>CM053502.1:128777869-129091467 GCA_028627145.1 Eidolon dupreanum | reverse complement strand
TAATTATCTATGTATGTGTCAATATTTCCTTTTAGAGAATTTGGGGCCTCTTTTAATTTGTCTTTAAATCCCTTTGGTTAAAGCAATGCTTATTGAAAGAATGTCTATGTCTGGAAAGAGATAGAAAGGCACATGATAGGGAACAGAGAAGCAGAATCTGCCAAACAAGGGGATTCTTCAGTATTTTGAAATTTAAGCGAAATGATGCAGATGGGCTAAAATATTGAGTTGAACTTACGAAGTTCAGACCATGATCTAACTTACCATATTTGCAGATCCAGATCAATTACACCTCTAGGGTGTCTGACTTTAATATCTTCTAGATTCTTTCCTGATGGTCCTTCTCCTGCTCTTCCCCATTTTACTTGGGAGGCACATTCCTAGCTGCACAGAGCATGAAGAGAAAATATATAGCAAGTAGTAGTGGTGAATGGAACCATCAAATAAGAATGTTTAAAACACTGAAACCTATGAGTATCTGAACTATTTTAAAATTCTCTAAGTGACTTTGTACAAAGAACAAGAATATTATTTATCCCATGTTAACTCTGTTTCATAACCAAGGCTACTTGTTTTGTGCTGGGCAGCTATTTCTTAGATTAAAGCTGCTGGTCACAAATTTGACAAAGTAAGAAACTGAGAATGATAGTTCACTTATTATTAATACTTCACCCTACCCCACCCCGCAAAAAGAAAGAAGAAATAAATGCATGCCTGTTGATTGTGAATCAATAATGTTATCTTCAGTTGCAAAGGACAGCACATTAGAACATGTTGATTTTGAGTTTCTTATTCCTGTTGAATAAACACACAGGTCGCTAATCATCAGCTACTAAATATATTTTCCAAAGGCGAACAAAAATAGTGGGTAATCTGATGATTCTTAATTAAGCTCACTACACAGAATTTTTTTATACTCTTAAAAGCATTTGTTTATGAAAGCTAAATGAGTATAGATTTCTGATGGAAAGGTCCCCATCCCCCTAACACAGCATCAGCTGTGAGTAATTCTGGCTAGTAAATTATATGCTGTCCTCTACAATGCCTTGTAAATGACCTCAACCCTGACCTTGACACAGCAGTATTTCTAAGAGAGAATACTAATTTATTCTCCATGTTGAATGAACTAAGACCATTGTGTTTCTCAGCTATAATTCTGTACTATTTCCTGAGAAAACAGTTCCTATATATTCAAATAAAATGATAGGTGGAGAGAGAGAAGCCATGGAGGGAATACATATAGACAGATTTAAAGAATGGAAGCACAACATATTAGGGGGTCAGGAAGTAAGGAGAGAGAAATAGCTATCCGAGTAGCCATCTAGGTAGTGTGGCTTCATATATATGATATTTTCTAATCATACACGTTAATTTAGTATTAATAGATTCTTTATCAGATTTTAAAACCTGTTTTCCATATATAGGGTTATAATATAGATACAGATATCGATACAGATATACAGATATAATCTCTGAGGACATAAGGTTATAATAATGATTTACATTCATAGAATTACTATACCTAAGATTAACATACCTGCACTGAGAATTCCACAACTGTTATACTCACCCTTAAACATCTCCATATTTCACTCCTCACACTGGCCCATCTTAAAGCTTTGTTTATGTGTATGGAAACCCCTACATTAGTGTTTTGTATTCTAAAAACTTCACCCGCACAGTGCCAGTCACTTAATTGCGCTAATTATTATTCACACATTAGCGCCTATTAGCCAGCATGGATTTCTTTCTACTTTTTTTTTTCAAATGTTTTAGCCAGCATTCAGATTTCACTTACTTGGCAGAAATGACTCGTTATGGTGGTTTTCCAAATCTGGCAGTAAGCCTACGAAGCGACCTCTTTTACTGTCCGTATTTCCTATTGCAACGATCATTACAGATCTAAGGAGACGTTCTGTTAAACACATTGGAGTCTTACGAAAAAAAAAAAGATGAAGTGGAACTTCAGTAGGGCCCCAAATTCTATATTGTCAAAGCAATAGAGAAATATCATCTAATAAATTGGGGTTCATTTATATTGTATTTGATATGCAATTACTGGTAAGTAATTCATCCTTTTTTAACCGTTATAGATTTTTTTTAGTCAGCGTTATTTCGCAGAAATCTTAGAAAAGAAACGTTTAAGCATAATCAGAGACTTGACTTACCTAAATCAGATCCCGAATATAACATATTAAGATGGACTACTGAAGGTGGCCTCTAATGAGAGATTATGATTACTCTAATTGGACATATATAGTAATAATGAAGTTTAAGTTAATTTTAAATATTGCATGTATTTGCTGGAGATTCTAACTTAAGAACTGGCATTGATCAAGAGCTATTAAATTAATTAGTTTACTGAACAATAATAGAGGTAATCTTTTATTCTAAACTCTATAAGTTAAAAAAAAATTGGTGGCTTAAAATAATGACTCATTTTATTGAGTAAATTTCTAGAAGAAAACAATGTATTTGTAGACAACAAAAATAGTAAAATAAATCATTTTATTTTGCCATATGCTCAACTTAGTTGGTACTACGTCTTGCAGAATCTCAGAGTTAGAGATCTTAAAGGAAAAACCAGTTGAGAAAGAGAAGTTAAAGATTCATGAGTGTCTAAGTTCAGGCTGCTATAAAAAAAAAAAAGTACCATGGACTGAGAGGTTACAAATAACAGAAATTATATCCGATGGTTCTGGAAGTCTGAGATCAGGGTGCCAGAATCCCAGTTGGGCCCTCTTCTCAATTACAGACTGCCTCCTTTTCCTTGTATACTCACATGGTGGAAAGAGGACAAGAGATCTTCCTTGGGTCCGTTTATAAAGGCACTCATCCCATTTATGAGGACTCTGCCCTCATGACCTAATTATCTGCCAAAGGCCTCACCTCCTAATACCATCACACTGGGGATTAGAATTTCAATTTACAGATTTTGTGGAGGCAACCAACTTTTAGTCCATTGCACTGAAGAAGAGAAAGCCACTCCTTGACACTCTGTTCCCTCAGTTAGTTTCTTATTCATTAGCTGAAAGTCAATGTCTATCTATTAGTCGCTGCTTGCTGGTCAAGCTGACCTTGGGTTAAAAACTTAGCTCATAGTTCCTGGGTTTAGTTCATTTACAGTAAAATGCTATATTTATCTTTTCAAAATATTCTAGATTCTAGAATCACTGTTCTAAGGCAAACAGTGCTGTAGCATTTCAAAAGATGAAGATGGAAATCTTTGGGCTTCTCTGAAAGTTGAGGAGAACGGTGTGAAGTGAAGGCTTCAGAGACTCTAGGTGATAATTGCATCAGGACCATCAGTATAATGCCGGGGAAATGAACCAAAAGATTTAGGGAGTAAAAGCAAAATCAAAGACAAGACCCAGGCAGCACTCAGAGATAAGTAAATGGGTACTCAAGAGAAAGAACAAACTGGGAATCACCTGGATCGCTTGGGGTTAGATAAAAACAAGATCACAATACAGAGAGGAGTAAGGTCAAGCCAGAACAATTGCACGAACTAGAGAAGAAGCTATGAGATCCAACTAGCTTTAAAAAGTCCCCTTGATGTGGCCACTTGGGAGCTATTCCTGATCGTAAAAGATTCTACAGATATGGAAAAGCACCGAGGAAGAGTGAGATGTTATTGGGGTCACCTCACGAAGGTCTTTCTAATACCTCACACCTAGATGAGTGTTCTGGTTATTCACTTCCATGGCACTTGGCTTGTCCTCTCTTAGGACCTGTGGACATTCACACACTTGTTTTCCCCTCTCCCCTCATACTTTAAGCTCTAGAGGTCCAGACTTATGCATTTATTCTGCAGTTTTTGGTGTATTGTTTTACAAAGTACAAGTTTAAAAATAAACATTTGAAATTAATTAAATACAAATGTATTAAATAATAAATATTTCCATATCTCTGGGGCAGTGTTTTATTTCATGCCCTGTTTGTTAGACTTTTCTTTGGCTATTTAATTCAATTGCTTGGGGTGTGATGAAAATGACGCTGAGGTCACAAGTTCAGCTTGTGTGAGCAGCTTGCTGAGCTCTACTTTACAGC
Organism: Eidolon dupreanum; assembly: GCA_028627145.1. Lineage (NCBI taxonomy): Eukaryota > Metazoa > Chordata > Mammalia > Chiroptera > Pteropodidae > Eidolon > Eidolon dupreanum. The sequence continues at coordinate 129,087,417 of CM053502.1, read as the reverse complement.
CACAGAGTCCATTGGCCAGCTGTCTTGAAAATGCATGATATTGGCCACCAGAGGATGAGAAAAGATATGGGGGATCAGAGGAACCTCATAACCTCTGATAACAGTACAACTCAGAATGCCTGATATAACAAATCTGTCTTTTCATGGAAGGTCCTATTGTTTCTTTCAGAAATTCCACCTAAAACATTACAATATTATCCTTTTAGAAGTCTAGGAAAAAATAAGCCACAGATAGAATTAGGCACCACAATGGAACAAGCAAAAAAAAAAAAAAAAAAATGATCAGCACTGAGAGACCAAGGCTTGAACCTTATCTATGCCACCTGTGGCTAATGGGATTCTTTGGACACGTATTTAATGTTTCTGAGCCTCAATTTCACTATGAGTAAAAACTTAACTCATAAGATTGTTGTGAGAATTAAAGGAGATGATATTAATGTTATAAGTATAATATTAACGTCTGAGTAACTGCTTAATATCAGTTAGATATCAGTAATAATTTAGAGTTGCAAGTAGACTGAAAGGAAATGTTTGACCAGAAATGAGAATAGCAGCGATTTAAGAATCAGAGTGTCATGCCTAGCAAGGATCTCAGTGATTTATCTAATCCTGAGTTTTACAGATAAACGATTGAAGAATCTCAAGTTTAAGTGCCTGGCTTGGTAGCCACAGTCTGACAGAGCTGAGATTAGAGCATTCACTTTCATGTCCAATCTCATTGCTCCTTCATGTCCAGTAATAGAAGGCAGTCTGGATTCTAATGAGGAATGTAATTTTTAGGACTTTAGCAAGTCCTCTACTGAACATGAAAACACATAACTCGATTACATAAATTAAGCAATATTTATTGAGTGTTTATCCCTGTCCTAGGTACTGGGATGTCTGGGGTATGTCAAGATAAATATAAAACAGGCCCTGACATTGGGAGGACAAATCTCCAGAGAAATAACACCATGTAAATAAATGAATTCAATTCCTATAGTAAAAGCTCAAGGAAGAGGCTATACAGAAAAAGAAAGTCCTGGAACTTTCCAGGAAGAGGTGATGTTTGAGCTGCTGCATTGGAGCAGCTACATTATGCTATGCCAGTACTATCAGAAGCCACCTATCAGTCATTCCTTCTCCTACATTTGCCCCTGGAAATGTCTTGCAAAGAATACATTAAGAAAAACTTGTCAGAACTTTAGCCATCATTCTAGTATGCGTGGTTGCTCTGTGGCCATTTGGTAGCAGAATGTGAACTTGAGATTCAAGCAGAAAACTGTTGAAGTTAACTTCTGTGGTTTTTTGAGACCCCGAATTGCTTGGTAATAGCAAAACTCCTACTTCTAGGGATTTTCCAAAATTGATATCTAGATACCTTGGCTCTACATGTCAGAATAGATTGGCCAATGAGAGGCTATGAGACCCTATTTTTTTTCAGTGTTTATGTTATTCTCATTCTTTAAGGAAGGGGGGATTAACTACCATTTTTGCTCACTATGTATGCCACACATGCTTTTGTGTCTTACTCTCTTGTAATCACCTGTAATAAACCTCCATTCAGAAAAAACTGCCAGAATCATTGTTCCACTCTGTTTGGAAGAGGACAATGGTTAGATAATATTTTAATTGGTCAAAGAAGAATTCTGCTATGTTGTCTTAACTTTTAAGACTAGATTTACAAACTTGTTGAATATTTCCTCAGCATCATCTTCTGTGTGCTACATTTTTGTGACTAGCTTTCCTCTTTGTTGACTAGCTTTGACTGATTGGTGTACTCTTTGTTCAAAAGAGTTATCCCTTGATCAAAAATTAAAATGGACAAAAATAGTTTGATGGGTATTCTAAACACTCATGTTAAAATTCAAGAAGCAAGCAAGAATCTGTATAATGTATCAATACTACAACAAATTAATCTAATCTGACAAAAGGGTTAATTTTTATTGTTTTTAAATTTTTATTTATTTACTTTTTAATTAAATAGAGCCCCTAACCTTAAATCAAGATAATATGCTAAGTAAAATAAGATAGTAGTACTAAAAATTTGTTTGGTTTTCAAACACAGAATAAAAAGGAGAAGGAAAAATATATTTCTTTATACAACCAAAAAGATCTACTTTTTCAAATGGAAACAAATAACCCCTTGCTGCCAAAGAAGAAGAAGAAGAAGAGGAATGAGGAGGAAGAGGAGGAGGAGGAGGATGAGGAGGAAGAGGAGGAGAAGCAGCCAATGCCTTCAATTTCTTTAACCAAATTGAGCAGATATTGTGGTTTCGCAGCTTTGTAAGTTAATGTAAAGGCTGTGTTCATTTCACTTACTGTATAATTAGAATTTGTGTCCAAATCCCAGAGTGCATATGACAAGGATTTTCTTAAGGCGACTATCTGCTCTTGTTCAAACGGTCTTCTTATTTCTTGTTTTTCTAAAATCAGAAAAGTAAGTATAAACAAACAATAGATGACCTTTATGAGTAAAATATCAGCGTATAGAAAGATTAATCGACCTCCATCAGCCAGTCATTAAATCAAATAGAAGCTTTTCTTGTACTTTTAAACCTCCAATTTACAGTCAGGCAAATGGTGTAAAAAGGCTGGTAATACAGTGACGCCCAATGCCACTGGGCTTTAGAAAGCTGACAGTTTCTGTAAAATAGTCATTAAACAACCTCTAGAAGAGACTCATCAGCAGATGCCCCCAGGTGAAGGAGAGAGAAAGCTGAGAGAATGAAGGGGAATCTAACATCTTAGCATGACTGAATTAAACAGAGCATATTATGCTGATTTTCAGAGTCAGCCCAGTAATTTAATTTTCAGAGCAGTTCCTTTGATTGTAGCAACCATTTTATGAAACATTAATAAAACTTTGTGTGTGTGTGTGTGTGTGTGTGTGTGTGTGTGTAACACACATCTCTTTTCCATTTCATTAAGAAAAAGAAGTCAACATATTCAAATTTGCTGACCATTAGTTCTGTAAATGCCCCCCCCAAAAGATTTTTGTTGTTATTTTTGAAAAAGCAAAGAAGCAGAATGTAGCTCCTACTGTATTATTCCACAGTAAGCACAAAACAAGGAAAAGGAAATAAAGTACATAAAGTTATTACATGCTAGTCCATGGGATTTTACATTAAGACTCTGAGCTAAATCACTACTCTAACGTATAATCCAAATGTGATTTTGTACCTCCTGTATAATGATGTCTACTGTGCATTCAAATTAATTGTTGTAGAATACACATTGCCCTGTATACTAAGTGTTTATCAAAGACTTCTAAGACAAATAGAAATGTCTGGATCAAGAAACCCAGTGGAAAGTTGTTTTTAAAGTTGTACATTTTGGATAACAAAAGATTCACAGTTTCACAGATATGAATTTTTTAAAGAAGGGAGGGACCTTTAAATAATTAATATGGGTGCACCTCACTTTACAGAATACGTATATTCTTGAAATGTGCATCATAAAACTATATTCTTTGCAAGTTAACTTACATTTCCTCATTTATTTCTATCATAAAACTGAAAATCCATTCTTATTGGAGTAATTTTTGGCTCAAAGACAATGATTTCATTTAAGAATGAATCAACCCTTCTAAATCAATGGTAAATTTTATATTTAAATTTAGTAATTATCCTTAGTCTGAGATTTCTCGTTATAACTCTTCACTTTCATTACACAACCCTTATTATTTTAAACTTATTATAAGAAATCTTGTATTCTTAACTCTTCTACTTTTTAAAGAAATAAGCATACCTACATGATAAATTTAAAAATCAGAGTATTCTTTCAAAGTAACATATAAATAAAAGTAAAACTTCTGTAAATAAATATCTTTAAAAAAAAGACTCACACTGTCAGTCACAGAAAGGATGTGAGAAAGGTTGCCCGTGAGGCAGCCCTGGAGGACACTAGGGTCTCAGAAACCTGGGTTCACTGCCAATGCTGCAGTAACTTGGGTCACTTGGCTTCTCTGGGACTTGGTTTCCTTATTCCTAAAATGAGGAGGTCAAATTACAGAGTTTAAAAGTGTTCTTCTACTGTTATATCTCTCTGATCCCAGTAAGGGTGTTCTCTCTATGTAGGAGTGCTTAGTACTTTCTGTGGTTCTTGACACGGTTATTAAAAATAATGTCAATAATAATGCCTTTATTAAACTTTTAGTGGTATTTCCTCATAGTAAGACAGTCTCCACTAAAAAGACCATGACCACATGGTATGTTATCCAAGAAAGCCATTTCCTAAACACTGTGTGTTTAATGAATTATCCCTATATTTGATTTCCATTTTTTTATGATAATGGCTTTTCCCAGTTTTTCTGTTAAATTACAAAACATCTGAAATTATTTCCATCCTAGGTTCACAGTTTTGATCTTCATATTTGTTCCTATATTTTGGACTCAAAATAATATTCAGGTGGCAAGCACAGAATTCAAGTTCTGTTGAATATTACAATTGTATATAAATGTTTGCAAAGGATTGTCGGAATTTACTTCATCTCATTACACAAAATATGTTAGCTATTTAAGTTCTATATTCTTACAAAATGAATAACCTGTTGGAAAAATCATAAAGATTAACATTTAAACTCCTACCTTAAGCACTGGCTAATGACCAACTGTAAAATACCCATAAGATTAAGCACCACATACTCAGAGAAGGAAGGAAATGAAAGTCAGTTCTTTCACAGACCTTCATTTCATAGAGATTTTATTAAGAGCCTCTTTCCTATATGCCCAGATATGAATGCTTGAGTACAATTCAATTTTATACAAAAGAAAATTCCATTCAAATCCTAAGATAGAATATTTCTATTCCTAGTTACTTCCCACTGAATGAAAAGAACCTAAAGATAACAAATTCAAATCCTAAATGTATGAAACAAGTCATCAAATAGTTGAAAAATAACATTTACAAATCCTTGGGGCCACGGTTGACAGCAGAATAAGGCCAAGGTTAATTCTGTGGCATGTGGTAGGAATACAGTCAACTTGGATACTGGTATCAAACCTGGTTGGTGTGTGGTCGTTTTCCTGTGCTTCTTTTAAAAGGTAAACACAGTGTGGAAGTCAAAATGCTAGCCCTAAGTTACACAATCTACAAGGCTACACTTTTTTCAAAAGTTTAATTTCCATTGTTAGTCCCATGAAGATCAGCCTTGCCCTCTCTATTTTTTTACAGAGCTGCTTTTGATGAAAAACTTTGTGGATGTTTGTGATATTGCTCAGAGCCCATTGGCAGATGAGCATCTCTTGCTGTGGCCTCCATCATTATTTGCCTGTCTTGTCTATTAACGAGCACTATCATCCCATCGTGGGATGACAGCTGCAACACGTACTCAGGCGCAATAAACAGCTAAATGAGGCGCACAGCAATTTCACTTGTCACCAGCGCCCTCGGCACGACTGGCTGCACAGCTTGATGCATAAATTCATGAGGCTGTTGCATATGATGGAGTATGCTTGGCTGAAAGAGGTGATGGATAGCAGGGCAGCTAAAAATGGCCATCACCTTGACTCTGTCAGGACATTTTTTAAAACTACCCCATCAGCTTTCTTGTATTCAATGCACTATCTTAGCACAGAAGACTCTAAAGTACTGATTTGATACTTCTCTTCAGTAAAGACTTTTGAGGAGTTTTCTCTAAAAGGAGGTACTGTGTACTGAGGTGGGTTACATTTATTCATCATTAGCTCTGAGGCTGCTAGACTAACTTGTGTTTAAGAGTAGTATTTACTACTGCATAAAAATGTCAGAAATGGATTTAAGTCAATAATAGGGGAAACAACATGGGGTTTTGAAAACATTTCTGAATCATACAGTAGAGGAGTGGATTGGCTAACATGAGATTTGAAGAATTTGAAAATATGGCATAGGAATATTCAAACATATAGGTTTCAGAGATAGACCTTATGTACAACTTATTACAACACTGAATAATATTCTAGGGCACATCATTACACCAGTGTTGGCAATGCATTTTCTAATTAGCATTCAAACCACATGCAAGGACTAACACTATAAAAGTATCTCCATCAAAGAAGTGCTGTACTGGGAACTTAAAAAATAACCAATGATATAATGCATTCATTTCTCTAAAAATATCCCTTTAACCTCTTACTTAGCTGTCTCAATTTAAGCCAGAATTCCAACCACTGTAGTCAGGGCTCTGTGTATCCCACTGAAATGGCCTATATATCCTCCATCTATAGTTAGTGGAAGTCATCTAAGGAAGACAAATATAAAGGTAACAAAATCAATGAGGCAGTTTCCTGCAAAGCTTTATGCATTAATCTCTATCACACAGAGATATATACGCACACTCGTGTAAGGGAAGGAAGTCACTTGTTCTCTAATAAAAGAGAAAACCCTTGATAATAAGCAATTAATAAAGTTGTCACGATTAGTTATGCAACTATGAATCAACACGCACAGTAAAAATGGCCACTTTCTGTAGATATAAACTGTCTATGATTCAATCATAGTGAAAACAGTCATTAATATGTGTGGTTATAAATGATTCTTATAGCTACTTTCCTTCTCTTCCTTTTGTAATAAAGTAAGAACTCCTGAGTGAGAGTTACTCTAACAATTTAGACACATGTATGCTAGATTAGAGAGCAAATTTGTTAGTCATTTCTCTTTTTCTTATCTTCCCATGTACAAATATATTTCTCAAACTTGCAAGTCCCAAACCATTTACATTTAGCAAAAGTAGTTTTAAAGAAAGTTGGAGAAAGGTGAGATTTGTGGGAATAAATTTTGTTATTAATATGAACCGAAAGTGCCATATCAAATGATGAAGATAAATTTCCAAAAATATAAGAGGAAAATACTTTTAAATTGCTTCAGAGGCAGGGGCCTTTTAAAGAAGAGAATTACATGGCACATCTGGTGATATCTTTAAGATACTGCCTTAATAGGTAATCATCTGGTTAGTTCCAGGACTTGGTGGGTCTGATATAGGGAAGGAGGCATGGACACTGGCCATTGGTGGGAAGGGGCAGATGGAGAGAAACTTTGAAGGAGTTAGAAAATTAAGGAGATGCCCTATTAATAAGACTGAAATTAGAAGCCGCTGTGAAGTAATAAAGGTAAAGATAACAGCATGCACTGTGTACCTACTTTGCACCATGCATTGCAAGACCAGGACTAGGGTGAGAATGAAACACTCTACTCAGGTATAAAATTTCAAGGAGTACCAAAAAAGACTCAATAATCAAGATAAATGAAAATTTAACATAATATATTTAAAATAAAAAGTAATATTCATGATCATATTAATTCTATTATTGAATAAAAATTACAACAAACTTAGTGGCTTAAAACAATATCTATTATCTCACAGCTTCTATAGGTCAGAAATCTGTGATAACATGGCTGTGTCTGTTCAGAATCTTACAAGGCTGAAATCAAATTGGAGATCACTGTCCTCTTTCAGGGTCACTCCTGTTAATAGCAGAATTCAATTCTTTGTGGTTGTAGGACCAAAGTCTCTGTTTTCTTGTTACCTGTGCCTGTTGGTCACTCTCATTCCTTGTGGCTACTCCCCAGTCCCTGGCTATGTCTCTTTCCTTCTTCATAGGCAGTGGCGGCAAGTTGAATCCTTCCCATGCTTTGAGCTCCCTGACTTCTGCCTTTCTATCTCTTTTGCTGTTAGACAAATCTCTGCATTTGAGGGCTCATGTGATTAGATGAAAACCACCCGGATAATCTTTCTATTTTAAAGTCAACTGTGACATATAACATAAGATAATAAATTTGCACTTGCTAATAATATAACATAACATATAACATAACATATAATATACCATATTATAACATATAACATATATATCATAACATACCATAAACCATGGTATATACCATACCAGAACATATAACATAACATAATCATGAGAGTGGTAGCTCATCGTGTTTACAGATTCTGGGAATTAAGAAAAGATACCTTTGGGGAGCTATTTTAGATTTCTGCCTCCTATAAGACTGAACAAGATACCAAAATTTTAAATAAAGACAGGATTTAACTCTGCACTTCTATCACTCTGACTCACTTCCTAACCATGTTTCTCATAAGTTTTTTTTTTTTTTTTTTTTTTTTACAAAAGCAGGCTACTGGCACATGTCATATTGTGCCAATGATTTTTAAAATACTAAAATAAATATTATTTATTTATTGGTGCCATGACACTCCCTTAAATTTTGCACCCACAGTGAATGCCTCAATCACCTCAGACTAGTCTCAGCCCTTTGTGTTTGGTCTCCACCTTCTCATTTAGTTTTCCTCATAACCCTGTAAGGTGGGCATGACCAGTCCCCATCACAAATGGAGATACTCAGAGAAGGTAAGTAATTTGCTCACATTCATACAAGTATTAAAAGAAAGCTGGAATTTTAACGCTGGTTCATCTGACTCCAACAATCATGCTACTGTCAATATATCATAGGGTGGCTAAGTCAGAAATTCAGGATCATGGATTCAGAAGGCTTTAATCTAGCATTCCCACAGTATTGATTTAAATTATTAAACCTTTCTAAACCATGGGTTGAGATAATAAGAGCCACTTTTTATAGTTTTTAGAAGGAATAAGTGACAAACTATAAACTTTTTAAGGTCAGAGACATCTTCTTTGATTTTATATATAGCTAGTACACAATAGTTGTGAATGGATATTGAAGGAATAAATGAGATAAAATAATATAAAAACTCTATCATCTCTATGATTTATGAAGTACCGTACAAATGTGATGGGCCATCTGCAGAAAAATTAAATGCTTCAGTTAGGGAAATATCCAATTTCCAAAATGTTTTATGGAATTATCTCCTACAAATTGAGTTTCCTGAATATAAAATTTTGTTGAGATCAAAGGCCTAGCTTGTAACATTAGACAAACACAGCGGTTTAGGGTTAGTCACCTGTGCTCTCTAAATTGGTGACACAAAACTGAGCAATGAGGTGGCTAGAACTGGCTATAAAAAAATGTAAACCAAAAACTCCTCAATGACAAATTAACTTTTATTTATCAGAGTGTAGGTTCTTTTGCACTGTGGCTATTGGATAGTAAGCAACCACCAACTACCCAGTTAGTCTAGTTGAAAGAGAAAGAAAGAAAGAAAGGAAGAAAGGAAGAAAGGAAGAAAGGAAGAAAGGAAGAAAGGAAGAAAGGAAGAAAGGAAGAAAGGAAGAAAGGAAGAAAGGAAGAAAGAAAGAAAGAAAGAAAGGAAGGAAGGAAGGAAGGAAGGAAGGAAGGAAGGAAGGAAGGAAGGAAGGAAGGATAGGAGGGAGGGAGAGATAGAGAGAGAGAAAGAGAGAGAGGAAGAAAGAGAAAAGAAAGAAGGAAGCAGAAAGCAGGAAGTTAAAAAGAAAGATCTATCCTGGATAACTCAGATAATTAGATATTTTGAAATATGTCAGTTAGAGTCTTAACTATATAATTTAAACTTTAGAATCATTTACACTTATTAAACAAATTTCTCAAGATTTTTTTTATTTATGAAGTATATTTTCTACTTTTGAAAAAAAAAAAGTGATAATCTAACCCAAATGAAAATCAGCCAAAGCTGAGTACAAAATGTTGGAGAGGAATCAGAAGGAGCTCCGAACACATTTTATACTTGACTGTCTTGGCTAGGTAAGGCTCAGCACTGGTGTGCTCTAAATGATAGATTGGAGTTGTTCTTGGCTCTTTATGAATTTGGCTGATATCTGGCTGTCCAGAAACCCTTTCTTCTACTGAGTTGCCTTTCAATTCAAGAGAAAATTCAAATACTTATTTTTTCTAGCGAAATTATCTCAATGCAATTCATTTCTAATATCCTTGTCAAGGTCTTTTCTGTTTATCTGTCACATATCTTGTCATATATATGTAGTCATATGTATTTAAAATATAAAACAGATTACATTAATCTCAAATTTTTATTAATTATATATTTTTAATTTATGTACATGCAAATAATAGATTTAGGAGGTTAAAACATAATAAAGAGGATATAGCTTTTATTTATGTATGCATATGTTTATAAACAATATCATTTTTCATTTTCTAATTTTGTTCTCTCTCGCTGTCCTTACATGTTGACAATGATATGTTATGTGGCATCATCATTATTCAGAAATACCATAGACCATACATACATTTTCAGGCATCATGGTTTGAGTTAACACTTTTTTCTCTTAATCTCCTATTCTAACTTGTGTATTTTTTTTTATGTACATTATTATCCTTTATCTTGATTACTCTCTTTTCCTGTGCTACACAATGATGAGTTTTCTATTTTAGGAGTTATGGAATAGAGCTTCTCTACCAGAACCAGATGCAGATCGTACTTCAGAATAACAAAATGACAAAACAGTTACCCTGGTATGTTCCAGAATGAAAAAGCAAATCTAATAATCCCAATCATAACTTCTTTGCCTAACTTCAACATTAGTCCTCTGTCACAGATCTGATCATGTCATTAAAACAATTTAATGGCTTCTTGGTGTCTTTAGAAAAAGGATGGACTCTTAACATGGCCTCTAGAGCAGATAAAGGCCTGACATTGCTCCCACCGAGCCACTTCTATGCCATCCTCTTCACTGCTCTCTTTCCTTTATGTATGCTCAATTTCTTCCATTTTTACCCATGTGGACTAAATATTCATATAAATTTATTCATTTAGTTTAATACTCAAAATAATTCTATATATTAGGTAGTAATGTTATTCCTACTTATAAATAAAGAAACTGAGACACAGAAAGGCTAAATAACTTGCAAAGGTCACATTGGTAAAAAGTCACAGAGCTAGGATCTTGACCCATAGGCCAGAACTTAAGCACTCCTGGGAATTTCTATAATTAAAAAAGTCTATTTTGTTTTTGTTTATTTGGTCTAGTCACCTGGCAAAGCATCTTTGGTAATACAAGAAAAATTAACTGCTTTCCATGCAGTTAATGTCAAAGTATCAGTTTTCCAATTACTTTCTCTACAAACTTTATTTATCTTTACCTTGATCTAGTTTGATATGCATTTCAATGTAAATATTTCCCAATAGTTTATAGGCTAATCCCTCAAATATCTATAATGAATTTGACATTCTTTGAATATGTATATTCTCAAATTTTTCATTAGTTTGTATAATATTTTTGAAACTTGGTGATATCAATCAGTTTGTACAGTAATTTTGAGACATTACGACGAAGACGATCAATGTTTCTGGCAACTGTTCATCTATAAGAAATCCAAATTAAAAGATTTCCTTCTAAAAGGTTATTTACTCAGAAATAACTTTTCTAAATAGGCAGGAAAACAGCAAGTCATATTGGTTTATTACTATAATAGTATAATAGTAAATAACAATTCCCAAGTATAACAGATAGGATAACTGACACTTTTGTAATAAAATATCAGTCTCTATCCCCTCCTCCAATGACAATGATACTGAATGTTTATTAATGAATTCTTTATTATCCATTGGTAGGAAGTATTTTTAGTGAAAGTCACTTGGACTCTGAAATTGATAAACCTTACTCTATTGATTCACTGTGTACCCTTGGGTAAGTTAAACTTTCTTAACTCCAATTTATAAAATGGGTGATTTTAGTTGCTTAGTGGGTTTTGAAGATAAAATGAGATGAGACATAAAAGATATAGCATGCATCAACATATATTAGAAGTTCTATACCTAATATATATATATATATATTTATTTATATATAAATTTTTAATTCTTCTCTAAAATTGAGTCCAGAATATGTTGATGGCAGTTATTTATTTTTAAAGCTTATTTTAGTCTTCAATATAGTGCCAATTATTCTAACCATATGAAATAAATAATGACATCATGGTGCTGAGATTTATAGATGAAATGAACATTCTGATCACATTAATTTTTTTAGGATCTATATTTCCCTCAAATAATTATAGATTTCATATTAGCCCAAGCCAAACTTGAGTACTTCTTATTTAATGAAAAATAGAATTAGCCAACTTAGCTGTTGGTTTGATAAAGATGACTGGAACAAAAAAATCTAGAGTCTCATAAAAATAAATAAACTACAATTTCAGTGATTAATTGGAATTTTTCCAAATACATGTACATTTGATAACACAAGGTACCTTAATTTAGGGATAGAGTTCTGGTACTCACGTATATATGTGGCACTATTTGACATATACAAAAAATATAAAAAGAAGGGTAAGTACAGAAAAGAACTCTGTATTTATATAAAAATATAAATCTGGAAAATTGTTTTTACATATTATTCAGAAGATGAGTTTAAAGGCTAACAATCTATCTAAAATATGAGAAAATAATTGAAACTTCAATTAGCATCTACCATAGTACCCAATACATTTTTAATGATCAGTGTGTGATCATAACAGAGAAATGAAGGAATGAATGAATATAAATGTAAAATGATGTTCTGCTCTTGGTATTTATGTCTTCCCCCTCTCACTCAAATGACAGGATTTTCAAGCCTCAACTAGAAGAAACTATATCAAACTATAATTTCTAAACCATTACAGTTTATTACTGTATGTTGGTTAGGTACAGAGTGCAGCTACTAAGGGAAACTAAGATAGATTCAGTTCTTAAAACAGATCATGTGTTAAATAAAATGCACTCTTTCAGATAGTGTCATTATATTGGTCCACTCACCCATTCTGAAAATCTGAGTTAGCATTTATTTTACTTCTTACAACTAATCTTTATTTTTAATCAAGAAGAGTTGCTATTTGACTTTATAATATCAAAGCCACATATTTTCTATTTTCATCTACCACCTAGATTTAGACTCATATACCCTATCTGTAATTCAACTAACCCACCCTTACCATTTCTCCAGTGTTTTTTTAAGGTTCTGTACCGGTCATTTCATTTCCTTGTTCAAAAATTCTCATTCATTCCTTTTTGCTAACATTTGTGTTCTTCAAACTGTGCACCACAGTTTCTAGGGGTCTTTTGAGACATCTCAGGGTATTCTGGGAATGCAGAGGAAGAAAGATTGAAGGGATGCTGGAGAGCAGGAGTCTAGGCCTCTAACCTACTTCAAACAAAAAATACTGCTTTTATCTGTTCCACAGATTAAGCTTCTGTTTAAAAATTTATTTGATGAAATTCTTTAAAAAAATGTTTGAAAGATCATTGTTCTATGGTCTCAATGCCCATTAAAGGCCCAGTCATGGTCCTTTGTCCAGGTTTGTCTTACGCCATACTTTTCTGAGTTTCTTGTTTCAGCCATACCAAACTACTCACGCTTTTTGCCATGGAGTTTTTATTTTCCCTTAGATTTCATTCACCTGCTCTTATTCAACCACTGAATTCCTCTCCAATCCCTTCTTTTTGGCTTCCTAGTCTAGTACCCCACAAGGCTCAGTTCCAATGCCTCCTCTTTCTTCTCATTCTTGAAACATTTGCCTCTTGGTTCTTTGGAATCTCAGTTGCTTTTCTGAACTTATATTATACTATTAACATAGGTTGCTTTTGTACTTGAATATATGTTTGCTCATTCATGAGACTGTAAGCTCTTTAATGTTAGAAATCACAATAAATTCAAGTTTTCATATTATATGCTCATGTTTAGCCATTAATAAATTTTATCAAACCTAAGTTGACTGTACATTCCCTTAACTTTATTCATTTATTTAAAGAATCTGTATTCTACTATACTAGATACTAAGCATCATGTTAAATAGTTTTTAAAATAATATTTGAATAAATATTATTATATTTAATCTTGCCAATCAAAACTATTAAATTTGCCAAAGAGGGATCATTACTCCTGATTTTAAAAAATGTGGAAACTGAAGGACTGGGAGATTAAATTATAGTATTTTTTTTACTTTGTAAAATGGGCTAGAGAATCAAAATGGTATAGTTATTTTCTCTACTTAACCCACTGGGGAGCACTTATTTCACTTTAACTTTTTCATTTTTGGTTTTCTTCAGAATGTTCCCAGTAACCTTTCCTTAAACTTCATGACAAGTTTTCTGTCTTTCCTCAGTATGTCAGCACCTTACATTTTGCAGCAATACTGTCTATATTTGGATAAGCCATACATATTTAGTTCTTTTTAATCTTACCTCACATCAGCCCTTCTAGCCCCTCAATCATTTTTGTAGCTCTCTCTGAATTCACTCCAGTACGATGACATCCTTCTGGTACTGAGGTTTTCATAAATGGACACACTTGTCTGACTCATGATGTGTTATCTCTGCATGTGCTGCCCAAACAGTTTTTATAAACCACTATATCATCCTGTGAAATCTCATACTAATTTTCTGTAACTATTGCTCCCCAGTTTCATTCAACATTACTATTTTCCAAGTATAGTAGCTCCATTTCCCTGATTATCTGTGAATTTTTTTTATCCAAGATGCATTACTTTACATTTTTCAAAGCCTAATCTTATTTTGATATTTCCTACTCAAAGCTATTACCTCTCTATATTCATAGACATATTTTCAGTTATAGTTAGTATTTGTAAACTCAAATTTTGTGATATTTATAAACTTAATATATGATTCAGCTACCCTCTCTAATTATTGGTCTTAAATCAAGTTAATATACAGACTCTTGCCATTTCCCTTTATCTATCCCTCAAAAGAACATAAATACAAATCTTAGGTAGCCTTATTGCTCAATGTATTGTCACATATTTTATCTTTTGCTTATATGCTTTGATATGGATGAGTGACTGACACATAACACATTTCCCAGCCTATTGGGGTTAGTTTTCTAGTCATATTTTTAATGTAACATATTAAAATATACATCCAGCTATGTAATGCATCTTATATTGCATATAAATTCTTTTCTTTCTGTTGTTTTACTAGAATTTAAAAGCTGTAATTCAGAAATGCATTATACTTGTTGGTCTTTTGAATAATATTAAATAATTGTCCTTGTACCCTTGTTCATGAGTGGAGAAAAGTGTTTCTTTTTGGGAACTATCCTTTTATTTACTTTAGCTGAACAAAGACTCAGAAACCTTTGCACACTTTCTTCTAAAGCATTCCTACCTGTAGATTCTTATCTGCTGAGGGAAGGGATCCCAGGTGATCTCTTAAGCATAAAACACCAGAATAATATGCACTGTTTGAACCTAGAATGAGTACCTAACACAAAGGTAGCTGATCTGAAGGCCTGCAAGGTTGTCTGATGCAAGAATCTGTTCATACAGAGATATAGTGATGTAACATGTATTAATATTTTTATGTATCTGCAAAGGTAATAAATTATAAGTATTTTTACTATAATTTTATTTGCAAAGGAATTGAGATGTAAAAGAGTTTGAATGGTTTGTTCAATGCCACACAAATCGTCAGGAGATCTTTGCAGCCAACAGGAATTCAATATTGGTAATTGCAGGAAAGCCCAACATTAACACAATATTGGATTTCCATTGAAGTTTCTATCCTGCACATGCCCTTTAAAATCAAAGCCTGGGGCCACCCAAAACTGTGGGCTTGTGGTGGCTGCAGGACTCATCTACATCCTGGACCTGAATTCCTAGTTCTCAGAGGACTTCTATTACTAACTTGCAGAGTCATTTCTTTATTTAAGAGGATGTTGTATGTATAATTTATCTGGAGTTTTTAGATGTTTTGTAGTGAGAAATTTTCAGGACATCTAGTTTGCTGTTTTGCCAAGAGAAGGACTGCAATGATTTCATACATCTGTCTTCCTAACCCGGAATGTCCTTGAGAACGCTCTTGCCTGTAGTCTTTATGCCAAACCTTGCACACAGGTAGAAGATGGTAATAAATATTTTGAAGTAATTTAACAAGTGAATTAATCTATTTGACTCATCAGTTGACTAAAATAACATCATTGTTTTTAAATTTCTCTTTGTTAGGCATTAAAGTCTGGTGGAGATATCTTTTAAGGAACAGGTGGAACTCAAAAATAGGTA
Source organism: Eidolon dupreanum (assembly GCA_028627145.1). Taxonomy (NCBI): domain Eukaryota; kingdom Metazoa; phylum Chordata; class Mammalia; order Chiroptera; family Pteropodidae; genus Eidolon; species Eidolon dupreanum. The sequence continues at coordinate 129,071,544 of CM053502.1, read as the reverse complement.
GAGAAGCTCAGTAATGTTGACCTATGTAAAAGGCTCTTGGATTACCTTGAATTATGGAATCCTCTGCTTATCTGAGAAAATTTAGGGATTCTTCTCAAAGAAAAATGCACATATGTACAGAATACATTTGGCCTATGGTTTTATTAGGTTCATGGCTCTTAGAAGCAAATTCATGTACCTCAAGGGATGTATAGCACAGCCAAGATTCCACACAAGAATGTCTGATTAATTTGTAGTTACTGGTATTATTACCCCTGTACACATGGACACATCTCTGTTTTCCATAGTCACTTAAAATCACCCAGCTGTCACTGCAACTTTACTCACTCCTCAAGTTTCAGAGTCACAAAAAAGAATGTCTAATGGGCTCTGTAGTGTCACACAACTGAAGGAGAAGCTACCTCTTCTCAGTTTCTGTTGTGGGAGACCTAGCTCTCACTTATTTTAAGATGTTCTCCAAGAGAAAGGGTGTTTGAATCTGAGTGGTCAAAATCACAAAAACTCATCAAATATTCATCATTTAAGAACAAAAGCAGAAAAACAAAATTCTTGCAAAGTTGAAAAAAAAATCAACCACATTCTACTATTCTAATCCAGTGTTAATGTTTTAGTATTTCTTCATTTTTCCTCTAATTAATTTTTTTCTTGATCATACTGGTAATCTTGTTTTATCTTCAATTTTGTGTTTTATTTCTCTCATTTACTATCACTATCACACAATAAAGAACAAGTTATAAACTCTATAATTATAGTTATGTTATATTTTACATAACTCTATCTGTTTATATATCTGTGTACCCATTTAACAATCAAAAAACCTGTCCATATTTACTTTGAACAAAATGTGCCTTAATATTAATAACATTTATGCCTGCATTGTGTGATTTAAAGTAATTTTTAATTTTGTTATATTTTTCTGTGTACTATGGTTTCCACAGTGTGTTCTAAGACTTCTTCTTTATAAGAGGAAATGCAGTAAAACTATCTAAATTATATTACTTTTTATATTTCTATGTTGCCCATAGTGTAGTATTTGTAATAATATTTTTTAGTAGTAGCTTAATTTCCATTGAGTAATTGAGGGCAGTCATATTAGCTATTATCTTTTTTATCATAATAAAAATGCATATTTTTCTATATTTGGATTACTTTTACAAAATAATTTCTATAAATGTAGTTACTGGCTCAAAGTTTGCAAATATTTTGTTACTCTCAATAGATATTGCCAAACTGCTTTCCAAAATCTCGTACCAAGCAATAATGGCACCAACAAAGAATAAAGGGTAATAATTTCATGACCTTCTTGTCTACATTTGTAATATAATTTAATTTTTTGAGAACAATGTAAAGAAATGGCAACTGATTTTTGTCTTAATTATCTGAGCAAACTGTAACATGTTCTGCGTTTATTTACAAGCTTATTGCATTATCTTGTGTATTCTATTTTGTGAAGTTTCTGTTACACAGATACTCTTAAGTATTACACATACTTAAGTACAGCATATCACAGTACTTCATTTACTTAATCATCAATTATGTTTACAAATAGAGTCATATTATAATTATCTGCGATAACCATGCATACTAATATTTTCAGATTTGCTCAAATGGGCCATTTTTTTCCCTTAAAAAGGCTACATCTTTCCTTTGTTCCTAAATATAAAAAACAAGCAAACACATACACATAAAAATCCAAACAAAACTGTCAATGGATAAATTAAATAAGATTTTTAAAAGGTTAGTTTTTCTTATCAACAATTCCAGAGCACTGATTCTCCCAGATTATATTTTTTTCCCTGATTTTCAAATAAGTTCTATTCTGTTTGACTGAAAGCAAGTTTGTTTGCCTGACCATGAGGTATCCTGTGAGCCTGACCATGAAGTATCCTGTGAACCAATAGAGTTGGCTACTGGAGAATTTACAGCTTCCGATCAATCATCTGCATTAATGGTAGAGAGAAAAAAAAACCAGTGTCAGTGGGATTTATAGTAAAGAGTTATGATGGCCAAGGGACAGATAAAAAAGATTTTTGTGACCATGAGGATTTAGAGTGACCACAATGAAGAGACTAGAAGTGTGTGCTTGTTTGGCATAACAAGAACAATGGATTAGGAAGAAAAGAATGAAATGAATTAAAATCGGACCGAATGCCTACTCTATGTTACAGTTGAGTACTTGGTTGTTCATTTGCTACTGACAGAAGCAGATAAATACTTTCAGAGTAGTCTGGTTATGATTGAATAGCAAATATGAAAAGGTGAGGAAAATATTTGCATATTATAGGGATGAGAAAATAAGAATAAAAATTTGAGAAACAATGAAGTTTTCAACGTATAAGCAATTGTGTTGATCTACTCAAGTGTTGCAGGGCATATAAAGATTATGAGAAACATGAGGAGTCATCAGAAATGGTCTATGTATTCAGTGAATGATGTTTGTGGAAGGACCATTGTGGAAGGACCATGTGCTATTTCTGTAGAAAGATGAATTTAGTAGGAAATTTTCAAAATTTTGTCTAAGGAATGGTAGGGAAATAAAACAAAAGGAAGACTCTGGTTTCATCTAGGCATATTATAAAAATGTTTTTAAAATGTAAAATAACATGTCATTTTTATTTACCTTAAAATCCTGAAACAGCTAACAGCCAGAATGCCACAATTTTGCTTTGTGCTAAGGTTGCATCAAATCATTTAATTTTTATAAAAATGAGCATGTTGTGCATTTCTATATTAATATAGTAATATATAGTTTAGAAATTTTGGAAATTTCTGAAAAATATAAAAAAGATTAACAAAACCATCTATAGTCACCTCATTTGGGGAAATTTCTTAAGTGACTTTCCACTATTTTATCCACGTATAGCATATGTTTTCGGGTTGACTTTTTTGATGTATTTATTTATATATATATATATATATATATATATATATATATAGTCACATATAAAAATAATTTGTAGTGTCTTTTTCACATACTTTACAACTAAATTCTTTTGAAAATATTATATTATGGTACCTCAAAAACATTTCAAAATAGTCAAGCAAATTAGGTTAAAATATAATATATCTATTTTCCTAATATGAAACAGTTAAATAATGCTGTGATGGGTGGTTTGAAAATTTTTAACTATTATTTTTTACCATTGGTATTATCTACTTCCTTGAGAATTAATATTTTAGGAACTCATCAGAAAGTGCCTAACTAAATTAAACATAAAGCTAATATCTTTTTTTTACTTATCTAATTGCTACATAACACACAATCTTAAACTAAACTTCATTCAAACAAATAATCAAAAATCTCCCAAATCTACAACTTGGATAGGGCTTGGCAGGAATTCTTAAGAATGACCACAAGATATATCATCTTCATTAGAAATCAGAAGCATATATTGAGCCTCTGTAAGACTTTATGCCTATCTTACTGAAAGATATAAATGAGATGATGTATATTCAGGGAGGGTTGCCTGCATTCACATATGTGTTAGGACTTGAATGCCTTGAATCAGAGACCAACAGGTGGATAAAATCTGAATATGGAAGTACTGGGCAACTTTGAGGCATTACCTTAACTCTTTCTGAGATCTTAACAAGGATCTTATAGACTATCCTTGGTTTAATTTTTGACTAGAGATATGAGAATGAGAAACAGTTTTATTTTGGGACACCACAAGTCCTGTATCACTTATATTTTCTCAAATTGTGCTTGTAAATTGATTAGTTATTTTCTTAGCTTATCTCTTCTCTCTCCTATTTTAGTCTAGGCAGCTAGAAGAAGCCAGGTGGTACCTACAATCCTTTTTGGGGGGAGTTTCCTTAGCTGGATCATCAAGTTCATTAGATATATTTCTTATTTTCCATATTAACTTAGGCAACAGTTTTATCAAACTTTCTGCCACTGCATAAGCAGGGTCCTCTTTGCCATACTGTCCAGTAATATTTTCCTCATTCTTCTTTAAGCTCTCATTGTTTAACCTTCTCTAGTTTCTTTAGGCTTCTGCTAACACTCCCAGACTTTAGAGCTTTTCACTAACTGTTCTTGAGACCCTTGCAGCTTACACTTGCTGTCTGATGCCATAGGCAATGCCACACATTTTAAGACTTTTGTTAAAGGAGGACTCCACTTCCAGGTACCTAATTACCTTTCAGTTATCTATTGCTGCATAACACACTGTCCTCAAATGCAATGGATTCAAACAACCATAATTATTTGTTCTGCTTACAAACATGCAATTTCGAGTACAACAGGTACAATTTATCTTTGCTCCTTGCTGTGTTGGGTGGTCTGAGAGGTAAGGTAGATCAACTGAGGGTTGGGAGATCAATTTTTAACTTGTCAGACTGGTTGATGCTAGGAGCTCAGCCAGGACATTGACTAGGGGCCTATGTTCCTCTTTCCATGGGCCTCTCCATGAGCTTCTAAGGCTTTCTCACAATACTAGCTGGGTTACAGGAGAAAACATTTCAAGAAAATCAGGGGAGATAGTATCACATTTTACAACCTGTACTTGGAAATCACACAGTGTATCTTCTGCTGTAGTTACAAACACACCTGGGGGATGTGGAGCATGAGTAGGGAATGCATTTAGCACTGATATGATGGCTAGGTGGAGGGAGAGAGGGAGCAAATGGGGGATTGTTTTATGAACTATATAGATTTCTAACCAAGGTACTATATACTTGAAACTAATTTAAATAAGTCAATTTTAATAAAAGAGAGAGAGGTAACCTGGACCCTGCTTTTCCATGGGAGGATTATCAAAATCACATTGTAATAAGAGTTTGTGGATTGACAAATATAGTGGGACCCCTTTTTTGGATAATGCAATCTGTCACATACCCATTGATATTCTTAAGGTAAACTAAAAAAATCACTATTAATAATATTAAATGTTCTGATTGGTAATGTAGATGTGGTAATTTGCATTTGTTGGTTCTAGAGTGTGTGTGTGTCTCTGTGTGTGTGTTATATGTTTGATTTGGGCCTTTTTAGAGTGAAAGTTGGATAGGAATGAGGAAAAATATTTCTTTGTAGAATATAAATTAAAAGAGACTCTGTCAGAACTATTGCTCGTTTGCTTGTTCCTATGGAGATAAGCAATCTGGGGAGGGAATGGGGTATAGAGGAGTGTTTCTTATGGGTAGAGCAGGTTGATAGTTGCATAAATGAGAAAAAGAGCAGAGCATAGAGCATAGATGCTTAAGGAAAGAATTTTATAATAGTCAGGTAACCACCAGAGTTGCTTAGAAGACAAAGTAATTTAAATAGTTAAGATATTAATACAAAGACAGTTCCTCTTACTGCAATACAAAATCTAGTGATTCTCAAGAAGGTTTAAGAAACTGGAGATCTTTGCTCAGACTTTTGACATAGACACAGGCAATCTTGTAACTGTTATAGCATCAGTAACACCTGTGAGTCTCCTCTAGGTGAACTTTAAGGTTGAGGACCTCAGCTGGGCACAGTTGTAGCAGAAGAGGAACATAGCAGATGCCATTTAAAGATGGCAGTTGACAGAACTTGTTCGTGAATACATGTTACATATTCCCACTTTGAGGGTTCAAGAAATAATTCCAGGAAAATTCTGTTGGAATAATTTCCAAGAGAGAAATTGTTTTGACACTAAACAATTAGATGAAAAGGTCTCAAGTCATTGAATTGTGAGCATAAAAATTAATATGACATGATTTTATATTCAAGGGCTGAAGTGGCCCAGAAATCAGTTTCCACAGCTACTATAAGGTCAAATACTGTGTCTTGCCTCCTTCCTGAAGAATCAGTACCTAGGAGTTGCTGTCTCTGACTGCTTGTGGAAAATGTTATCTCTCCTAGGGTGAAGTGGTACACTCACTGTCCACCTCAGTTAGAGAGTAACAATGCCAAGTTGGGGCTATTTTATGTTTATTTTTATTTTTTATTTTTGACGAAGACATATTTCTGAAGGGAGATAGAGATGGTATGACTATTAAAACAAAGTATAGAAAACATAAAGAATCTTCCTACTGTGTGTGTGTGTGTGTGTGTGTGTGTGTGTTTTAATGTCTTCTTATGTGCTTTAGCAAAAAGTCTGCTGGCCCAATGCCATTTTAATTGAAAAGCATCATCTAAATTTTATGAAAAAACAGAGAACATTTCTATCATCTGTATTTCTATCACCTGTATGATTTTTTTATTAATGACAATCAAGAACAAAAAAATACTTTTTAGACCAATGTGAACTATTATGAAAAAATAATGATGGTAGTATTGTGTTGGTTGTGCTATGAACTCTGTTTTTCATTGTTTATTTATCTTTTTTGCTCTCTGAGTTATTTAAAAGCCAGGATTTCAATAATCCCAGTATTCTCTCACATAATGCCCTCTGTTTTGTAAACCGTTGGACAAATATATTGGTTTAAGAGATAACAAAACACCTGAAACAAGGGCACCCTAGGACAGAAGATGTTCACTGTGCAAAGCCTTTGGAAAAAAACTTTGCTTCTCAGAAGGAGTTATAAACTCCTTTATTGTGAACAAGACAAGACGAGCATGGAGTTTTAAATCACTCCCTATATACAAGCTCTCGACAGGCATGCATGAAAGCGAAATAAAGAACACTTGAGAGAATCTAAACTAGTGACCTGAAATTTCTACTTTTAAAGAAAGCATCACTAAGAAAGAATGTACTTCATCACCACTCTAGTTCATAGATGCCAGGACTTGGAGATTTTTAAATGACCATGCTCTCTCTAGCCACTTACTGTCTCCTCTACTTACTCTGGCTCTCTACCTCTTGTCCAGAAGGCTATTTACTATTCAACTTTTAAGATTCGGTTCAAAAGTTGACTCTACTTGGAAGCTTTGCCTGACTCTTCAGCACATCCTCTCCATCAGAAACACTAGCTCTGGTAAATTGTCCTTCCTTTGGCACCTAACTGGAGTACAAAATTCCCAAATTCTCTTTGTTGGTTTACTTTTCTGATCTGCCCACTTGCCCTAATCTCAATATATGACCAGTGATTAAAACTTGAGGTCTTTTAAGCAGGAGTTGATATTCATCTCTACTCTTCTGTCATCTGTATTGAGTACAGTATCTAACATCAAGCTAATGGGTGCATCCTCTCATATATGACTGAGTGGGCAAGCAAGTAAATGAATGCCTATATTCTGGATACAAAAATTCTGTTATCTCATCTTGCTTTTCTTTTAGAAATTTTTTGCAGAAAAATATTGAGCAAAAAGGATTTTCATACTCTGCACAGATATTATATCATTCCATTACTGGAAAGAGATTGAGTTGACAGCTGACATAGAGAAAGCAAAACTACACAAGTATTTTGCTTTTGTCTTTTTCTTCAAGGAGAATGACTTTCAAATTGGAAAGGGTAAAAATGATGAAGAGGGAAATGTGAGAAGACAGTAGGGAAGTACTGAGATTCTTTAAATGAATCCAAATCTCTACACTGCAGAATTTCATCCTAGGAAACTAAAATAAGTTACAGACATGATTGTAGAGCCTCAGTTGATAACCTTTGACAAAAACTCGCTGGAAAATCAGAAATGGAAAAAAATTCTCTGATTTAAAAGAGAAAAATAAGAAAAATATGGAAACTACAGGTAAATGCGTATGACCCTGTCACTGATAAAAATTCCAGAAAAGTTTTTTAAAAGGTTATTTCCTTAGCACTAAGAAAAGAAAATGATGCTCATTACTAACTTAAAAAGGTTCACCTAGAACAAAGCACTCTAAACAAACCTCTCTTTTCTTCTCTTTCTTTTTTTTAAGTAAGGTTGCAATGTAAACAAATAAAGAATTTGCAGTGAACATCAAATATGTGAATTTCAGAACAAAATGTGATTACATTTCTTAATATTTCCTTGGTGATAAGGTGATTAAATTTATCCTGGTGATTAGGAATTTGAACTGAGCTGTGTATAGATAAGTAAATTTATAATTGGTCAAATTCCTAGGCCCCCCCCAAATCACATGATATAGCACAGTTGCTGTGGAGGAACAGGGGCTTCTCCTTCACCATGCCTTATAGTACCATTTTATTTATTTGGGTACATAAGTAGAAAGGACAAAATCTCAAATTTGTAGTTAAAAAATGGTGGATATATTGGTTATTATTATGTTCAGATCTTGAAAATGTATCAAAACTTTGGGAAAATTGCCCAAAAATAATTAGGTAGAAATGAGTTCAAAAAAAAGGAAATTGAATGTTAGCATAGAAAAGAATGGATCTGTTTTTGGTTCACATGGAAAAGAGTATAGAATATAGCAGGTGTAATAGGGGAACTTATTTCTCCTTTCTCATGTTTCTTTGTGGAAGGATTTCTACACAGAATAGCACTGCTGGTTTCTGCTACTACCTCTATCCATTTCTGTCTATGGAGGAAAAAGGTGCTACTGGAGTGGTGGATGACAGCCAATAGTACTTTCATTCTCCTCCTCCCTTATTGGTTATAATTATTCAATGAGAAGCTCAGATTACTGGGCATTTGCTTTCTTTGCTTCTACCTCAGATCAGTTTAAGGCAGCAATCCTGGGAGAGTGTATTATGCCTGCTCTGCAGATGTAAAAGTTCTCCATATGCCTCCCCAGTGTCTAGAATTGTGGCAGAGGCGGGGCGGGGGTGTCTATGAGTGGGCAGTTAACACAGTGTTAGCAAGCCCCTTCAAATAGACCATTAAGTCAAGTTCTCCAATCTAACTTTTTCAGGGAAATAACTCATATCATGATCTCCTTATGTCTAATTCAGTTATCTCACAATTGGTCACAAACCCCAACTGTAGGCACTTAATCAATGTTTATTGATTATTAAATAAAAACCCAAGAGTTTAAAAGGACCACATCACTATCTCCTAATACGTGATACTCATAGCACTTACTGCTTTATTTTGATTGTTTGCTTTGATCTCTCTCTTACATTAGAGCTTTTACGAAATGTCTACTAATATCAGAGTAGGCAAATAAAAAGCTAGGTGGGAGTTCTGCATGTGTGGATAGGCATTGTCAAAGCATTTTTATCTTTTTTTAGAGCCATTTTGGGTTTTTGAGAGTGGAAACCCAGATATCAGCAGCTTTAGGCCTTTACTGTTGGGCTGTTTACAGTCAGATTCTTGAAAATTTTTCTTTCAGTCTGCTGCTTAGATGGTGTAATTATGGCTTCTAGCATTTGGGGACTTGGAGGGGAAATAAAGTTGGAGCTTCAACACCCAGGATGAAAACTTTCATGAGCGCTTCTGTTTCAGTGTGGTGCTCTTGACTTTAACTGTGCTTAGCATCTGTGAGTCCAGTGAGCCCCAGTTATATTCTTTTCAGAGAAATTTCCAGTCATCTGTCAGTTGGTAAAAGGGATAACTTAGGAAGCTAATTGCTTCCTAAATATCTTTTAAATATTCTTTAAAATTTTAGCCATATATATATATATATATATATATATATATATATATATATATAGAGAGAGAGAGAGAGAGAGAGAGAGAGAGAGAGAGAGAGAGAGATGCCATTTCTGAGCCTTTTGAAAAATTTTCAGGGTAGTGTGTCAGGTTGCTTCTTGGCTCACTTCACTACTAGTTAAGAATTTCTCTCTTCTGATTTGTTAAATCAATTACAGGCTTTCCATGTATTTGTCAATATTTGCTATTGTTTTCTTTTCTATTTTCTTTGTTTCCACTGAATTATTTCTCCCCTATTCTTTTACTGTGGTTATAGTGGGGTTTTTCAGGAGGATTGTGGAAGTAGTAGAGGCTATTACATGTGTCCATCCTTGGAAGTTATTTTTATTTCACACGTTTTATATGCATATGCTCTATCTCTTGGAAAAAGAGTTTAATGACTAAGAATGTTGACCAAGCTTTTTACTTTGCTCCCCCTTCCCATTGATCAAAGGGCCACCTATTGCCATTAAAAATTTAAATTATAATATAAGTAATGTTATCATCCCTTTTGGTCTATGGATATGCATAAATAAAAATTCAAGAATAAAATTAATATCAAAACTAAAAATGATATTTTCTCATTTATGTAGCACCTGTCTTCATTGTAAAATTACTAAGAAAAATAGTTTCAGTTCTTTAATTGAGAAATGTATTTTAAGTAGGCATTTAAAACTTCAATTATACTTATTGGCACATGCAGTTAGTTTTTATTTTGAACTGTATATACATTTTCATTGTATTTATTTTATAATTTCTTTTCATTTATAGAAAGTGAACCTGGCATTTTATTTATGGCAATGACATTAAAACTTCTTTTGAAAAAAGCATTTAGGTACAAAAGTAAAAAAAATTAAAGAAAATAATCCAATCTATACTCATAATATCTTAATTTGGCAAAATTGCAATAAGATATGAGAATGACAAGTTTAGGAAATGATGAAATACAAGGTATTGTGCTGCTCAAGCAAATGAACTAAAAGGGTACATTATTAGATGTGTAGTGTCCACATTAAGGGACAGTAGGGTCTTCAGACAGTGTGCAAAAGGAAGACTGCAGATGCAGCATGGCCCAAAATTCTAGGGTTATGAAGGTGATGGAAACAGGTTTTTTTAGTGCCTATCTCAGTGTCTAGAATGTACCAGTAACTCAAATATTTGTTGTTAAAAGGAAGAAAAGTAGAAGTGAAGACGTTTAATCTGAGGATAGAAGATGCATTGAGGAAGGTGGTAGATGTCTTCAAATATGTGCTATAATGCGAAACAAAAGACTTAGGGACGTATTAAGATATAGGCTTAAATTTAAGAACAGAATTAGCAGGTTCCAAATTTATGGGAGGGTTAATTTCAGTTAAATTTTGGAAGAACATTTAGATTTTATGCATCTAAAAATCAGTACATTCTTTTAATTTACTGAGCTATTGATTATTAGAAATGGTGGAGCAATGACTAGATAGTGATCCTACAGGGATATTGTCAAAGGGGTAACTATACTCAGAAGAATTTTTGGAAAACTTTGGGAGATTCAACTCCCAGGATGAAAACGTCTGCTGAGATAGACCAGGTACCAAGAGACCTCTGAGTTGCCTTTCAACTCTTATCTGAATCCAGAATTGCTATTGACTTTTAGGGCTTGTGCATAGGAGTACCCCCAGCAGTAGCAGAAATTTCCAATTTTGCTTGGATAGCAAGTCATCAGTGCCTCCAACCTAATCATTTATCTGTAATATGGACATCTAATCACTTTCACAGTTGCCATACTCAAATGTACAAAATAGAACTGATTATTACATTACATTATCAGATTGTTTTAAGTACTGTGAAGGACATAAGCAAGGTTATATGACAGAGAGTGATGAAAGAGGACTGCTTTAGGAAGAGAAGCCATAGGCCTCACTGAGAAGGTGACATTAGGCTGGGTCCTGAAAAAACAGGAGCTTGCCATGCACATTGCTGGCCCAAGAGTATCCAGGCAGAGGTAAGAACAAATATAAAATCCCTGAACTCAAGAAGCAAATACATGGTACCAGTGTGGTAGGAACAAAGTGAGCAAGGGGAAGTGTGGAAAGAGATAAAGTCATGTCATAGCCTGGAGCAAAGCATGTATGCCTTATAGGCCATTCACCCTGGCAGAATTAATTGTTTCTTCCTTCACATCCCACCGGGCTCTATTCATAATTTTATCACTAGTGATCCACACTTTGTAATTCCCTTATCTATTTTATTCACTGAGTTTATATATAGGATAAGTTCCTTAAGGTCAAGATCCATTTACTACCTACTTGAACATCCCTCATTCCAGCACCTAAAATATTGCCAATACCCTTTTAGAAGAGGTGCTCAGAATAGCCGTTTGAGTAAAAATCCTATGGGAAACTAGATAAAGCACATTTTCCATGCTGATCCAAAAATCTTTAGAATGACCACTGCTGGCTTGAGATTTTGGCCAAAGTATTCTAATGACCAAGATGGTATATTGCTATTATTAAGCTGATACTTTTTGCCAGTATTAAGAAACAATAAATAATTTTAATTTGATTTTTAAAAGTCTGTGGATTGTATTCTCCACAAAACTTAACACAATGGATAATTCCAATGGCTATGAAATTTATCAGAGGATTTGGATGTAGAGTTTCTCATCTTTACGTACTATGATACATGATAGAATCTCTTGACCCTTGTTGTTTTTCCTACTCACGCTGACTGTTTTGACTGGTGCCATGCCAGGGGCTGTTTCTGAAGGAGGTACCACCTTCAAGTGGGGACTAGAATTGGAGAGGCACGGGATAGGAGAATCTTGACTCCACCACACACTAATGCAGTAGCTCAATCCAAATGATTTAATCCCTTTAAGAGTTAGTTTCTTTATCTATAAATTAAGAATAACAATTATATTTCCCTACTAACATTGTAGTATAGTTAAAAGAGATTATGTGTACATAGCATTTAATACAGCCTCTGGCATTTTGAGAGTACCACATAAATGTAAACTCCTATTATTTTCATGATTATTATAAAATTACAATATTTAAGCTTGGCCCAGGTTTTTAATTTAAAATGTTCAAAATTCATACAAAAAAAAATCTTACAAAATCCTGGCAGATCAAGGATAAGAGATAACTAGTAGGCAATAATGCAGCAATTCATTTACATCATGTCAAAAATGACTGAAAATAAAACTTTATGGAACAGTATATTTTTATAAAAATCTCAGCTTCAGAGTTTTCTGATAAATATTCCTTTTGGCCTGAGAACTACATAGTTGATTTCTGTATGAAACTGAATATTTTTTGAAAGTTAGGGCTAAATAAGTTGGGTTATTTTTGCATGTTGAAAGCGTGAAAACAAAACACCTTTTTTGCTAAAATATTATCTGGTCCTCGTTTAAGCCCAGAGGACTGAAAATACTATGAAATTAAAATTTTAAATGTGGGAAGGAAATTCTATAATATTTGTTAATTCTAGCCCCAAAATGTTCAAAGTTATTTTTGCTTCAAAATCTGGAACTGAACATACACTTAACAATTTATTTCAATTCATACTCTTAGAAGCTTGCCCTGACTATCTGTGCAGGTTTATAGGTGTATTTAAAGTAATTCTCCTTTCTTTAGAGAAAGTTGAATAAAGTGGTAAAAGGAACAAGTCAAAACAGATGTCTTATAACATTGTTCAGGTATACAGCTGTAAAATTTTTAAGAAAATAATAAATTATCTACATTTTAAACCAGGACGTTTTAACATCGTGTCATCAGTTTTCAAGGTGAAGGTCTGCATAATTGGTGACATTGTTCAGAAAAAAAAAAAAGAAAGAAAGCATCTTATTGTATACCACCCTTAAATAGTTGGCTGGCACCAAATAGTTTTATGCTGGATTCTCTATAGAACACTTGAATTATAATGGGTTTCATGTATCAGGTGGAATAAGGGAATAATGCTGGAAGAGTGCTGGTTCAGAAAGGCCATAGACTTATGCCATTGCCTTCCTGGCTGTGGGGCTCCATGGCAGTGACCATTTGTATTTTCATATTAAAGAGAAACGTACTTCCTATGGCTACATGGCATGGCACTAAGTAATTGTGCTAATGTGGCTTTACTTGCTCTACTTTTCTATTTCCTTATTTAAGCATCTTAAATTTCAGTAGAATATGAATTTAGCATACATCTTGCATTTGATTAGATCACATTTTATATATTTTATGCATTTTAATCCAAGTTTGGCTCTGTGAACCTTACCATCTGTCTGGAAGTTGTCATTGCATTTTATTTTTAATTTTAATTTACCCCATTATATTTCTGACTAAAAGTGGTTTTATTTTTGGCAACTTCCTTACCTATGTCTCCTCTCCATCTCACCCATTTGCCACAGTGCATCCAGAGAAGACCTTCTAAAACATAAATCTGATCACATCATTCCCAATTTAATCCCATTGTCCTTATAATTAGTACAAACTCTTATTAGACTCTTAAGATACTGCATCATGCAGACCATTTGAATATATCTTTGTACCTTTCTCTTTTGTATGCTTTGTTCCTGTATTCTTTCTAGTTCCTCTAGCCATGTTCTCTCTTGTTCCTGATCCTCTATGCATGCTCTTCCCTCTGCCTAGACCATTTCTCCACACTCTGCCTTAGTAAGTCCTATTACTTCCAAGAAGTCTTCTCTGGCAACTTTATCTTTTCCCCCATATGGTATACTGTATCCTCCAGTTTCACAGATTAAGCAAATTGCATAAGGTCATGCAGTGTTATTTGTCCTCTCTAGCTAGATTATAAGCTCCAGGAGGAAGCAGACACCATCTACCTTAATTACCACTGGGTCTCCCACACTTAGTCTAGGGCCTGAGACATGATAGTGGCTCAGTAAGTATTTTTTTTTTCAATACCTGGATGGATGGGTAAGAAAAAGCACCTTATAAAATGTTATACATGTATTGTTTTTTATTTTTATTTATTAAGTATGTAGAAATTTTAAAAAATAATTTATAGGTATAATGGTAGTCAAAATTACATGTAGACTACGATCTATTTTATTCTGTAGGTACAGCTGCTAACTGTGAATTGCTATATTTTGTGGGCCAGTGAATGATAAATGCAATAAAAATTATCTCACATCATAAGATGTTCTTAGTAATTTACTTAGATATTGTTATCTAAGTTTCAATTATTTATAATAATGCTTCATTGCATCTAAAATAAATAGTTATGGAGATTTAAAAATCAAAACTCCAATTAGAAGCTTATCACATGTGAATCTACAAAACTGCACGACTTTAAGTTTGTGGTTAAAATACCCTATAAAAATGCCTCTAGAAATCAGAAAGTTTATGAAATACAATTCAGATGGCTGCTTAATCCAAAATAAGAATTCCAGTTCCAGTCAAAGATAAGGTCTTTAGAGAACTTTCCTATGCAACTCCACTGACAATGAATGATGTTGACAGCTGCCAGCCTTTTCTTCTGATAGAAAACAAAATATTGCTTAGCAATGGCCCCAAAGAAAAAATGACTATGTATTCTAGAGTCATCTGGGGAGTCCTACATTTAATAATATTACAACTGTTGGAATCAGGAGGGGAACACTGATTCTTCTGGATGGCCCTGTTAATATAATTTCTGTATCTGTGCTACTATTCCTATGGTTCATAGTCTTCAAGACAATACACTATGCATTAAGGAGTTTATGCATTTAAGACATATTTATTCAGTACCAATTTTGTGATATATACAATGCTGAGAGTTGGGAATACAGTGATAAATAAGATAGAGGAAAAAATAAACAAGTAGATTACAGATTGTTACTGAGGCTTATGATGGGAACAAAAGAGAAATGGGTGGGAGAGTTTCAAACTGCATAAAGTGAGAACCAAATTTAAGATAGCTGGTCTGGAATGCCTCTTAGAGGAGGTAACTTTTAAGCTGAGAATAAGAATAAGCAATCAGTGAAAAATCTGGGAATTATTCTAGGCAGAGGAAATAGCAAGTGCAAAGTTTCTGATGTGGAAAAAGGCTTGTTGTATTTGAAAATAATAAAAAAAAGGCCAATGTGACTGGAGAATAGTGTACAAGAAGAACAAGGGCAGGGGATCAATCTGGAGAGGTACTCAGACATCAGATAGTACAAGAATCGCAGGAGTTTAGCTTTTATTTTAAAAGCAAGGGAAGCCTTGGAAAGGTTTTATGCAAGGAGGTAACATATCTGATTTACATTTCTAAAACTCTCACTCTGGCTGCTGTATTGATAGATAATAGAGAAACAAGAATGGAAGCAGAGAGCTTTTTTAGGGTGTTATTGCTGTAGTCAAGGTGTGAAATATGGCAGCAGAGATGATCAAAGATAAATTTTGCAGACAGAATTGATAGGACTTGTTCAAGGATTGGATGTGAGGGGTGAGGAAAGAGAAGAATCCAAGAATGACTCTTGGATTATATGATTTAAGCTACTTGGTGGAGAGTGGTCCCAATTACTGCAGCGAGTGAGCCTGGGGAAAGAACAGAGTTCAGGATAAAGGAAAGCTCAAGGGCTCCATGTTTAAAAGATATACATACCTGAAGTCGCTTGCTGACTCAAAGACATTCTTACCACATGGGAGAAACTTGGTAGGTGAAGCACATCAAGGAGTCAGATAATGACTGCTTTGTGCTTATATATGAAAGATAACATTGCTTGCCCATTGGTAGGAGATGTGTGCTTTGGATTATTTGTTATGTGATAGTGACAGATTTACATCTAGAATCCCTGTGAACAACCTCTGAATTCACAAGACAAAGATCAGGGATTCAATGCTCTTATTGCAGTGACAATTCAAACGCTGACTGAGGACTCCCTAGCAGGTCTCCAACTAAATGCTGCTGGCAGAAGTCATTAGTGAACCTCGATCTGAAATTCTCTCACTTATTTTCTTCTTTAAAAAATAAAATCCTTTTTCTTCCAATGTTATTCCAAAAATTTTTTTTGTCTATTGCCTTTTTAAAGTCATAGATTTTTAGGAATATGTTTTTAAAAGAGCATCTGGTTTATTTCTCACTGAAAGCTAGTGCCTAAGAAGTGAGAAACGTGGATCAAGTCAGCCCCAAACACAAAGACTGTGAATAATTTACTTCATAATTAGAAGGAAATATACTTTATTTGAGTTATGTGCCACCCACCTGTTATTAAAAAAGCACTGGTATTCACTGAAGGACAAGAACTGGAGAACTTTTTCCTCTAAAATATTATATTTCTTAGATAGCCATTTCCCACAATAAGAAAGTCAAGGTTGAGAGAGTTATTTTTTTAAACTATCGATTTAAGTTTTCCCCTGGGTTTTTCCCCTATTCTTCCCTTATTAGCCATGAAACAAGGCTCTGTGCTCACTACTTAAAGACTGGGTGAAAGCAGAATTTGCCTGCAAACATATTGCTTCCAAGTTTACTTTTAATTGTAAATCTTCAAAGTCAGTTTTTCTAAGTATCCTGGAGAGACACTAGAGTTAGAATAGAAAGAGTTTTCTTGAAATATGGTGGCCAGAGAAAATACAGAAAACTTAGTTAAATTTGGATTTCAGATAAACAACAAATAATTTTTAGTTTAAGTATGTCTCAAATGTAGCATGAAACATATTTATATTAAAAATTATTTGTTATTTATTTGACATTCAAATATACCTGAGAATCCTATAAGTGTTGTTTCCAAAACTGGCAGCCCAACCCTGAAAGAGACTTAATGAGAGAGGAAGAGACTTCCCTTGACTGAAACAGAGAGAAGGTTTGGGACTTCTGCCCTATTCTAGCAAACATGACAGTACATGAGAGGGAGGTAAAAAGACCTCTAAGAAGAATGATTGGACATCGTGTCCATGGGACACAAAATTTGATATATATTTCTTAAATTGATCTCTTTATTATTTATAATATTCTGAGTCTCTACAGTCATCATTATTCCCTACCTAATAGAATAACGTGTCGTTTCATTGACAATATATTTCTATCACCTTCATGAATGACAATTTCACTGGAGAGAGGTCGTTTGCATCTAGCCTTTTATACCTTAAAACTCTGAAGAGATTACTCTCTCGTCTTTTGTCATCTAATATTATGAACAAACTTAGTGTAGGTCTGATCTTTCTTCTTTTATAAGTAACCTATATTGCCCACCTGATTATTTTCACAATTCATTCTTTCTCTTTGGAGTTAATGACATTCAATAAAACATGCCTAATATTGGATAACCCTGCTTTCTAAGCCTGTTTTGCCAAAGATCACTGGTTCTAAACAACTCTCTTCCTGACATCGCTTTCACCATCAGAGGCCTGCTCTCAAGTTCCTGCTCAATAAAGATAACTGTTTGTTTAGGTCTCTACCTTTTCCAGAGCCAGTGTTCTTTGATACTGTGCTTTCTTGGAGTTCTCCACTCCCTGAACATCAATTACTATTAGTTTTTTTCACCTCCCTTGATAATGCAACTCCCTGTGCCACTAATATAGCCAAGTAACACAATTACTGGATTGTAGGGTATGAATATGTTTAGCTTTATAAGAAGCTGTCATATTGTCTTCCAAAGTGACTATACCATTTTGCATTCCCACCAACAACAAATGAGAGCTCCTTTTGTTATCCTCATCAGCATTTGGTATTGTCAGTGTTCTGGATTTGGACCATTCCAATCTTTTATAGTGAGCCACTTGCTTTTTATAGACCTCTACCATCTTTTAAGTTGTTATAAAACAGAGACTAGTGGTTCAATCAGCTTGGGGCAGTCAAGAACAGGCAGCCTGAAGAATGTCAGCTCCATGTCTTCATCTTATATTTGTTGAATAAATAAATGAGTAATTAAATTAATGGATGGATGAATAAGTGAAAACTTAGCTAACATCTAGCTCTTGCCCTGAAGTCCTTATAATAGATAATCTTAAAGTTTCCTTCCAATCCTGAGATTCTATAACACAATTTTCTTACTCAGGAAAATATAATATTTATTTTGATTGAACTGCTAATGAGATGAGCTTATGCTTTCCCCATTTTAGCAAACTTTATTACTGAGTTCCATTAAGCCTCTAAATAAGCTTTGTGGAAAAAGCCCACTCATGCAGGACTCTCAAAACAAGCCAGAACCTGCTCCCTGGTACCCCCAAAGTTTACATTTATCTGTCTAAAGCTTTAGGAGCCCATTTTTGTGTTTGTGTTTGTGTTTGTGTTTGTGTTTGTGTTTGTGTGTGTGTGTGTGTGCGTGTGAGTGTGTGTGTTTGGTTAGTAGTAAAGCCTTTCTATATACATTGAGCTAACAGCATTTGTTTCTCTCTCTTTTGTGGCCATCACCATTTTGAGTGTTTCTTTTCTTGACTAAGTCCTATGGAAATTCATATGTAGGTTGCTAGAGACTAAATGTTTGTTTCTCCCACAATGTGTATGGTGAAACTCTAATTCCAATATGATAGTATTTGGAAGTTGAGCATTTGGAGGTTAATTAGGTCATGGGGGTGGAGCTCTCATGATGGGATAGTGTCCTTATTAGAAGAGATGGGAGAGAGGTTTCTCTTGCTCTGCCTGCCATGTGAGAATACAAGAAGACAGCCATCTGAAAACGAGGAAGGGGGCTGTCTCCAGAACCCAACCATGCTGGCATCCTGATCTCAGACTTCCCAGTCTCCAAAACTGTGAGGAAGAAATTTCTGTTATTTCAACTATCCAGTGTATGGTATTTTTGTTTTAGCAGCCTGAACTGACTAAGACAGAGAGATTTCCTTATGTTACAAGAATATCTCCCTTGGAGTTTGAACTCCAAACTGCGCCCCAGATCCCTTAGGGCTGAATGAGCCAGCTTGTCCTGTGTAACCTGGTGTTACAGACTCCACTGTCCCATCCACTTACTTCTGGGAACTTTTAAGTCTCACAACTTATAAGTCTACAACCACCAAGATGAGGGCAGGGGTGACAAATACAGAACCTCAGATATGGCTGAGAATAGTCTCCCTGTCTGTCACCTCCTTATAGAAGAACATTTGTTTCTTTGGTGGTGCATGGTTTTAACTAAGGTCCCCAAATTATTCCTAAAAATATTTGAATATGAGGTAGCTATTTTAAAGGGTAGCCTTAACTCTCAGGATAGAAGTGATCCCTATTGAATGCTCAAATTCAAATTGAAAATCAAATTCAAGAGTGTCCACATCCTAAAGGATGACAGAGGAACATAAAGATGGACTAGAAATAGGGTGTAGGGTGAGACAGTCTTTCCTTGATAAAATTAATATTTTCCTGACAAACACTAGACCCTCAGGATTATCAGACTGGGTATTATAGAGATACCTAAAATAAACCCTCTTGAAATTTACAAGTTTTGGTCAACTTGAGACAAGGTAGGCCATAAAAATTTATATAAACTCATTTTTTTTGTATTTTCCACCAATCAGCATAATCTTGAATACACACACACACACACACACACACACACACACAAACACACACACGGCTAAATAATTTCTGCATTGAATTATAAGAAGGTTCATGTGTCCCTTAGTGAGTGAGAGTTGATGACTTCTAAAGTTTTAACTTCAATACTGAATAATTGTTTCAAAATCTATAATGGGTGAGTGTTTTAATAAAAATTTACTTAATTTGAAACGTTTCTGTAACTCATATAGTTTAATTAGAGAAATAAATCTGCTTATCACGCATACAAAACAGGTTCTGACTCCCTCCCCTCACTCACCTGCCCTGGGAACGCATACAACAGCCCATCAGCATTACAACTGAGTCAAATCTTAATCAATGGGAGAAGGGTTGAATACAGGTGAAATGTATGGAATTCATTAGTTGTAATTTCAAATTTACTTTTCTATTAAAAAATATCCTTTTCCTATTAGTTATTTATAAATAAGCTCCACAATTTAGAAACTTGTGGCTTAGTGAAAAACTATATTTTCATTAAACAAGAGTGAATCACAATTAAGTATTCTGAAATAATTTTTAAAAAACCTCAAAACGAATTACTATAAATATAATTCCTAAAAATATCTTATTTTATTTGCAATTTGGTTTTATAAGGGAAAAATTTTTCTTTTTCTTTTTCTTTTCCTTGGAATTCTACTTTTGTCAAAACAGTCATTATAATAAGCAGAAATAATAGAAATAATAATGTTTACAAACTAATATAAAGTTATTTTGATAAAGTACCATTATAATAACTATTCACAACTATATATTTACTATATAGAATTTAACAGGACAGTAAACATAAAAAAAAAATCAACTCATAAAGTATTCCTTAAAATAACAGAAGAATTTCACATTTTTAAAATCAATTGCACAAGATATTCTGAAGTGTTACAGATATGTAGATTTTAAAATCAATTTTGGTTTAGTACCAGATTTTGAACTATGTCAAATTTCCCACCTCACTTGAGGTACATACTTCAACTTCCAGCTTTTGAAAACATTGTCACTAACATAGTCTGATTCTACTGCAAAGTATATAAGGAATAGCTAAAAATTAATTGTTGTAAAATAGCAACACTACCATCAACAGTAATAAGAACCTAAAAGAGGCCATTTTTTTAATGCATTTCTTGTTCTTCTGAAAAAAAAAAAATAAAGACACAAGTTGAATGTTATTGAATGAAAAAAAAAGAGCAACATTCTTGTTTTAACTTCAGCTGAAACAAAGACTGGGCGTTAAACTATATTGACCCATGAGAAATTGCATTATGCCAAACATCAATTTTCTTGAGAATTTTTATTGAATCAACAATTTATGTCTATCTTACATATTAGAAACACCATTATTTGGTTTTATCATAAGAATACTAAAAAAAATTTTTGGCATCCAGCATACAAATTAATATGTTTGAAATGTTTTTCCTGCCAACCAGTTTATCAATAGTGAAAGTAAAGGCACATTGAAATTTTGACCTGAGGCCACAGCATTTCTCAGCCAACTTTGGACATATCACAATTTCCAATTTTTCAGCTCAATTATCCTTGCCTACTGAAAGCATATACAAAAGAAAAAGATTGAGGAAAGGAAGCTACGGAGTCATAGTTATGACATGTCACTCTTCAGGAATCCAAAAATAGTGAATCTGGCACCATTTGGGTTTGTCCATATGACCATGAATGAAAAACAAGCAAGCAAACATATTTTTGTCTATGGAATTCTATCAATGTCAGTCCCATGAATATTGTTACCAGATGGGTGGTTTTCTTTCTCTACCATGTGGTAAGATTTTTGTTTTTAATGAAGGTGGACCAAATTTTTCATGCTGGCATTATGTTTTTCATAGCTAAATTAATCACCTTTATTGGATTATATAACAAAGTATACAATGCTTACGTGTTGTACTTTTAAAATATTTTATTATGGAAATTTTCCGACATACACATAAGAATAGAAAAATTTAAGGAATCCTCATTTACTCATTACCCTTGTTTCCAAGCAATATCAATGGTTTTCCAATTTTTTTTTCAGTTTTATCCCATCCTACTTTTTTCTTTTTTCTTTTTTTTTTTTTTGAGTTTATTAGAGCAAATCTCAGATATTATGCCATTTTACTTATAAACACTTCATTATGCATCTCCACCAATAAGGTCAATTTATTCTAATCAATCAAATTATTATCGCATCTCACAAAAATGACAATATTTCTTTATATCATCTAATAGTCCATATTCAAATTTACCTACTTAATTGTCACAAAGATATCTTTTTAGAGTTGATTGGTTTGAATCAAGAATACAAAATGTCGCATACAACCATGCATTACTTTGGAGGTCATGTTTCTTAAGTCTCCTTTATTCTTTTATCAGTGCTCCACCCCCTTTTCCATGGGAAGTGTTATTCGAAAACCTCATTCTAGCCACGATGTATACTATATGTAAATTTTCATTCTTCTGCCTTGTTTCCTTTTTTTTTTTTACTACTATATCACTATTTAGCACCATTGTTTACTCAATCAAATTCCTATAGATGGGCATGTTTCTAGCCTTTTGTTATTACAAATAATATTGCAACAAATAGCCTTTGTAAACAGGATTTTGTATTTTTCCAATGGAACTTCAGGGCAAATTTTT
This sequence comes from Eidolon dupreanum, assembly GCA_028627145.1. Lineage (NCBI taxonomy): Eukaryota > Metazoa > Chordata > Mammalia > Chiroptera > Pteropodidae > Eidolon > Eidolon dupreanum. Next base: position 129,049,082 of record CM053502.1, on the reverse strand, counting down.
AGAAGTAAAGCTTCTGGTTTGCAGTGTACTACATATAAAATTGCCAAATTCCCGATAGGTGTTATACAATTTAATCTTCCCACTCATAATGTGTGTGTGCTTCTCCGTAGCCTCATTGACAGAGTGTATTGTAAAACTTTTATTATTTTTGTCAATCTGATAAGTGATAAATTATAGCTTAGTGTAGTTTTAATTTGTATTTCTCATATTGTAGTGAGCATGAGCACCTTTTTGTATGTTAAAGGACCATTTGCATTTATTTTTCTTTCAATTATCTGTTCATATTTTTTGCCCATTTTCAATTGAAATTTTTATTCCATTTATAGGAAGTGCTAAAACTTCTAACCCTGGCTTGGACTCACAGTGGCTCTGGGCAAGTTAACCTGTCCACCCTCGCTAAAAATGGTGGTGTTCATTGAGAATATACAAACTACCAGGTTGAGAAACTGATTCACAATGAAATAAACAATTTCATTTTTATAATTACTTGTTTATAGTTGCAGTGATGTTATATAACACTCAAATCATTTTATTTACTTTATCAGTGAATGAAACTGTGAAAATGGAAATCTAGCTGAAGTATTAATCAGGGAAAAACTGATATAACAATATATTATTTTTTAACCTTTCGAATATATTATTTTTTAACCTTCCCCATGTAAATGAAGAAGAACCATCACTACCCTCATTTCACATCAAACTCTTGCATACAGAAGTTAATTTATGAATGTAAATCACTTGGGAAATACAGTGCAACAGTAACATAAAATAAGAATGCATTTGATTATATGATATAGGAAACACAGATGTAGAGACCTAAATTAAATAATTCCATAACCAAAACAACAGCTTCCCAAGCACAATGCTGTTTATTAAGTAACTCCACCTTTTTGTTACCTTAAGCCAGACTTTCTCCTTTGCCCTCATGAGGACACACATTATAGGACTTCTGACCTCCAGCCAATTGGACCCATTAGCATAGCTGTGCCCAAAGAGCATACAAAAGAGACAGAAAGTAAAGCAAAAATGACTGACGCTGAGGAAAAGGTCCATTATGTCAGCTAAGTGGAAAGATCAACGATGTATAAACTAGACTTCTAGGATAAATCCATTTCATCCTAAAAAGTAAGTGGAAAAGATGAAAAGTAACGTCATGCGTACACTAGATACAATCAATTCCAGAATATTTTGTACTTTATTTTCCCACTTTGTTGTTGTGAACTGACTTAAACTAATTTGGTTATACAAACTCAGATTCTCTTCTAGTGTATCTTGGAAACTATAGAGAGTTCAAAGTAGGTGAAGGGTTAAGGTTAGCTATTCCTTGTAACTTGCTACCAGGTTTATAATAATAGCAACATACACAGATATTTATTAATAAGAAACAGTCATATAGTCAGTCCTGTAAGTTAACATCTCACTGTCATCTCTGAAGCTCTGAAAACTCTTTGCATGAAAAGTTTACCTAAGGCAAATGCAATGCCATTCTACCAGCAGAATTTAGCTAACAATTTATCAGAGTCAGAGGATTGAGTCCACATTGCTACTCCTAAAAGCAAAAGCAAGATCCCTTGGACTTTTATGATTTGCCCATGCAAGGATGGAGAAGTTGTCTATAATATTCTAGCAAAGACATTTATGATTGAATAATATTAATTTTACCGATATTATTTATAATACCCTTTATTCTAATTGATAAGCCATCAATATCACCTGTGAAAATCCATTTCTCAGGCTCTACACAAGTTATCAAAGTCTTTGGTCTTGATGAAGATAAAGATACTGAAAGTACTTTTATTAGTTACCTATGGATATGAGTCTTCTTTCTGCTTAAATGCTCAGTGGCTACCCATGGCATAAGATTTCCTGATTAGACAATTGCTTGAACCTTGAGTATGGCTTAAACATTATCTCACTGATTATACTGAACTATTTTAAAGTATATTACAGATATTACAATTATTTTATGAGAAGAAAAGATAATGCTTTTTTCTTCATTATTTTTTTATTCTATTTTAAAGGAAAATTTAAAACCATTAAATTCAATGGTAATATTTATATCTTGAGACTAAATCATCAAATTTCATAATAATATTTTTATATTGAGAATAAGAGTGATAAGGAATTTCAAGGTTTACTTACATAGGACTCTATTGTAATTTCTTGTCAACTATTTCTTCTCATGATAATTTTCTGATTGGAAACATAAAAGAAGGCAACAAGTTTATAACCACCACTTTAAAAAAGTATCTTTCTAAGTGTATAGGCAAAAATGCAATCTGCCTTAATTATCTCAAATCAGAATATCATCTAACTTCTTTAATCCCAGGCATTCAAGAATTATAGGTATAATAGCTCCATGTATGTTTATATGTGCTGAGGTCAAGAGGGGATGGAGGCATGAAGAGAGCAAGAGAGGCCTTTGGAAATCCGGCTTTAGGCTTTGCCAGAAGAGACTTCATCCCTTCTATTAGTTTTTCTGCTCAACTGCCCTTCAAGTTGTGCCTGAAGATTTTTAAAGTGCAGGGTGACTGTTAAAAAACAGACTAAAGTGCTGTGTGGGAATAACCAGTTGAAGTTGACCAAGATTATAAAGTAATTTATAAAGCTATTTGCTTCTACACAGAGCATTTAAATGTTAGAATATGCTACTACAAAAGAATTATCTAAAATGGGGTAATATGCTGTATTGCACTGTACAAGCTATAAGCAATTATGGAGGGATATACTTTCTTCACTTATATTAATAAGGCTGAGCAGAATAGAAAGAAATAAAAGACTGGAGTATATAACTCCTAAGGCAAATTGAAAGAAATTATGAAAGAATTCATTGTATTACTGAAACAAAGCAAAATGAAATACATTGTGACAACATGATATAAATCACAGGATAATATCACATCTTAATAACCAATGCTGAACAGAAGAAAGACTTCTGTGTTGATTTACTGTGTAGAAAATGTGACATGACAGAAGACCCTTCACCAGCCAAACCTTTACATACTAGTGCTGTCAGTTATGCTTTTCTTTTGAGTATGTGACTGAGAAGTCATCCAGAGCAGAATGGACATGGGCTAAACGAAGTACAGTCAACAATTCTTACTTGCCCCTGTTCCACTGAGTTAATGCTCTGATCCTCTACTATCTTGAAATATAAAATCCCAATGACAGTTTTTTATTCAGCAATATAAACTTACAGCTAATTATCATGTGCCAAAACAAGGCTGCAGAAAGTACAATCTATTAGCAATAACTTGTGTCTAACAATATAATTGCATCTGGAATAATGAAATGTTCATTTTAGTATTAAAATTAATAATGTCATATCAATGTCATTAATAATTAAGGATTCTTTTTATAACATCACATTATTAATAACAACTCATTATGAAAAATTCTATTAATATCAACAATAATAAAAATAATATCACATTGTCTTTCTATAGTTATAACTTTGCAAGGATAATGAAAATGTTGTACATATATTGGAATAGATCCTGCTGTGTCCGAGGATAGCAGTTCTGGAAATATATTACATTTCTAAATAAATAAAGTATCATTTTGTTTCCTTAGACAGTAGTTTGTGAATGGAAAATTTTATCATTAAATACTCAGAAAGCACATGAAAATTCTGTTTAAAATTGTCTATTTCTATGTTTCCAGGGAATAGTGGATGGGATTAGGGGCAGTGCACAATAGCTTTTACTGCGCTAGTACTTAGTTTAGTATTAATCGATTTTATTTGGGGATGGGTGCATCAACTTTTTTTTTTTTGCTTCAGAACATTTTTAATGTCTATAATATTACATAACATTTTTTATAGTCAACCACCTTATCTTTCTAGGGAACCAAATCTCACCTGTTCAATACAGATAATTTTCTACTCATCCAAGTTTTTTCTGTCTCAGCAATGTATTCTAACACATAAAGATATCTCTAGATCAGGTATAGGTGAACGATAGCCTGTGGGCCAAATCTATACTTTGTAAATAAATTTTTATTGAAGAATAGCCACACCCATTTGTTACATATTACCTATGCTACTTTCAACCTACAAAAGTGGGGCTGAGTGGTAGTAACAGAGACCACATGGCCCACAAAGAGGAAATATTTACTACCGGTTTTTTACAGAAAACGTATTGACCTCTTCTCTAGATGATAGACAGAAAGTAATTTGGGCATTCCAAAACACCGCTAAGGAAAATAAAAAGAGAAGTATATCAGTAACATATCCTCAAGAAATGTCATTTTTATATTTTATGCTTCACCATGGCATTAGAATAGTAAACTATAGTTACATTATTCATTGCTATTTGTTGCTGTTTGAATGAGTATAAATGTATAATATGAAGTCAATGGTGAGAAGAGAAATGGACTGCAATGAAAGCTTGTTGAGGCGGTAAAAGAGTACAATTTTTATTTTAAGATTAGAAAGGATATATTTTGAAATAATATTAATGATTTATTCTTGTCATTACTTATCAATATTTCTCATTGTTATTTATCCACTTTAAAGTATGAGAAAAAGAGAAAACACCAAGATATTTTCTACATCCAGTTTTTAAAAACATTTTATTATGAAAAATTTTAAACATAAAAATTGACAGAAGAGTTAAATAAATTCTCATGTACCCTCTACCAACCCTCAGCAATATTCAACCCAGGACCAATCTTATTTCTCTTACATTGCAACCTCTGCCTATTCTGATATTATTTTAAAACAAATCATTCTATTTAATCTTTAACTATTTCAATAAGTATCCCTAAAACTGATAGACTTTTTATTTAATAATAATAGCATTATTATACCTATAATTAACAATAATTCCTTAATATTATAATATATCCAGTTTCTGTTCAAATTTCAAATGATTTCCTAAATTCTTTCTTCCTTCCTTCTTTTCTTTCTTTCTTTCTTTCTTTCTTTCTTTCTTTCTTTCTTTCTTTCTTTCTTTCTTTCTTTCTTTCTTTCTTTCTTTTGTTCTTTCGTTCTTTTTACATTTTCTTTATTTCAATCAGGATCTAAAATTCTACATATTTTTACATAGTTTGGGGATTCACAAGGCATATCCTTATCTTGCTTTTAATTTACTTTTCAGTATATACAGACATAAAGAAAGGGTAATAGCACAGCACAAAAGGCCTCTATGGAGTGAAGAGTAGGGAAAAGCAGGTGTGGTGTGACCAAGTGACCTCTACCTCACACTCCAGACTCTCAGGTCTGCAAGATGACAGTCTAGGTAAAGATATGCTCCCAATACTGCTTTTTCCTAAGAGCTTAAATAATGTCCAGATAGTGGCATTAGTTGGTGCCAGAGAACAAAAGGTTCTGTATTATCTGGGGTTCTCCTCCCTGGACTCACTACCTCCCCTCTAGTCAAATTCACATGGAATGGAGACTAGGCACCTCCCCAAATCACTGTCAGAAACAGGAAATCTTGAGCCAGAATAGCCACAGGGGAGGGGGGGAAAAAAAAAACCAAGACAACAAAGGGACAGTGTGCTGCATTTGAAGCAGAATTATTGAAACAGATAAACCAATAATGTAAAAGCATCATCAAAAATTACGTAAAGAGATAAGAAAACTTATGAGAAATATGAAGCAAAACCAAGTCATGATAAAAAAGAACAAAGTGGGAAAATATAAATGAGATAATATAAATTGGGTTTGAAAAAGAATAAAAGGTGTCTATTAGGTGTAGAATAAATGGGTGAGTTGTAAAAGCAAATTTAAGAACTATCTCAGAGGGCAGCAGAAAGGCATAAAGACATGAAAATACAGAAGGGAAAAAAAGAGAATAAAACTGAAAAAAGAGAATAGAACTATTAGAGAAAATATTTGAAAAAATGAAAAAAATTTCCACAGTAAGTCTCAATGAATGATTTCAAATACAATGGCTTCATCTTGCTAAATAGGAGAATTGAAATAAACCCCAACCTGCACACATTATAGTAATATAAAGAACATCAAACAAAAAATTTTTAAAAAGCTTCCAGAGAAAAATAACAGATTATCTGCATAGGAATAACAATCTTAATGTCATCAAATCTATTAAAACAACACTGGATAGGAAAAGAACAAGAAATCATATTTTTAAAGTATTTATGGAAAAGAAACTTTGAACATAGAATTTTACATACAGTCAAATTTCAATGAAGATTTCCTCTGGTAAAAACACAAACAAACAACCTCATAGACCTCACAGGTTTAACATTAGCTACAAAGACTAATAACAATAGCATAAAAGTGGTAAGAACTCAAAAGAAGAAAAAACCCAGGGGGATGCTTCTAGATACACAGAAAATAGGATAATCTAATGTCTTGCAACAGTGTACTATTATCTTAAAAAAAGAAGCAGAAGCAGAAGCAGAAGCAGAAGCAGAAGCAGAAGCAGAAGCAGAAGCAGAAGCAGAAGCAGAAGAAGAAGAAGAAGAAGAAAAAGAAGAAGAAGAAGACGACGACTAAACCAAAGAAAAGGAAAAATCAGAGTGGCTCCACAACACAGGACCAAAATTCGAGCAATACCAAGATCTTTGTGGATGTGGCAGTAAAGGGAGACCAATGGAACAGGAAATCTTGGCTAAGTAAATATCTGGTTTGGGAAGATAAACAGATATAGTATGATTAAGAAATTAATAGGTTTCTATGACCATGCTACCCTGAACAAGCCCAATGCCATCTGATCTCTGAAGGTAAGCAGGGTCAGGCCTGCTTAGCATTTGGATGGGAGACCACCTAGGAAGACCAGGTGCTGCAGGCGTAAAAAATAAAAAATAAATAAATAAGGGATTATAAACTTGCTATCTGTGAGGTCAACCAAGGGTTGACCTAAAAACAACAACAACAAAAAAGTTAATAGGAATAGTAAATATAAGCCCCAAGTTAAAGGCAACCACCATAAGAACAAAAGTCAATATATAACTTTTAAAAAAGCAATGCACACAAAGTACGTTTACAAATGAAAACACATTTGAATATTTGTCCATGGAAGGAAATGGGAAATGTGGATAAAAGGAATGAATGAGTGAATGAAGAAAGAAAGTCTCGAATGAACAAGTGTCAATGAGGAACCATAATCATGATTAATTCCACCCTCTGCACCTGAAGTCCAAACATATATAAAATGGATGAAAGAAATAGAATTGCCACATTGTTCTTTTGTTTAAAAATTAAACCAGATGTTCCTGAAAATTCAGCTTTGCAAATATACTTGTGTTGGATTTTATTTGCAGCATATGAATATCTGGAACAATAAGTCCCCTGAATATAAATTAAACAGTTTGTGATGCTATGAAAGTTTGATGAGTGAGTGCTAGAGAAAAATAAACAAACAAAAACGAACGTGTTCTCTGCCTCAAGAGAATGAACTGAATGACTCTCATGGTTTATGATGATAAATAATGCTTAAAAACGCAGTTTCTATATGAGAGTGAGTTTTATTGTCTGAACTAAAGGACATTGACATTTTGCTTCCATAGAACACACTATATAGAGTTTTTTAAGAACCTGAGAGGTTTTGCTTTACTATTACAAATCTGTGCAAGGCAAACTGCAGATGAAACCATAGGTGAATGCTTTCAAGATATTCCTCATTTTATTGAGAGGTAAAAGATCCTGAATTCTAATCTTGGTAGTCCTTAAGTTTGCCCTAGTTTTACCATCTGCTAAGTAATGTTTGACATTGGCATTTGAGATGAAACAAACTCATTTCCTAGGATGAGTTGGTTTCATTAAGAAAGGCTGCCATAAGAAGAGCTTTGCTCCATGAACCAGTGTAATATCCAATGCAAAAATCAGAGCTGTGGGGTAGACACAAGACTCCTTTCCTGAGCAATGCCTTTTTGACAGGGCTCTATGTGAAACAAGCAAAATGAGTCATTTAGATTCTTGTCATTTGGGTAGAGGGCAGCTAGAGAGCCACCAAGGGGAGCTGGTAGAGAATGGAAGTAGCTCTCCACCCCAGTTCTAGGGCCAGGTGGCAGAGTCCAAGCTGTGCAGTTAGACGCCCTTAAGCCAGAATCTTGACTCTTGGCCCTTCTGAATCTCTGTTTTCTCATCTCTAAAATGAGGGCAATAGCACTTACCTGGAAAAGTTAGTGTCAAAAATTTTTAAATATAAAATACAGAAAAAAATGGCGTATAATAAGCATTAAAAATGTTAATTGCCTTTCTCTTCCCCTTATTATGCATTCTGTTTCCCGAAAGGGTACAGAAGCCTTAAGTCTAGTTTTTCTTTTTCATCTTCTTGTAGAAATCATAAGGGTCTAGAAATAACTCCTTGAATTAATGTCAGAAGCTACTATGTCTAATTCCTTTGCACCCAGAAAATTTGCACTTCCAAATAAGAAGTGGTGGTCAGGAGCAGTGCTTAAAGAAAAAGATAAATAGAGAAGAGTGATGATGAAATTCTCATCTGAGTATATTATATTTGGACATGAGTCAAACATGCCTTTGTTCTACTCATTTTTTGGACCTCTCTGATACTATATCCCACTTTCTTTATTCCAGGGATAGCTCATCCTTTATGCTGCTCCTGCCTCTACCAGTGCCAGCCATGACCTCTTCAACCTGAGGAATCCCTATCAATGTGTAGGAGTCCCTACAGCAGGTGATATTCTAGAATTGGGTCCTGTTCCTTTTCTGATATTTGAGCAGGACAATGACTTAGCTTCCTTCAGGACTTGATATTTGCTCCAAATTTGTATAGATGACCTTCCAGGCTCACTTAAGGGAATAAGATTGCCTGGGAAATAGGAGGTTTTAAAGTTCAAGCTATTTGAGTAACTACTGTAAAAATAACAAGTGATAAACACGGGATAGGTATATTTTATTGACTTGTAGTTTGTTTGCAAAGGCATATTGTGATTGTGCTTAATAATTTCATTTTTGTAGTGCATATATATCTAATTTATCTACTTGGCTTAATTTTTTTAAAAGATAAGAAAGCATTTTGAAAAAAAAATAAATTTATGTATTTAATCCATACTCATAAGGGGAAGTAGAGGTTGCCACCCTAATATGCCTTTGATTGCTATTGATTGTTTTCAGCTGGTTATTTTTAAGAAATGAAAGACTCAGGCAAAAAAAAAAAACAGTGACCTTCCCCCTAACTGCCTGAAAGAATTTAGATAGAGGATCTGCTCCAGGAAGGGAGATGTTATCACAGATAACTATATTTTAATATGAACTAGATGTTGTAGACAGGAGGAACCCACCAAGGCCCATTTGATCAAAGTCTTCTCTGTGTTTCATTGTTACAGATGGCCCAGCAAACATTTGTTTACAAAACATGTGTACTTCCTTCTTCCTGTGAATTGTCTTCCTGCCTTTCGAAGTCTCAAACCAAGCCACTTTCCTTTCTCCTTACCTCAAAATGGCATATAAGCCTCAACTGCCTGATTTGTACTCTAGTCTCATATTCTTATAGAACCCTCATGTGTACATATGCAATAAATTTTATTATTTTCTTCTGTTAATCAGACTCATGTCAATTTGATTATTAGACCAGCCAGAAGAATTTAGAAGGGCAAAAGGAAAATTATTTTTCTTCCTTTACACTCACAACTTCCATATAGATGGAAGGCTTACATATAAAATAAAGAAAGTACAGTATTAGAAGAACCTACATTAGCATAAACTTACATGCTTGAGGAAGGGAGGTACCTTCTGAAGCAAGACACAGAATGAAGATGACATGAATATAGTGATGAGCTCAGCTATTCTTGAGACCAATGGCACATAAACATAAAATTAAAATACAAGCAAAAGAAAAAATATTTTCACGTATATAACAAGGATCCTGGCAGAGTGTAAACCTAGTTTATGTGCATTAAGGAGGACTGAAGTTCTTCGAATAGGGAATGACTTTAACAGAGATGAACATTGTAGACCTTACAAAAGTCATAGTCAAATAAAATTTCCATAAAAATATTTTACTTATGATAGTTATTAGCCACATAAATGAAAAACAAAAAATATTATATTCTCAATTTACACAAAATTAAAGCATTTACAGGTCAATACTTTTTAGCATAATTATTAGTGTTATAGTAACAACATAAATATGATAGGTTAACATGTTTAACATAAATATGTTATTTAACAAAAACAAAAGAAATTGCAAGTTGTGCAATGTTCCCAAGTTTTCAAGGTGGTTTAAAGCGGAAGCTACAAAATTAGCCTCTCATAAACCCTCTGAGCCAAAGTACTCAATGACAAAAAATACTAGTAGCTACTTCACAATAATATTATGATGTTTAAATGATAAAATAATCTATGCAAAGTTCGTAGCATAAGGGCCTGGCTGATAGGACTAAATGTCAGCTTTCAACACTGTTAACGCAGGATAGGCTTGACAGAACAAAATCTGGGAGCTCTCCTTGGTACTGACCAAATAGTTACAGAAGGTTCCGAGAGACAAATTATGTGGTTGAAGTTCAAAATATGCTTCAAATTAATGCTAGAAAATCTTCGTCTGTACAAAAAGATTCATGAGCTAGAATTACGGGGTGGTGGGGAGAAGGTAGGTGAATTATAACAATTTTGTTCTATTTGCTTAAGCGTTTCCATTTTATTCTATCTGGATGTATTTAAGTTGGCAGAATTTTACTGGTTCGGGTAGCTTCAGCTCTCAGGGGCCGTATCAGCAAGATAGCTGATAGCTTTGAATTTCTTGTAGGTTCTATTGCTTAAATTCTAATATGTAGTCCTAAGTATTTGATACATGTGCACATGGTTATGTATTTCTTTAAAATTAAAAAAATTAACTTGAAATATAAGTATAAAAGCTGATGAAGGCAGTTGTTCTATTTCAGTGTTTTTATACAGATAAAAACCAAACAGTTTTTTGTAAGAAACAAAAAGATAAACCCTTTTTTAGAGTTCAATAGGAAGGAAACAAATTCTTATTGTTTACGAATAAAATGCTCACAAGAAAAGAAAAATACTTGTTTCTACTAGATATTCAACCTGTACAAATATACATTTAAATAGCCACTTTCCCTGGTATCCAGTCCTTGAAATATCCATTTATATAGCTTTTGGCTATGACTACCTAGTTTTTAAAATAGTTCTGCTTTCAGTGTCAAACATTTGGTGTCCATTTGCTACACTTAAAAAAAAAAAAGAGTGTGGGCAATGTTGTGTCTTTTGAGATACAGTAACATGACAGAAAGTGACAAATGGGAGAATGTGTCACAATGAAGCATGATATATTATAGCACAGTGATATGCTGATACTCAAAGAATCCATAATATGCATCTTTCTTTTTATTTGCTGCTACAGCAGAGGAGATTATTCTTATAGATTAAGGGACTACTGTCACATCTTAGGTAACAAAGTAAATATATTTCACTACATTAATATTTCTCTATAAGACTGTCATGTGCTTTTTCTGTACTTCCTTTTTATTAATTTCAGATTAGAAGTAGATGCATTTATAAATAGAAACCTATTCCTTATGCCTGACTTATCCAGTGGCAATACAATATTCTGAGTCTGAATTCCAAGTCATTAATAAGGAAAAAAGATTAATGTCAACAATGGACACAAGTGTGACTGAATAAGAAGAATAGGTTTAAATACAATGGTATTTTGATTCTCCACAGGATCCTTTAGAGAAAAATACAATAATGCATAAAAATCCCTAATTTTAAACAGAAGATTATCCAGATCTTAAAATACATTTTTTTAAAAAAAATTGTATTGTCCTTTTTTGTGTTCATTCAGGTTTAATGGATCTTATATGCCGTTTTTTGTTCCAAATATTAGCACCCAGTAACATCTACAATATTCAGTAAAGATGGCTTATCACCAGCTCTTTACTCTACAACTAAGAACCCTTGGCTTTTTTTTTTTCTTCTAAAGAGGTATGCGCATTGCCCTGTTTCTCAGAAAACTGTTGAGATATATTTTAAAGCCAAATCAAACTGTAGTCTATATTAGCAGGCATTAGTGATCATAATATATAAATGCCAAAATAATATGCACGGTGAATATAAAAGCAATATTAATGTAAGTTGAAAAGAGACAGCAATTTTATGATAAAAATAAAGTACTGTTACAATGTTTTTCTTTCTGTCATAATCTCTTTCTATTTATTTTCTTTATTTCTTTAATTCTTTCCTCTTATTTATTGTTAGAAAGGGATACTCACTGATCAACTTGCACAGTACCATTTCATAACTGCTAGAGTGTGGCTTAAAATCAAAAGCCTGTTTTATATATAAAAAGTTTATATAGGTGAATTTAAACAATCATCCTGAAAGAATTCACTACTAAGTATATTGTATCCATCTTTCCCAAGTTGTGGTGACTCATGTATCATTAAGCTGATTTTTTTTGTTCTTATCTATGTGTATTAAGCCCTGTATATACAAAGATAAGTTTTAAAAAAAAGATATGAATTTTATTTTCACAAATCAAAAGTACAACTAACTCATTCATGAATCAATCACATGAATTATTATTCCATTTCTGCTCATGTAAAAATCTAACGAAAAGGAATTAATTTTTTTCTGTACAGTTTTCCTAGAGTCATACTCATAATTAAATATTTTTAACACTTCTTGCAAAGGAACACAGGAACATCAGTTTAAAATAAAAATATATTGGTTTAACAAACATTGTTTTAAGTGTAAAACTCAACTTTTTGCATGTAATAAATTAGTTTTAAAAAATTTCAAATGAAAGGTTTACATTCAGTAAGGAGAACATTTAGTCCTAGAAAAGAATTTTTCTGAGATTAAAAAAATGCTATTTTGTTTTAGTAGAGGCATAGAAAAACATTAAATATACAGAATTCTACTGCTTTTGGAGATTTGAACAGCACTGATTTTATTTAAAGATATTTCACTTAAAGATAACTTTTTTTCTTGGCAAAGGTCTATTGACCAAACTCTCACTGAGATAGAAAATTAGATTATTTCAGAATTATTAAAAACTTGAGAATAGATATACTTAATGGATGGTGAAGTTTATAAATCACAGTATCACATCATAAAAACAAAAGATCAAAATATTACTCAGCCATAAAGAAAGATGAAATAGCACCATTTTTGACAACATGGATGGATCTCGAGATTATCATGTTAAGCAAATTAAGTCAGGCAGAGAAGTTGACAACCATATGATTTCACTCATATGTGGGATATAAAACTGAAAGCAACCAACAAAAACTCATAGACATAAACAACAGTTTAGTGGTTACCAAAGAGGAAAAGGGTGGGGGGGGGGTAGATAAGGGTAAATGGTGTCAGACATAATGGTGACAGATGGAGATTTGACTTTGGGTAGGTAAACACACAATACAATATACAGTTGATGTATTGTTGAATTGTATGCTTGAAACCCATATAATTTTATTAACCAATGTCATCTCAATAAATTTAATTAAAAAAAATTCTAATACAATTATTATCTTCCAGGATACAATTGTTATGTAAAAGCATATACTTTGTTTTAGAGAATGTTAATGTTTTCAGTTATATAAAAAAGGTTTTAATTTGTAGAAATGGTCAACTTTTAATTTGTAACAATAAATATTTTATTTTAAAGATATAACAGATTTTATTGCTTAAAAGAACATTATGACATCATTATAAATATTTCCATTTCCATAGACATATTATGTCTAAATCACTTGATATCAGCAATAATTTCCGTCCATTACAACCATACCTGCTCCCTATAAAAATGTACCTTATCACGTGAAACAATTCTTCTGTAATGCCCATGGATAAAGAAAAAAAAAAGGAAACAACTTTTTCTCTAAGTATTTAAATTTTGTCTTTCAATTTGCTTTATGCAATCTCCAGATTAATTTTAAACTAACACTTACCATTTAAAAAGTAACATCTCAATAAAGTAGTAATCTAAGAAGTATGTGATGGATTAAAGCGACATACTGAATTGCATTAAATCATATCATTGAGTGTCTTTAAGGTCATGGCTCATTGTGAGCTAAAGAAACCTTTTATTTTTTAAGTCATAAACCTTTTTACAATCTCATATTTATGATCTTGATTTATATATGAACGTTATATAACTCAGTGTACAGAAATGGCTATGTAAGATCAAATTCTGCTTCCTTAGGGAGAAGAAAAAAGCAGTACTACTATAACCATAGGTGGGTTTATAGAACATCTAATATCTCCAACAGAACAGCATTTTGGTAAATTAAAATAAATCAAAATTATAATAATTTAATATTCATTAAAATCTTTAGAAAGAATTAGAGAAATTATATGAAATTTTGTCTCTCTTATTTCCAGCCTTCAGTTCTGTTGCAATGGTGGATAAAAAGTATTTTGCAATTCAAATTTAGTATTTTCTCAAGTTTCAGAGACTACAGTAGCAGCCTAGTCCTCTATTATTGTTAGTTATCCCCTTGGTGTTCTCCCTTCCCACACAGATAGCTTTAATCAGTTGGCTCCTTTATCACAGGATTTATAATCAGTGGTGTAACGGTAATGTTTGACAACCAGCTCTCCAGAAGAAGGGAAAAAAGGACTTATTCATAGTGTTTGTTGATTTCTCCATTGAACTTACTCCTACCACAGCCAATTTCCAGCTATCGATGCAGTGTCATTGAATAAGAAGTTAGGAAGAGATTCACAGTAGCCCAATATTATATAGTATTGCCAACATACCTCTACAGTAGTTATAATAACATCAAGAGCAAAGTAATTGTGGTAAAATAATCTGGAAGTAATAGGTTGTGAGTATTTATTATATATGACTTTAATAAAGTTTGCTACTTGTAAGTTTATGTAATTTCACTTTTAATAATGGTTATTTTAAATAAACAAAAGTCCTGAAAATTTAAAAATAGACCCTTGTAAACTGATATAAGCTCAGCACACCACTGAGTTTACTCCAGAAAATTTTTCACGTGCTAATTTTTGAAAAATGTATACTATTTTAAATGTTTAGTATTAAAACTACAACTATTTGAAAGCATAAAATTAAGTTTTATAGTAATCTTATCGGCATTAATCTGTCAACTTTCAAGTAGCCAGCATTTTTACATCTTTTGCACCAAAAAGACAAATGAATCATTGCTACTATAATTTGTTAAGCTCATAAAATTATCTTTTTTAGGTCTGCCTCTTTGGCCATGCCATCATCCTTAGCTGAGACATTGCTTATTATTATCTTTGCTAAATGATTTGTAGCCTTGAGGATATTCTGGGCAACACTTGTACTTACATTGGCCCACTTTCTGGGAAAAAAAGGGGCTGATGGAAAGACAATGGATACAAACCTCCTCTGAGAGTTTCACACTGATATGTGAAAAGGTAGCCCTGGAGATTGGACAAAGATTTCTAAATGGTCTGGAGTGGATGCTTTGAATAGGACATTAGCGTATAAATCAGGCTTTATTTTTCTGAGTTACCTCTACAGCTCAGCTCCTTCTATTTGAAGAAATAAAGCAATGGATTCAGAGCACGTTTATTCACTTTTCCAATTGAAAAACTATCTTAGTGGCATATGACTGTAATCTCTCTCATCTGTGGCCCTGAAGTAGTAGACAGGAAGACAATAGATTTGGTCAATGAAACATGAGACAAATGTATTATGGCATTAGAATTCCTAATGAATCAGTAGTTCCCTAACAACGGGACACTATAGTTCTACCAACCACTATTCTTCATGGCTTCACATAGAACAAAGTTCTTTCAATCTCTGGGAGATGGTGCTTTTTCTGGTTCAGTGAGTTATCTGCTGATCTTCCAAAGATCAAATTTCAGAGCAATAAAAAATATGAAAATACATCTTTTAAAGGGAAGTAGAGAATAAGATTTTGGGGGGTTCAGTTTCAGCATTACTATGTATTACTATAATTCCAAACTCATTTTGAATGCAAAAATTAGATGTTTTTCTTAGAAATTTATATTTTATGTAGCAATTTAAAAAATGCAAATTTCTTATATGAAGTTTAATATGGTTCAAACTCATTGACATTATTGTGTACACATACTATAATCACCTGTGGTTAAAATATGAATCATTGGTGATTACTAAGAGTATTTTTTATTTTTAATCTTTTATCAGTATTTTTATCATGCCCACCTCTTTTCTTTCACTATAGGAATCCATTTTAGCTAAAATCCAAGATTCTGATTCTCCTCTGTGTTTACCATCAGTGCAATTGGAATGAGTAATTTTTCTTCCACCCATCATCCCCCATGAGAATGTGAAGTTTTCTCATATCATCTGGATCTAAGATGAATGAAACTTGACACATTTATTTAAAGGAGCTGCTTAACTATATCATTACTGCATGAAACAATCTAAGGTTGCTTTTGACATTTCAAAGTATGTGAAATTCACTGTGAATTAAAGTGAAGTGAGTAACTAATAAGATAAAACATAGTTATTTGACCTATTTTTTCCTCCTTATATTTGCAATACAGTGGAGATAAAAATCAAGAAGCCAGAAATCATTGACGTCTCTTTGTTAACCCTTTAACAGGAATCCCTTTCTTACTGAAGGCTGATGTAATTAGTTATGCACATCAAGTAGAAGAATTGTAGAGTGTTCCTTAATTTGTATCCCTTGATTAAGCAATTTATTAGTGTAAAAAATATTAGCCTGAAATAGAGATGCCATTTTTTACAGAATTAGTTTAGTTCATTCTAAATACAAGCTCTTGAATGACAAAAGCAAATAAATAAAAAGCATACATATTTTTGACATTATATTCTGTCCTAAAAATAGAAAAAAAAATAATGTTCTCGCTGATAAAGACTTAAGAAGGCAGTTAATTTTGGTTGTTTTTGTAGCCAATATGAGTCTTTGAACTGATCTCTCTAGACTTTTTACATTAAGCTACATTTTTGAAAAATAACCAAATATAATGAGTTGCTAAACCACAACTTTATATTTTTGCTTCATGTTTTTATATGTATTTTAAGAGCTGAATTTTCAATAGAATTTGCCACATTAAAATTTCAAGTTCAAACTCAAATTCTTACCTGTTTTATTACTGCACTAATCTTGGGTAAAGAGTATTGCTTTTTCATGGTAATCACAGATGAAATGCTATTTACAATGTTATTTTAGAAACTCTGCAACAAAGATCTTAGTTAATATAGAGTCCCAGTTTATGTACATTTTACTTAATCCCAAATAGAATGATATATTTGATCTCTGACCAGTTTAGAAGGCCAGTGCTGACTACATAAACTACTATAAGAGTATTTTGCTTGCTTTGCTGATTTTAAAGCAAATGGCAAAATACTGCAGATTTATGGTGCAGTATATTGATGAAAAATGCATTATAACTACCATGCTCAATAGGTAACCAATTTAATGTTTGAAAACCAATAAGCTACCAACTTATATATAAATCCCACCACATATTAAATAATGAAAACCTTCTGAAAGATCAAATAAAGAACATCAATTTCAACTTTTTGTCAGAATTTTGGTTCATGAATGGCTTGATCTATTTATGGATCGATGGAATAATTATTTTAGTTTGAATAAGGCTCTGTCTCTTAATATAACATATTAGATTATCAAAGTTAAATGTTACTGAAATTTTTCTACCTGGTTTTCTTTTCACTATTTTAAGCACATATTAATGTATATGTTCATAGGATGGTGACCAGGGAATGCTATTATTACTGAAAAAAAAAGTTTAAATAAGTACTTGAAACTGTACTAAGACCCATACTCAAATAAATTTAAGTCATCAAAGTATATAACATAAAGAAAACATTAAAAGACTGGTAGAAATATACTGAGGAACTTATAAGTGATTTAGTGTTTTTACAGCCTCCATATTTAAAACTGGGTGACCATGGTCTTATTTGTATGTTCTAGAAACCAGTCTAGGTGTGATGAAGTACGGGAATCCAACTCTGAACTTGGGCTTACATTGTTGTTTACATTACCTGTGCAGAAGTCAAGGAGATTCAGTGCAGTTATGACAAAACCATTTATCTTATGGAAGATTCCTAAGCATTTGGACACCTTAAGCAAGCCCTAGTTAGGGGTTGAGGGTAGAGAGTACGGCTTATTTCTTCATGGTTCCCACTGAGCTAAAGCAACAGAATAAACCTATTAGTTACTTCTGGAAGTTCCAGAGAGAGCCTGCAAAAATGGAGAAAGAACAACCTTTGGAATCAGAAAGCATTTGTAAAGTTTCACTATCTTCTCTGAAAAGCCTTTTCCATAACCCTGCAGATTAATTTTTCTACAGTGGAAAACCAACTATGTCACTCCCTTAAACTCCTTAACTAACCATGTACAATTTGGTGTTTTTTATGATTTCTGCCTTTAGTGAATTGTCATAACTTTCCAAATAAGATCTATGCTGGCTTTTTTTGACTAGGAGGACTGGATCTTGTCCTCTGGGCCTCACTTCCCACTCTTTCCATATTCTGATTGTATTAAACTGAATATATTTTAATATGCTTTGCTCTCTCATCTCTCTATGCCCTGCACACACTATTTGAAATATTCCTTCATTTCAAACTTCCTATTCAAACTTCATCTTACCTGCTTCGGGACTCTTCCATAAGCCTTACTCCTCATGATTCAGCTCAAATAGCCCTCATCTAGCCTTCTTTCTCAAACATCTTCAATTTCCCCATTCCCTGACTGAGTAAAACATCCCTCTTATGTGCTCTCATAACTCTCTGTTCACATTTTTATCAAAGCCTATAATGATATACTATAGCTATTAACTTCCTTATTTTTAACACTGCAATAAAATACGGTTCCCAGGGCTATGACTTTTAACACCAAATCCTTAATTCCTAGCTCTCAGTAGAGTGTCTGACACAAATAAGCATGTGGAATGACTTGTTGAATAAATGCTCAGGGGTCTTGAAAGGGAAGGTAATTCTTTCTTTTGGAAAGAAAGAATTAAGAAAAGGCTATCAAAAGTACAGCTTAGAAGACTCAGGCTTTGGTAAATTTTCTTGCCAGAATGGAATTGTCTTCTTGAAGACAGGCTTTTATAGTGCGTATATGTCTTTGGAAAAATCACACTCCCCATTCCATAGTAATGTTACTACGTGGGGTTCTGGAAGGATTACATTTGCCTCTCGTATCTGTTCTGAACCCCACCTCCACAGCACAAGTATCTCAGGGCTCTCAAATCAATTCTTCTCTTGAGCTTTTCCATAAGTAATTAGGAAATAGCTCTCTTTTTTTCTAGAATAATGAGCTTTAAAGAACATGTATATTGGAGGGCTAGTATCTATCCATTTACTGGATGGAAAAGACCTGTCTAAGACTAAAGTCAATAAGAGAAAAAAACTCTTTTTTACAATTAAATTAAAAAATATCTAATTGTGATAAAAAATACATAAAATTTACCATAGCTCTTCTTAAGTGTATAGTTCAGAGGTGTTAAGTATATTCACATTGTTCAGTAGTGTTGAGTATATTAATATATTCACAGATCTTCAGAACTTTTTCATCTTGGGAATTGAAACAAAAACTCCCCTTTCCTCCCTCTCTCAAGCCCTAGTAACCAATATTCTACTTTCCATTTATATAAATTTGACTACTGTAAGTACCTCCTATAAGTAGACTCATACAATATTTGTCTTTCTGTAATTTACTTATTGTACTCAGCACAATGTCTTCAAGATTCATCAGTGTTGTAGCATGTAACAGGATTTTTTTCATTTTTAAGGCTGAATAATATTGCATTATATGAATATATCCATTTTCTCTATTCATCCATTGAGGGACATTTGGGTGCATGGATGTATAAGTATCTCTTTGAGACCCTGCTTTCAATTCTTTTGGATATATACTGAGAAGTGAGATTGCTGGATCACGTAGCAGTTCTAATTGTAATTTTTTGAGGAATTTCCTTACTGCTTTCTATAGCTGTTGCATCATTTTACAACCCCCCCCCAACAATGTACAAAGGTTCCAATTTCTTCCCATCCATATCAATATTTATTTTATGTTTTTTGTTTTGTTTTGTTTTGTTTGTTTTTGTTTGTTTTGATAGTAGCCATCCTAACGGGTGTGAGGTAATATCTAATTGTGGTTGTGATTTGCACTGAGATAGACTCTTGATGACATTACTGAGCTGCTGGGTCCAGCTAAAACTGAGTGAACCCATGGACCGGTAAGGTTTCATACTTTCCTCAAGCAAGTTTAAGTTTCTTCACATACAACTGAAAGAATCCTGCCTAATATATCCCTTGTCCCAGTGTATCTCTATATCTCCCCATCTAGGCTTTACTGATACTTTTAATATGTCATCTCAAATCTAATCAATGAGAAGTCTTCTAGAGTTAACAGAGAACCTTGTTAGAAAATACAAATGTACTTCCTACTGTTGAGGAACTTTTAGCCAAAACGTTTCTCTCCTCAGCTGATGAGGTGCACCAACAGGTCGAATGAGAGCAGGGGCCATTAGAAAACATTGTCATTAAAAGTTGAGAGGCCAAGGTAGAAACATAGATAAGAGGATGCCAGATGTAAACATTGTGTGTTTTACTGGAACCAATTTTGCAGTAGGAAAATGAAAGGGTCTTCCTTGTTGAAGTATATGTTCTCTTGCCCTGTGTCTCAGATCTCAAAGTTATAATAATGAAAACAACAAAGATCAACATAAACAGAGTCATGATGCAATTACAACAAGATGAAAGGGATGGAGTATAGTTAGAAAGGTCCATAGTAAATCATCATCATCATCATCATCATCATCATCTGAAATAATCAAGAAACAATAGTGTTACCAAATTATTTAGAAATATGGTGGAAAAAGAAACAGAAATGTCTAAATTTTGTATAGTAAGAAATTACTTTTTTTAAAGAAGTAATTACCTCTGATAAGCTGACATCTGAGGTGGGCATAAGATGGGGGTATGGCACTGCTGTTTTTAATTATGAGTCTCATAAAATTTTCACTTTTAACAATGTGCATATATACCATAGATGAGAAAGAAGAAGAAAGTCACAATGCCCTCACACATCACACTCTTCTAATTAAACTCTTATAGATAACTACAAAGCAGGTATATGTATACATGTTTGATTCTGCGTGTGCATGTGTGTGTCTGTGTATGTCTATGTGTGTATGTTTTTAATCAAATGAATACCTGTTATAGTTCCACATCTTGCTTTATGGGTTAAGAATATACCAGGGATATCTTCCATACTTTTTATGCTGTGTAATTACATAAATGTACTCATTTATTTACCCATCCTTCTGATGATGGATTTCATGCTTTTTTTAAAAAAATACTTTTGTCCACATTTTGGAGAGTATTTTTCAAATAAATAAATATAATTTATTGAGTGTTGCTTTGGAATCAGGAACTATTTTATGATTGCAGTGATAAAAAATAAAGGAAGAGATGGCTAGTCAACTATAATAACATGTAATGAGTTCCATGGAGGGATGGCAAAGGGTCTATAATAAATATGGTATTATAGGAGTAGAGGTTCATGTAACTCCCCATCACTGCAAGAAAAACATAATGTCAGAAAAGTGATCAAACTATACAGAATATATTATATCAGGGAAAAAAGAGTATAATAATCAATAAATTAAAAACTCTGAGCAGTTCGGTGTACTTCATCTGACCATGATTTGATAAGGAGGGAAATAAAGGAGAAAGATTAGGAGAAAAAGAGGATGAAAGGAAAAGATGAAAGGATAAATTTAGCATAAATTGTTTTTCTACAATAGTAGTTTCATTCCCATAGGTGTGAACCTTAGCAGAGTTGAAGACATCTTTAGTAAGGTCAACATTGGTTGTGTTGTTTGAATAATTCCAGAGAACTAAAATGAGAGTGATGTGGGTGTTTCCTAGGATTAACTCAATGAGACCACATAAGAAACTTAACACATTCAAAACAACTCTGATTATGCTCTGACCTTAACCAATGTTCTTAATATAGTTATATAGAAAATGTTAATATCTGTTGACCTTATGCTAACGAACACAATCTGAAGGTGCATGCCAATGAGGGAAGTTGTGGCAGAACATTGGACTTTGTACGAAGAAAGATATTTTTCATCTAAAGAAAACACACACACACACACACACACACACACACAACAACAACAACAACAACAACAACAAAACAAAATGAGAACAAAAATCTTCTTAATGATAATCTTTTCAGTAAAAGTCAGAACTGAAGTAGTCACTGAATTCCATTTTAGAATCAAGACAAAGCTGTCTGGTATCTAAAACAGTAAATTAGAGGCATAGTTTTAATAGAGAAATATGGTGAAAGATCAAGCTTTGAATCTACAGACTCAGGGGTGTCGTCAAAATCTTAGAAGGTACAAGATTTGGTCCTAATATTGCAATTAAATTCATTTCCCATATTAAAATGGCCAAAATTTGATCTCAGGTTTGGAAACAGTGATAGCAACTCATTTTGTTGGGTTTAACCTGCAATAATTTTTAATAGTGGTCACAAAAACCTGTGACAAATCTGTAGAGATATATGAAGGAGGGGTCTCAAATTTAAGAAGCAAATCACAGATATTGAAAAGAATAATGTTGTAAAAAGGCATGAGTAGAAGTTTCTAAGCCTTGCAATCCATGAAGTAAAGCACTATAAAGAATGAAATTTTGTAGCGCAGACTGCTGGTTCTCTGACTCATGCGGAATGACTAAATGCTTTCATCTAGATCTCTAGCCACTGTGTCATAGACATAAAGAAACAGAGCAGTGGAGAACCAGTTAAGTGTAATTTACTCTTACTTTTATATTTTAGATGCGTGCACACGCCCATGCGAAATGCATATATCTTCTTTGTATTTGAGTTTTACACCTTTGACCAAAGGGTCACAGGCTTAAGAATTAGGCAGGTCTGGGTTAAGTTTTGGTTCTGTCATCTCATTCTGCCTGACTTTGGGCAAACAATTTTAATTTACATAGCCTAAGTTTCTTCATATGTAAAATGAGCATAATAATAATTCTCACATCAAAAAGTTATTAGAATTCTTAAATGAGGTGGTATAAAGCATATAATAAGTTCCAAGAATAGGGCAAATGCTAAATGATAACTATATAATAAGGTCAATCATGTCACCGTCCTTGCAATTATTTCCCTTCAACAAATTGTTCCTTCTTTTTGGAGAGGTTTCAAATATTTTTATGCCTATGTTATATGGTTTGTATGAAGGTTTTTTTTAAAGTCATTTAGCTATCTGTGTTCATCATGGGCACTGTCTTGTCATACCTTCTTTTATTCATTGTCATAAAAATCTGTGTAAGTTTAGATTGCCTGTTTTTGTGTTTTCTTATTGCATTCATCAGCAATAAAACCTTAGGCAATTTTTTTTCTGTTTATTCATCATCTTAATTATGGTTCTTAGAGTATTTAAAAATGACCAGTATATACTTATTTCAACAATATAAATGAATTAATCGAAGACTGATGATGTAAAAACATTTTATATTTTGAAAAAAATTAAAACATGGTTTCTTCTATGAAGAATAAAAGCAAAGTTAGATAGAATTTCTAGAAAAAGTCAAATTTGCACACTAAAACTTTTAATTTAAGGGATATGGCTTTATGTTATATCTCATGATACTAATATGCCTATTAGAGTGAACAGGATGCTGCTATACTGAATTGGCCATAACTTTTCATGATACAAATTTGTGATCACAGTAAAATATATTTTTAAAACTATGAGTATAAAATATTAGTATACTACAAATAATAATGGTTTCAAGTTATCCATTAAGCCTTTTGCTGGTCAAACGTCTGACAATTTTTATAACTCCTCTCTAGTTTTTCATGCGTACAGCTTTACTTTAGAAAACATGTACCAAACATTTCTACTTTTCTTCCGTCTCAGTGTTATGGTTTTACACATTGCTAGATCTCAGGCAGATAAACAGATTTAAATAAAATTTGGTGATAAAAGAAAACAGCACCTACTGTATGTTGAGAATTTCGATGGCAACTTTTAGTCGAATATGAATTAAAATGGCTAGGTTATAAATCCCCTGAAAATAAGGTTTATAATGGAAATGCTGACAGGCATTTAACGATAGCAGCAGTAGCTGGCACCACTGTAATAAAAGGACTTAAATGAAAAAAAAAAAAGTCTGCCTCACAAAGACATGTGGATTTCAGGGTAAAGTTATATGCAGACTCAATGTAAGGATGGATGATAATATGCCTCAGCAATTATGATGCATAGGTGCTAGTAACAAAGAATCTTGAAATTCAGCTTCCAATCAAACTGTGAAAGAGTTTAAGGAAAAACCTGAATGCAGCATTCTTCGGTTATATTGCTCTGGCACCATCATTCTCTTACCAATATATTTTATTCATGCTTTAGTATCAGAGCAGAGAAGAGCTTAGTCAGAAACTGACCCCCATGAAATCAAGATGAGCATTTCAACAGCCAATCCTTTGGAATCCCCATTTTAATGAATTTTGAAAGAGTTGGTTAAGCATTAGGTAAGAGAATACAAGCATTCCATCAGGGACACTGCTGGATTTCTATCGTCATAAAGGTCATAGTTATGTTAATTTCCAGTCCTCCTTAGAATGGACAATGCTCCTCCTGAGGAGCTTCTCTGAATTATCTGGGTATAGAAAGTTTACCCTCTGATTATATCCAAGCAATAAATTAATGACTTGGCTTTCTTTTTCTTTAACAGCCACATATTAACTCATTTTGTTTTTGCCTTCTATTTCTGAATTTAAACTCTTCTTATACTTCTGAGTAATATAATAAAGAAATATAAGTTTAAGTATTTTTTTTTTCCTGATTGTGGCTATAAAATTAAATAAACAGGGTGTTAAATCTGTTAAAAATAAAATTTAAAAAATGTCTTTGTGCCTGTTGATCCAAACTGATCACTAATAGATTCTTGTTTCCACACTCTCGTGCCCCAGGTTACTCCCAAAGAGCTCTACTCTATAATTCTTCTGACAAATAACAAGCTCTTTAGTTATTTTGGGAGAGAATCTTCCCTAGGAAAAGGATAAAGGTACATTGGTGTTGAGTGTCTGTATTCTTTCTTCATGCCTATAAATACCACCCAAACTGTCAAGGTTGACAATCCAAAACGATAATCAAAACCACTTTTTACATTCATTCTTGTAACTGCCGCAGGCAAGTTTTAAAAGATATGCTAACAAATCCCAAAGAATAGCTGGCATTAAATATTTGATATAGTCTGAAATGAACACTGTGGATATAAAAATTTAAGTCATATAACTCTTTAATTTCTTATCTATAAGCCATATGTGGTATATGTGTATGTTATTCAGTTTTTAATTATTTAATTGAACTAAATAATTTATTAATTTAAAAATAATATATACGGATATATACATACACACATACACACATATATAGATATGTATATTATTTTTAACTCACAGAAATTTGGGAAACAAACAAAAAGGTTGCTGTTTTATAAATTAGATTATTTTAATGCTTTGATACCAAAAGGAATAGATCAAAATTCACCCATATGACTATGATTATTTGAATTGAACATTTCTCATTATACATTTTAATTTACATTTACTGCTTTGTATAAACCCTCTTACTGAATTATATCAAATATAACAAAAAATGAACAAGTTATACATTCACATTCAGTAAATTTTTACGAAGTGAACACTTTTGTTTAATCCTACCTGGTTAAGATGGAACTTTAGCAGCACCCCAGAAATCTTTTTTCCTATTCCAGTTGTCACTAACTCTACAAGTAAAAAACTCAGATTAAGACTCTTAAGACTAGATGTAAGATGAGAGTTTGGGTGCCAGTGGCTTATGTGAGAGGAGACCCAGGTGAGAGGAGAGTGGGAGAAATGAGACAAGTAAGAGAGAGGTCAGTGAAATATATGTAAAAGAATGGGTTTTGAGCTGTGGACAACTGGGGATCAATCCTGCTATAAACACTCTGAGAAGCTATGTGGAATATTCCAGAATTATCCCACTGGAGAACAGGGCAACTCCATTTATCCTATCTCTAACTTGAGAATTTCCCCCAGGGGGGTTTTATTTATCTATATTTTTGTGTTAGGGGAGCAAAAATGTGAGAAACACTGTGAAAAAATGCTGAGATAAAATAGCCGCTTCTTTCACTTTTACTTTTGTCATGTAATTCTTTTGGTCAGAATTAAGTACCATATCCACATCCTTTTGGTAAGAGTTAAGTCAAGGGCAGCAATTTCCATCTTATTGTTGATGTTCTTAGTATTTATATAATAAATGATATTTCTCAGCAAGTGAAACTTTTATCAGATGTTCTGATTTTTGTATAAGGACGTTTTTAGCCTATGTCATGATTGGCAGGATCTAGTAATACTCTATTTTGTGTGTCCCAGTTGTGGAATCTGCCCCAGAAAAGCTCCATCTGTGTCTTTGACTAGTGTAAGGAGGTTTATTGCTACATAAAATCCTTAAGATTTTAAGGTCCACACAAAATGGTGTAATTTTTCCTATTTTGGACTTGATATGAGGCATGATGTTTACATGAGAAGCATGAGAAAGCAACGAAAAGGCAGAGTAAATCATTCCATGAAGCTGGCACAATAGAGTAGGACTGATGGTGGCAAGTGAAACCGAAATGTTGAGGAAATTCAAGGAAATGTGTCAAGATTCAATATCAAAAAGCAAGTTTTGTAGTAACTGAGATAATAGTGAGCCCAGTGATTTCTGAGAAGAGATATCAGAATTCTTATCAAATGAGTGAAACAGTGATGTGGAATCCAAGCCTGCACGCCATGTGTCTGTCTATAAAGGCATGTGTGACAGCCTTAACACCGACAACAGTACAGTTTGAGGTCTCATTTATAAGCCCCCAAAGGAATGAAACTAGCAAGACAAAGAAACTAAATCCAAAGGAAACACTATCTTGGACCCAATGGCTCATGGAAAGAAATGAGTGGAGTTGGCTAAAATGTCGTTGGCACCTTAGGTCTGAACAGGGGTTGATTTCACCTTATTGGATAAAGACTGGAAAAATAAAGGTACTAGGGCACATTTTTAAATAGGGTGTGAGTGGACTTCTCTTCCAGCTTCTTAAAGAGCTGTTCACCTTTTCTGAAGCCAGTGATCAGGACCTACATATTAAGTTAAGTCCAATACCTAGATGAATATATCCTGCTGGTCAATTCTTGCTATTTCTCCTTATTAATATATATTTGCCAGTCAATGATTTTAGGACAGAATATTCTTTCTGAGCAAAGCTCAGAAATAATACCATGGCTCATTAGTACTGGTTGTTATTTCTGGATCCTGTCTGGTCTCAAGATTCATTTGATAATCACTCAACCTCTTTCATTCAACACCCTATACTCTCATCATACTCTGAACATACCATACTAATTCACACTTCTGTATTTTATTGTGCTGTTTCTGATCTCTGGTATTTCCTTACTACTGCTCCCAACACAAAATTTTGACCTTTCCCTTGAGATTTATTGAACTTTCTGTGATCACACACATCTTTTTGGGTGTCCTACTGTATCTACCTTACTCATTGACACATATTTGTTTATCTCCAGTAATGTTACAAGCTCCTGTAGAAAGCAAAGATCTTTGCATCTGTTGGAATGAGAATATCAGTTGGCATGTAGTGAGCCTTCATTATATGTTTACTAATTTGAATTAAATAAGTCTAGGTGGCCCCAAAAAATCTGCTTTTTTTCTCTTTTTTGAGCATTCCCTAGTACCTATCAAGTCCTCAATAAATGCTTACAGATTGTAATTGAATATGTTAAATGGCACAAAGAGATTATATCTCTTTTTTTGTGTGTGAGCATGATTATCTATCTCTCCATTCACCCATTCCTTCATCTCGTTTTGGGAAATAATAGAATGTACAAGTTAGATGTATGCGCTATGTAGACAGATTTTTGGCTCCATTTTTTACTCACAAGGCACTTAAACTCTCTGGGATTTAGTTTCTTCACCTGCAAAGTGAAAATATTAGAAGCATATACCTTGCATTTTGTAAATCATAAATTTTGGCTATTATGACCCAAAAGATGGCATGTAAATCAAACACAATATACCTAATATATATGACAATTATGGCACTTGGTAAGTGCCCAGAACAAATACAGTGCAGCTTAGGTGCTCAAGAGCCATTACGCTCTACTTTACTCCCTGCTAGGGTAACAAACATGATCTTCTAAAAAATGACAATGAAAAGCTCTGTGGTAGACATATTACCAATTGTTTGTTTGTTCCCAGCCACTAAACATTTGATTGGATGGAAAACAGTTGAAACTAAGGCAATTTTGCTTAATCGAAGAGGCATTCCAAATATACCTTTTTAAATACATCGCTTTCAAAACTTACTCCCTTCTGAGCATTAGTGGTAATATCCTTTTACATCTCAACACTATAAAAAATAGGTTGGAGTGAAGTAGGAATTTCCACTTTAGAAGACACTAAATGTGTGCTAGTGCAGTGTGCTAGCCACTAGAAGGAAGAGGGTGAAAGATGGAGAACATATGGGTCTTAACTTAAAACAGGCTGGTTCTTAAGCTTCATCATATAAAGGTAAAATAATGGAATTAGCATGCATATAAAATATGTTAAGGATGTAAATTACATTTACATGTATATCATGAATATGTTTTAGAAAAGTATGCATAAACTGGTAAGATTTCGGTACCTGTTTCCAGTGGAAAATACTCAGCATTTTACCATTCAAATATAATGCAATTTAAATAAAAAGTCAAAAGGAACCCAACATAAAAGTAGTTATATCCTGTATAATTGAAGATAGCTTAAAAACGAAGACAGCTTAGATCTTGAATTAATTATGCCAAGAAGGTCAACCTGATCATCAGAAACATTACTTGTGAGAGATGAGGGTTTAACTATCTTACTTTCTTACAGAAATAGTAGAAAATTGGAATCTAAAAAGGAAAACCTATCAGGTATATATCAGTAGCATTTAATTGAGTTAGGTATAGAAAATGAAGTTAAAAGATATATCCTGATAGCACATATAGTAAGGAAGAATGTTTAATGTATTTTTATGACTTTCTATATTCAGATATGATAAGCAGCAGAGCTAATTATCTATATATCTGTCATATGTTTTAGACGCTGTCCTTGATAGCTGTCTATTTAGTAGCAGTACCTATAACACAGATAATTTCTAATTTTGATTAATTAAAAATAACTTCATGTGTTTAATGATAAGTTATGGACACTATAAAAAATAAGGTAATGGAAGACTGTTTTGAAATGTCGTTTAATTCACTTAACAATGAGAATGATGAACCAGATTGCATATTAGAAAGACATGGATGTGTTTAAATCTGCTAACTTTCATTTTTGAAGTTGCTGCTATTATTGTTTATGAATATACTCCTCTGACTCAGACACCATGCATATTAAACTTTAATGCAATAAACAACATTATATGTTTGATTATGAATGACTATATTTAATATACAATGCATTATTTAGTTGAAATCAACTGAAGGAAGTTGTGTCCTAGGAAATGAGTGTTATGAAATAGTAAGAATAGGTTATTTTGATATTTTCTTCGTTTCGAAGTTGCTCAACCCATGTGTTTTATTTTGACCTCTGAGTTTTTGAAAACCTGTGTTGTTGAAGCACATTTCATTACCAATCAATATATTTTATTGGACAAAACAATAGAATAGCAAAGTTACATATTAATAATGTGCATGGGATTAGCTAAAAAGTAGTAGAATAGAATAATTTAATTTGGAAATCATATAAAAACAGCACATCTAACAGATGCTAAATCATAGTTTCTAAATTTTCAATACAATACTGAAATAGTGTCCATGAAAAATCATCATATTACAGACAAATCACAGAGGCAAAAGTATAAAAACTATAGAGGAGCCCCTCTTTAACTACAATCTTTTGGTAAAATAAAAATTATAATTCTGTAAATAATATGCATATGTGATGCCGTGTTGAAAATGTCTCTATAAAATGTACCTACAATTATTATCTTTAGAGTAATTTTTGATATCTTTCTAAATAGTGTTTGCAGAAGTTAACATTATACTTAGCAAAAGTAAAAGGGCATTTATGAATGCTGAAATTAGCATTGTGTATTACTTTTCTTGTAAGTTTTTTAGTATTATTTCAGACTTACAGAAAAGTTGCAAGAATATGTCTAAGACTCCAACAAGCTCTTTATCTCAATCTACTAATTGTTTATTTTTACCTCAATTATTTTGTCATCTGTGCATATACATATTTTTTCTGAACTATTTGAAACAAAGTTGGAGACATTTCCTGTTACCTTTAAATATTTTAGTATATCTTCTAAAGAACAAAGACAGTCTCTTAAACTACGGCCAAAGATAAAAACCACAGAATTTCACAGGAATACAGTACTAATATCTAATCAATAGTTCAGATTAAAATTTTGTAAATTGACACAAGAATGTCCTTTATAACTATTTTCTCCCAGTGTAGGTATGATCTGGTATTGCATAGTGCTATGGACCTTTAGAATCCTTTAATTTGGAAGAGTTACTCAGCCTTCTTCTATTCATTAACCTTGACATTTTGAACAGTACCAACTCATGAATTTGTAAAGCATTCCTCAATTTGAAATTATCTAATATTTTCTCATGATGAAATTTAAATTCTATGTCTCTGGCAGGAATAACACAGATATTGTGCTTTCCTTAGTGCATTATAACTGTAGGCATAAGACCCAACTTTAGTGATGTTAACTTTGACCATTTAGGTAATGTATTATGCTATATAATTAGGTTTCTCCACTGTACGGTTGGTGATTTCTTCTTTGTAATTAATATGTAGCTTACATGGAGATAGTGTGAGTCTAATTTGTGGTGAGATACTTTGTGTCTACATAACTATTCTATATCTCATCAAAATTTTATCTACTAATTTTAGCATCTATTGATGATTTTCACACTTCCTTATTTCTTCTGTAATTATTATTTTGAGTTCTACTGTAAGGAAGACCTTTCTTTATTCATCTATCTATCATTTGTCTCTTTATTTCTGTTTATTACTGGTTCTTATTTTATTCAGTGATTTATAATACATTCATATTATTGATTTACTATCATTATCTATTATGATACTCAATTTGTTCCAGATTTGACCAAGTTTGAGTCTTTTGACATGAGCCCAATAGTTTCTTAGCACTTCCTTAGTGGTATTACAAGATGTTCCAGGCTTACATTGTACTTTCTCTGCCAAAACCCTAGGATTTAACCATTTCTCTTAAGTATTCCTGGTTTTTCTTTAATAATCAGTAATATTTAGAAAACAAGATTGCCTTCATTTCTATCAGTGTCAGTATTAGTTGGTAGAGCTAGCAAACATGTGTGTACTCTGTACATGTATGTTAATATAATATAGATATTTATATAAACATAGATATATTTGTATGTAATATAACATATATATGTAATGTTTAATATTTATATATTGATACATATGTGTATTACATATTTTCAATACACATGAAATTATTTTATACTGTTACTTTCTAATTACAATCTAATGCCACAGAGTATATCTATTTTTTCCCCTTCTTTATCTGTAACTCATTTATTCAACAAAGAAGACTGCCTTCTATTATCTTCCACATATTTCCTCATTCACTAATGCCTAGAATACATAGAAAATACTGTCAGAATTGCCAATACATACCACAGTGAAAAGTAATCATATCGAATAGACTTCAAAGTTTGTTTTATTTTATGAGTAATTGTATATAGTGAAATTCACAAATCATGAATGTAATATTTTATGAGTTTTAAAAAGATACATTCATAAAACCCACATTTAGATTCATGACAACTTTTAGATTCATGTCATATACTATGATGAAATAATGAAGGATGTACGCTTTGGTGTTTGACATCTTTTACTCACTATAATGTCAGTAAGATTTGTCCATATTGTTCCATTTATTAGAAATTTATTTTTTCCATTTTATTGCTGATCAATACTTCTATATTTAACATACAACTCATTTGTTCATTCTTCTCTTAATGGATATTTGATTTTTTTGTTTTTGTTTTTTTGGCAATTGGCTTTTTCAGGAAGTAAAACTTTTCTTCTACCCTTTTAGGTTCTGTCTTTGAGGTCCTGCAAATTAAACTAACCAAAGCAGAATAGCAAGAGCAAAAAAAAAAAAAAAAATGCCTGGGGGGTATATGGAACATTTTAATATGGAATACAGAGGAGCAGTGAGTTATATCTGGGAGAACAAATGACTCCTTAGAAAAAAGAGAAAGGAAAACATGGAAATACAAATGACTTTTTGGAAAGATAAATAAATGGGCCCTTAAGAAGACAGATAAACATAATAGTTTTGTGTCAACGTCTTTTTTACTGTGGTGTCAAGGACTTGTCTCCAGAAGAGAAGATCAAAAGATTAGAATTTCTAGGAGGGGTTACAACTAAGCTCTTTTGAGAGGTTCTACTTTTAGGCGGATAAGTAATTTCAGGAATTCAAATGCCTTCAGCGCAAAATAATTCTTATGCTACAATAGCATATTCTAGACTCTTTCAGCTTTTATGACTTAAATGCCAAAATCATTCTTTAAAATCTTTTTTTTGTAGACATATGTTTTTACTTCTTTTGGAAAATACCTAATAGTGTAATTACTGAGTCATATGGTAGGCCTAAGTTTAACTTTGTAAGAAATTGCTAAAATATTTTCCTAAATAGTCGGACCATTTGCACTCTTAGTGGCAATGTATGAGAATTCCAATTGCTTCAAACTAAGTATATTCATTTTATTTTTAATTTCAGTAATTGAGTGGCAGTATAATAACATCTCATATGGCTATAATTTATATTTCCCAAATTTTTAGTCAATCTTGTTCATTTTATTTTCTTCTAGTAATTGTTTACCATGTCATGTCTAAGAAATATTTGCTTAGCCCATTTTGCCAAGATAATCTCCTTTGTTTGTCTTTAGAACCATTATGCTTTTAGCTTAAGTGTTTAGGTTATGATAAATCTATTATGATAAATTATTATCATAATATTTCAATTTATTATTATAAATCAAATTAATTTTCATGTTTGATATTGGGTAGAGTTTGAGCTTCATGTTTTTTCATATAGATTTTCAGTTGTTCAACTTTGTTGAAAATACTTTACCCAATAATTTGCTTTAATGCCTTCATGTAAATGCAATTCTGCTGTGTAAGTATGGGCCTATTTCTGGACTCTGTGGTTTTTCCATTGATCTATTTTATCATTAAACACAATCAAAATGTCTTAATTGCTGTAGCTTTATAGTAAATCTTGGAGTTAGATAATGTAAGTCTTCCATTTTTCCCCCCCAAATTTTTGGTGATGCTAGCTATTTTGTATTTCTAAATAAATTTTGAGTTAACTTTTATATTTCTACAAGAAATGCCTGTTGTGATTTACTTTGTATTGTGTTGAATCTATGGTTCAATTAGGGGAAAATAAAGAGTTAATATTTTAACAAATATTGAATGCTTTGATCCATAAACATTGTGGAGCTCTCCATTAATTAAGATGTTTCTTAATTTGTCATGAATATTTTGTGATTTTCAATGTATAGATTTTGTACATTGTTAAATTTATTATTAGATATTCATGTTTTTAGATATTATTGTGTATGGGACTAATTTTTAATTAATTTTCTGTGCTCTAATATATTAATCTTGTACCTTGCAACTTTGCTAAATTCATCTACTTTTCTAGTAGTTGTTTTATAAATTCCTTGCTATTTTCTATGTAAACAATTATGTTATCTGTAATTAAAGACAGCTTTTATTTTTCTTTTCCAAAATTTATGTTTATTTCTTTTTCTTGCATAATTGGCATGGAATGGAACAGAAGTGCTAAAAACAGACATCTTTACCTATGCCCAATTTTATGAAAAATCATTCAGTATTTCACCATTATGTATGATATTAAATGTAGGTATTTTGGATACCCTATATCAGATTGAAAATATTCATATTCATTCTTTGCATCTATTCTGAGTATTATAAGCTATTTTTCCTTCAGTCTATTAATATAGTGAATTACAATAATTAACTTAATTTTCAAATGTTAAAACAATCTTGCATTTTTTGAAGAAACCACATTTACTCAGGATGTATTATCTTTTTACATATTATTGTCTTCATTCTGCTAACATTCTGTTAGGGGTTTTTACATCTCTATTCATGAGGGTCATTGGTCTTAGACTTTTTTTTTCTTTTTTGTCTTTGTCAGATTTTTGGTAGTGCTGCCCTCATAAAACAAATTCGAAAATGTTCTCTCCATCTCTACTTTCTGAAACATTTTGTATAAAATTAGCACTCCCTAAATTCCTGGTAGAATTTGCTGATAAAACCATCCAGGCTTTGAGTTTTCTTTATGAAAAGGTTTTATTTATTTTTACTCATTTAAATAATAAACTCTTACTTTTTACTAGGTATGTGGCTATTCAGATTTTCTCTTTCATCTTGTGTTAGTTTTTGAACATCGTTTTCAGGAATTTATCCATTTCATCTATGTTAAATTCATCAAATAAATTTATTCATAATATTTTCTTCTTACTATTTTATTGCCTGTAAAATCTGTAATGAGATTTTTCTTTCTTATGTGGTATTAGTAATTTGGATTTTCTTTCTTTTTTAGTCATGGGTTCTCCTTATTTTTGATCAATTTTATTCATCTTTGTGGTATTTTAAGAAAAATAGTTGGTCTTTGTTCCCATTTCCAGGCATAGAGCTCCTAAAACCCTTGGAATTTTCTGAGTAATAAGGGTGATAGCAGCATCTTTGTTCTAATGAAGGGAGTCTTGGTAGGCACCTAGATAGCTTCAGGATAAGGGCTGGTAACCAAAAAGACCAAGCCTTTATTAAAAGCTTGGAATTTTCAACCCCACACCCCAACCACCAGGGAATAAAGAGGAGCTAGAAATTGAGTTAACCACCAATGGCCAATGATTTAGTTAATCATACTTACATAATGAAACCTCCATTATAACCCCTAAACAACAGGATTTGGGGAGCTTCTGAATTGGCAAATATATCCACATGCCAGGAAGGCAGACAGAGACTCTTGCATTTGGGACCCTTCCAGAACTTGTCCCATGTACTTCTTCATATGGCTGTTCATTTTTATCCTTATAATAAATTATTATAGTTAAGGTAGCATTTTCCTGAGTTCTGTGAGTCTAACAAATTATTGAACTTTAGAAGGGGTATGTGGGAACTCCAGACTTTGTAACAGAGTTAGATTAAAGTGTGGGTAACCTTGGGACTTGATACTTGTGACTTGTGTTTGAAGTGAGGTTAGTCTTATAGGAAAGACTGAGCCCTTTAAACCTGTAGAGTCTTATGCTAACTCTGCATAGTTAGTGACAGAACTGAATTGAATTATAGGACAACTAGTTGATGTTACAGAGATGGAAAATCGTATTGGAAAAGACTTCACATATTTGGGTGGTATGGGTAAAAAATCCAATATTTTTAAAATAATCAATTTTGACTTTGTTAATTTTCTTTATTTTATATATTTCTCTTAACTTTACTTTTCTATACTATATATTTTGGATTTAATTCATTCATTTTGCTTTAACACTAGGAATTAGTGTTAAACACTTAGATTATTTATTTTAAAGATTTTACCTCTTCTCACATAGGCATACAAAGCTAAGATCTTAATTTCTAAGCACTGCTTTAGGTACTGCCCATAAATTTGATATTTTGTATTTTTATTGTTCATTTTGAGATTGTTTCTAATTTCTTTTATAATTTGTCCTTTGGTTTTTGACTTATTTAGAAGTGAGTTCTTTTAAATAAAAACATTTAGGGGGTTTCTAGATATTGCTTATTTATTTTAATTTAACTTTGTAATCGTCAGTTAGTATATTCTGTTCTGGCATATGGTCTACCTGGGTAAATGGTTCATGAGCACTTACAATATTGTGTGTTCTGCAGCCATTGTGTGGGTATTCTGTAAAGACCTGTTAGGCTGCATATAGTGCTTCTTCGATTTCTGTTGTCATTTTTCAGCTAGTTTTTCTCTAGATAGGTATGTTAAAATTTTAACATGCCTTTGATCTATCTCTCTTTAGTTTTGTCATCTTTTGCTTTATGTATGTTGTAGCTTTGTTGGTACTCTTTTTTTCCTTCATTGTTTTCTTTTATTGAATATTTTTATTCTATTTTATTTCCTTTGTTGACTCTGTTGCTATAATACTTGGCATTCTGTTTTTAAAATTATTACAATATTATTATTATTATTATTATTATTATTATTGTATCTGCAAGTCAAAGTCTACTCAGTGTTCATATTGTGCCACTTCATATAAAATATAGGAACTTTGGAACAACAGTTTTGTTTGACCTTGTTAGCTTTGTGCTATTTATTCATATGTATATATGTATAGTACCTCTACATATAAAGTTCATAATACAAATCTTTGTTTTATTTTGAACATAATTTTGCTTTTAAAATTTAAGAGAAAAATATAACTTTTATACTTGTCCTTATGTTTGCTGTTTTTAATGATCATCATTCTTTACTGTAAAGATTTCATCTTGTGGCGATACCTTTCAGCTTGAAGAACTTCTTTTAGCATTTCTTACAGAGCAGGTCTGCTGGACGTGTGTGTGTGTGTGTGTGTGTGTGTGTGTGTGTGTATTAGTTTTTGTTTACCTGAAAATCTTTTTATTGAACAATATTGTTTTAAAATAGTTTTTTCACTGTGTATAAAATTTTGGGTTAATAGTTATGTTGTTGAAAAATGTTCCATTATCTTTTCCTCCAATTTTTCTGATGAGAAGCCTGCTATTTTTTGATGGTTCCATTTTATGTAACATGTCATTTTCTTTGACTATTTCCAAGATTTTAAATTTATCTTTTATTTTAGTCAGTTTTTGATGTTGCTTATGTATTATTCTGTTTGAAGTTGATGGAGATTCTTAATCTACAAGTAGATATTTGGTCATCAAAGTGGAAAATTTAGGGTATTGCTTGATATTATCCCAGTTCATTAAGATGCTGTTTATTTTATTTTGCTGTCTTTGTTTTTATCAAGTCTTCCTCAGATTGGACCATATCTATGGACTTCTTTTAAATTTACTAATCCTTTCTTCTGCCATCCTTGCATTGCTGTTAAACTCATTCAGTCAAGGACTTTGATAAATTTTTATAGATTCTAAGTCACTGATGAGATTCCAATTTTTTTATTTGTTATGACCATATTTTCTTTTTAAGACCTGAATTAAAGCCTTAGCTATAATGTTATAATAATCACAATAACACATTTTTTGTTGTTGTTATTTCTTTGTATTTGCTAATTTTAATGTCTAGGTCATTTCAAAATCATTTTTTTAACTGCTTTTATTTCAGAACAGAGATTGTATTTTCTTGCTTTTTCGCATGATCAGAAAGTTTTATTGTTTCCTGGACATTGATTCTACATTGCTGAAAGTCTGTATTTTTGTTGTTCTCTTTTAGAGAGTGCTGTGTCTTATTCTAGCAAGCACTTAATTCACTGGGGATATATTTGGTGATCAGCTTTTGATTCTTTTGAATTGTCATTTAGATTTGTTAACACTTACTTAGGTTTATAGTAGTCCTTGTACAGAGTGGCCTCTCTGGGTTCTCATTGAGTACTTTGTATCTTTATATTAGTTTCTTCAGTCTAGCTGGTTACGAAGTCTGTATCTCCTATTCAAAGTCTATCCATTGTGATATCTCCAGGTTCCACCCCTTTCACAGCTCTCCAGCAAGAGTCCTCTGCCAACCCTTGCACTACTTCACCCTATTTATGTTTATCTTTCTATTCAGATATACATATGAGGGAATATTTATGCTGATTTTTGTAACTCTATACCTGTATAGCTTACTTTTCTCCATTACACTGCCCTGTTAGACACTAGCAGTCCCAAGTGTCACCAGCCTTCCTATCTTTGCTTCCCCAGCTCAGTGGAAACACAGTGGAAACACCTTTCCGTATATAGGTACAGATAGTGCCAGACTGTGCAGGCACAAAGCTGAAGCAATTGCTAATCTCACCTAATGCATTTCCTTTCTCTTGGAACACAGTCCTATGCTGTGTATTATTCAGTGTCCGAACATTGTTTTATTAACACACTTTTGTGCAACTTATTTTTTTACATCAAAGGCCAACTCTAGTAGTAGTTACTGTGTTATGGCCAAAGGTGAAAATCTCTGCATTACTTTTCTC
This sequence comes from Eidolon dupreanum, assembly GCA_028627145.1. Taxonomy (NCBI): domain Eukaryota; kingdom Metazoa; phylum Chordata; class Mammalia; order Chiroptera; family Pteropodidae; genus Eidolon; species Eidolon dupreanum. The sequence continues at coordinate 129,010,925 of CM053502.1, read as the reverse complement.
CATCAAATATATTTTATCTGCTACTTATGTAATTTTTAATAAGATAGAAAGGTTTAATGACAAAATGTGTGAGAAAATTCTACAAAAAAAATTAAAATAGAATGAAAATATATGTGACCAATTCACAGGTTTATTACTACTGGGAAATTTCACTAATGGTGGAGTTGAGTACTGTGTTCTAAAGCTAGGCTATCTAAATGAGCTCTTTTCAATAATAGAAATGAAATATTTCATGTATACTCTCTTTAAAATAATTTTTCTTTATTTTTAAATTTAATTTTAACTTATCCATTATTTAGTCCAATAATAGTATTATATATAGTATGAGCTAGTTGTATTATTGGCATGTCTCAATTTTTAAATCAAATGGTCAATCAAATGTGCCAGCAAAAATCTTCAACAATGGTGACAGAAAGAAATCTAACTATGGGAGGTGAACACACAGTGTAAATGTACATATGCCTTATTGTTAAAGTATAGAGCCGAAACATTGGATTTCACTAGCCAATGTCACCATAAAAATATTTCTTTAAAATCCTCAACAAAACATTAGCAAAAGAAATTCAGCAGTACATTAAAAAGATCAAACACCATGATCAAGTAGGATATATTCCTGGGATTCAATGTCGGTTCGATAAATACAAATTAATTAATATAATATACTATATAAACAAAAGGAAGAATAAAAATCATATGATCATATCAATAAGTGCAGAAAAGACATTTGACAAAATCTAACACCTATTTATAATAAAAACTCTCAGCAAAGTGGATAAAGAGAGAACATATCTCAACATAATAAAGGCCATATATGACAAATCCACAGCTAACATCATACTTAATGGTGAAAAGATGAAAGCCTTTTCTTTAAGTTTAGGAACAAGATAAGGATATTCACTTTTACCACTTATGTTCAAAATTGTATTGGAAGTTCTAAGCCACAGCAATTAGACCCCCCTCCCCCCAAAAAAAGGAAAATAAAGGACATCCAAATTGGAAAGAAAGAAGTGAAACTGTCATTATTTGCAGATGACCTGATACTATATAAATAGAACCCTAAAGATTCCACCAAAAAAATTATTAGAAGTGATAAGTTAATTCAGTAAAGTAGAATACAAAAATTAATATTCAAAGATCGGTTGCAGTTTTGCACACACCAATAATAAACTATCAGAAAGAAAAATTAAGAAAAGAACCCCACTTACAACTGAATCAAAAGAGAATAGAATACTTAGGAATAAATTTAACAACAGAGGTAAAAGACCTGTAGTTGGACTTGGACTTGTCTTATGGTAATAAGACATTAAAGAAAGAAACTGAGAAAGACACAAAAATGGAGGGATAGCTTGTGCTCACAGATAAAAAGAATTAACATTGTTAAGATGTCCATACTACCCAATGCAATCTATACATTCAGTACAATATCTATCAATATACCAACGACATTTTTCACAGAACTAGAACAAATAATCCTAAAATTTGTATGGAACCACAGCCTGAATAGCCAAAGCAATCTTGAGAAAGAACAATGTTAAAAGTATCACACTACCTGTTATCAAACTCTCCTACAAAGCTGTAGTAATCAAAACAGCATGGTAGTGGCATAAAACAGACATATAGGTCAATGGAACAAAATAAAGAGCTCAGAAATAAATCTACACCTGTATGGTCAATTAATCTATGACAAATGAGACAACAATGTGCAATAAGGTAAAGACAATCTCTTCAATGATGGTGTTGGGAAAACAGCACAGATCTGTGGAAAAAATAGAATCAGGCCACTTTCTTATACTATATACAAAAATAAACTCAAAACGATTAAAGACTAAAATGTAGATCTGAAACTACAAAATTCCTAGAAGAAAACAGGTAATAAGCTCTTTGACATTGGTCTTAGCAATGTTTTTTTGGATATGTCTCCTATAGCAAAGACAATAAAAGCAAAAATAATGATACATCAAACTAAAAAATTTTTGCATAGTAAAGGAAACCATCAATAAAACCAAAAAGCAACCTACTGAATTGGAAAATATATTTGTAAATGATATATCTGATAAAGGTTTAATGTCCAAAACATATAAAGAAATCATTCTTCTCAACATAAAAAAAAAAAAACAAAAAACAAAAAAAGTGTGATTAAAAAATGGTCAGAGGACATGAATAGATATTTATTCAAAGAGATCATGCAAATGGCCCATAGACACATGAAAAAATGCTCATTACTAGTCATCGGGGAAATGCAAATCAAAACCACAATGAGGCATCACCTAACACGTGTCAGAATGGTTATTAGCTATAAATCAACAAACAAATGTTAATGAGAATGTGGAGAAAATAGAATCTTCATGCACTGTTAGTAGGATTGTAAATTGGTGCTGCCAATATGAAAATCAGTGTAGTGGTTCCTAAAAAATTTAAAATAGAACTATCATATGACCCAACAAGTCCACATCTGGGTATTTATCTGAAGAAACTCAAAACACTAACTCAAAAAGATGTATGCATCCCTGTGTTCATTGACACATTATTTATAATAACCAACATGTGTAAGCAACCTATGTGCCCATCAATAGACAATAGTATAAAAAAGAGGTGGTACATTTATATACAATGGAATAGTACTAAGCAATAAAAAGGATGAAACCTTGTCATTTGTATATATATGGATGGTTCTAGAGGGTATTATGTTAAGGAAAATAAGTCAAACAGAGAAAGACAAATATCATATGATTTCACTTATATGTGGAATATAAAAATATAAATGAATAAATTAAACAGAAACTAACTCATTTATACAGAGAACAAACTGATGGTTGCTAGATGGAAGGGAGTTTGGAGGATGGGTGAAAGCGTGAAAGAGATTAAGAAGTACAAACCACCAGTTATAAAAATAGTCACAGGGCTATAGATGATAGCATAGGGAATATAGTCAATAATATTGTAGTAATTATATATGGTGGCCAATGGTACTAGACTTATCAGAGTAATCACTTTGAAAGGTATATAAATGTCCAATAATTATGTTGTACACCTGAAACTAATATAGTATTGTATGTCAACAATAATTTAAAAATGTGCTACACTACTTATGAATTAATCTATCCTTTCTCAATGGTTTTTGAAGTAATTAATTAAAAGATATATTTTTTGTATTTACTATACTCCAAGTACTGTTTGAATATATTAGTGAATAAGGCAAAACAAAGCCTATCTTATACATCTTTATTTTCTAATGAATGGAATCAGACAGTAATCAAAGAACTTAAATAATTTATTAGATGATAAAAAACAAGGTTAAGGGAAGTCCTAATATTATATAGTGCTGTTAGAATAGCACTCATTGAAAGGATTGCACTTGGATCTGTTTGGACTTATTCTTTTCCATGAGTGATCTATTCTTAAAGCAGTTCCTACTGTTTAAATAAATATAATTGTGCAATATATATTTGATATTTCACCATGTAAATTCCTTTTTATAATTGTATTCTTTTTCTAACATTTTATTGGCTATTACCATTCTTATTTCCATCCCAATCACAATACAGATCTAAAAATCCCTTTGAATAATGATTGGATTTGCATTATGTATAAACTAATTTCAGATAAATCTGAAATACATCTTTAGATTATTCAGTCTTCCACTTTGAGTATCTGGGAAGTATATTCATTTCTGCCAGTATCTGTATATCCATTGGTAAAAAGATTTTTTTTCTCTTACATGCACATTTATATCCAAGTTAATTTCCAGGTGTTTTATAGTTTGGGTTGCTGTTTAAAAAGAAATCCTTTGTGACAAAAAGTTTTAAAATATAAACAGATGGGGACGAACAGGTTGCAGAAGAGTTCAGATCATTTCCATTTGGGCAGAACTTGTTTTAAAACAGCCTGGGTAGAAAACTTAGAAGCAGAATTGAAGAGTTCTATTTTCATTGGCTCCCCCACTTCAGAATAGATATTGATCCTTCCCCATCCCTCTGTTTTCTGCCACCCAAGGTTTGGGTGTGGTGTCACCAGACTATTAAACTATCCAGCTTTGGGCTGGGGCTGCCCAATCTGAGAGCACCAAAGGAAACTTATTGAGCCAAATCCACATTCAACTAATTTCAACCACTGTGGCCTTCTCTTCTTGACCTAGACCAATGTGGTGTCACATGGCCAAAAAGGTACATGCCAGTGACAAAAGGTCTAGAACAATGGTGACATGATTGATCTCAAATCCAATGACAGATGAGAAAATAGGCTTAGATGGGATAAGTCACCTCTGGTCACAGATTGTGGCTGAACTAAAATCTGAACCCACTTTCTAAAAACCCCAATTTCTATTTTTGTCTTTGTTACTTTCATCTTCCTACCACTAACCAGAGACATTTTTTTAAATTAGACCCAATATCAGTATGTGCTATATTTTGTTATGTGCCAATTTTTGTTACCACATCCTGAAGAAGTAAAGCTGAAAAATAAAGTGAAAAGGAAATCCTTTGTTTTCCCTTTTAATTTTCAATTTGGATGTAGATCTGTTGATCATTTATATGCTTACAGGGGCAACATTTTCAATCTACCTATTTCTAATATATTTTGTTAGTGTTTTGGCTTTGCAAAATCATATATAAATAATGACAATACTCTCTATCTTGTTGTTGTTTATTATCTTTTCTTGTATTATTATATAAACTTTGATCTGGAGCAAAATTTTAAAAAAGGAGTAGTGACTTAGAATTCCTACCTTTACTTAATTGAAATGACTATAATTCTCTTTTAAAAATAATGTTGGCTAGTAGCTTAAAGTAGATATAAATATATAATAAATATATTTCTTATTATTCTTTGTTATATTAAGGAAGTATCTATTCTATTGTTTTGTTTATATTGTTTTCTTTTTTTCATAGTTTTGATTTAGTCAGGAATATTAAATACATCAAATTCTTTTCTACATATATTAAGATTATTACATTGTTTTAATTGGTAATGTCTTTGAAAAATACATTTCAGAAATAAACTTAGTTGGACAAGATACATTATTTTTTCATATATGGGTTTGTAGTATGGTCAATTTGATTTATGATTTTAAATTACTTATATAAAAGATATAGATCTTTTTGTGTAATTTTTATAAATTTTTCATGTCTCTAATGGAAACATTCTTTCATACTTCACTATAATATTAATAATAAAATGTAGTAATGCTCATATTTGAAAAATTAAGAGAAACTGGTACATTGTTTTAGAGGTAATTATTTAAACATTTTTCAGTTTTTTCAAGGATTTCTGTTTTTTATTTAGTCAAATATGATCATTTATATTTTAAACAAATCAATCATTACAGCGAGATTTCAAATTAATTAGAAAATATGTATATATATACATATATATATAGAACCATAAGTTTTTATCTCATTTTAAAAATGTTATTCTCTTTCTTAGACCAAATTTTACCTTATAGGCTATCTAAAAATTTTCCTATTCCACTTCCCCTACAAAAAAAAGTTCTTGGATTTACCAAGTTTACACTTTTCAGCTTTTCAACTTCTTGACATCCTTTATTACAGTTCTTATTTATGTTTGTTTTGTACTTGTTTTCTAGTGTTCAATGTTTAAATTATTAATTTCCATGTTTTTATTTGATAAAATAGTCTAAGTTATGGATATTCATTTGAGTAAACTTTGGTAATATTCCATAAGTGATAACAAAAATATTCCTAGTTCTATTCTTTTGCAAGAGCTTCTAATTATATTTTTGTTTCCTTTTACAAGAGTTTCACAATAGATAATTTTCAAAATGTTATGTGTAGTTTTTATTTAAACATTTTATATTAATGTTTTACTACAATATGATCAGAGAACATGATCTGTATGTACTCTATAGAATTTGAAGTTCTATTTGTGGTCTAAATCAATTTTGTTAGTATTCTATTGTTTATGTAAGATATATATTATATTTTTTAGATTAAAATCATCATTTATTATACCTGTCTTTGTCTTTAAGATCTTTTAAATTTTGTTTTTTTACTTGATTTGTGTATGACATAAAGTCTGATTTACTATAAAACAAGATAAATTTACTTTGCACAGACCTAACATACATTCTGAAATAAAAATAGAATATTTGTGAATCTGATTAGATCACATAAAATCTGGAATTTTATAGAGAAAAAAACACATACAATTATTCATTTAAAAATAATCTTTTATTTTTATTATTTTTTATTCAATTTAATTTTTGATATTAATAATGTGATCTCTGCTTTTTTTTTGTATTTATGCAATATTTTAATCTTTTATTCTCAACCTAGCAATCTTATTATTTTAGGTGATTCCCTCTTAACCTTATCAAAAGATTCTTTTACCCTTTTTACTGAATTTGAAAATGTAATCTAACAATAATTTAACTGAATTTATATAGTTGTAATCAATTTGGTCTTATGATTGTCTTATTTAATATCTTTTTTCTTATTCTTCCTTGTTGTTTTCTTTTTACCATTATTTTCTATATAAACTGTTTATTTTCTTTTAACCTAGTGGTTCATACATATAAATTCTGCTTCTTATTCTTCTAATTATTACATGTAAACTCATGTTAGCATTTGTTACTCCCACCCAAAACCCAGAACATGAAAGAAAATTAAGTCTATAAACACATATTTGTATTTAAAAACAAAAAATAAAAACTTTATATTGACATAATACTGAGAGATTTGCCTGAAAAAAGTAGGTAGATGAGTTCACGGGGTTAATAAAGATCAATCTCATTGGCTATTGATCCTACTTGAAGATGCTCCCCAGTCCACTTATCATCAGCAGAATAAAAGATACCCTCCCACCTTGAAAGATGCCCATGTCCTAATTCCCAGAACCTGTGAATATGTTAGGTTCCCTGGCAAAGGGGAATTATAGTAGCAAATAGAATTAAGTTTGCTAATTAGTAGACCTTAAAATAGGGAGATTATCCTGGGTTTCATAGGTTTGCCTTTAAACATTATTAGGAAGAAGGCAACTGGAAAACTCAGCACATTGTTACTGTTTGAAGATGGAGTAGTAGGGGGCCAGGAGCCATGGAATGTGCACAGACTCTAGAAGTGAGACAGCAAGGAAACAAATTCTCTCTTAAGTAAGGTAGCCCTGCCAAAGCCTTGATTTTAGCCTAGGAGACCCATTTCATATTTCTGAAGTTAGAACTATTAAGACAATATGTTTTTATTCTTTTAAGCTACTAAATTTGTGGTTATTTGTTACAGCACCCAGAGAAAACTAATATACCACTACATTGGAAAATCACAGATACAGATGAACTACTAGCAAAAATAAACTCCCATTGTAGTTAAAGCATAAAAGAGAAAAATACAATAATGCAAATAAAGTATTTTTCAAAGAAAGAATTAATAGAGGAGTCAGAAAATAACTTCAAAATAAGCATATCTTACATATGTAGAAAGATAAGGGAAAAAATGAGATTCATGTTATAAAAACAGATAATTGTAAATAAAGGTTAGAAATTTTTGATATGCAAATACAATTGCTTATATAAAAAATTAACAATTGCACACTGGTAAGAACAAGTTAGTGAGATAAATGATCATGATGAATTATGTCAAAATACTATAAAAGACATTTAAAAATGGAAATAGTAAGTAGAATGGAGGAAAACACTTTTATCTACCAGTAATTTCAAAGACGGAATATAACAGTATGTAGGAAAGAAAACCTTTAAAGAGTAAAATGAGAACCTCTCTGAAAGAAAAAAGTAAACACTCACGGATATAGTCTTACAAAAGGAAAAATGAATTTATAAGGGTACAAGGAGGAGACGGAATGATTAGCATAAAATTAAGTAAAATGTTCGTTAAAACTTAGTAATTTCTAAACTGGAAGAAGGAGAAGATAGAAAAGGAGAAGGAGAATAAAAAGTTGGCCAGGAGAAGGAGAAAGAAGAGAAGGTGGCAAAGGAAGGAGGAAAAACATTTTTAATAATAATATGAAAATAAAATTTAAAATGAGGTTACAAATGAGTTGGGGCAAGGTAAGGGGGTCAGAGAAAAAAGGAAGAAAAAGGTAGGAAAGGAAGACAACAAATTCTTGGCCATTTGAGAAAGATACATTTAAATATATGTGTTAAAAATTAAGGATAACAACTGAAAGAATAGAAATCAAATATAGAGCTATCAAAATAGAGACTAAATGAAACTCTGTCAATCTAGTAGAAGATAGGGAAACAGAGAATGCATGATAAAGAAAAAACACATTAAAAAAAGAAGAAGAAGAAAACAGTCTACAGCCATGCCACCCTAAACACGCCCGATCTTGTCTGATCTCGGAAGCCAAGCAGGGTTGGGCTGGTTAGTACTTGGATGGGAGACCACCTAGGAAAACTGGGTGCTGTAGGCGGAAAAAAAAAAAAAAGAAAAAAGAAATAAAAAGAAAAAAGAAAGAAAAAGAAAAAAACACAAAATGAGATGATAGACATCATTAATGGACAATCACTGTGAATAAGTTAAATTCTCCTGTTCTCAGAGAATATATGACTGGCTCACATATAAGAAATTAAACTATTACACCTAAATTTCTTTTTCTTTCCTTTTGCATTTCTATGAAAGAGTTTGTATGCACATATAGCTAAGAAAAAAATTACAAATAAGGACAAAACTAAGATTTTGTTTACTTCTTCCAAGCACACATCTAGACATAATATACAACTATAATAATGAGAAGTATGTGGCATTGGAACACTAATAGATAAAAAGATCAATTAAACAGAATTAAGCAGTAAATACATATGAATGTGGCATATAACAAAAATTCAAAATAATAAAGAAAAAAATTATTAAAATTATTAAATTATCTGTATATAAGTATTTAAAATTTTTATTAGAAGATAATCTGTCCTCAGCTAAAACTTTTGGCATGAGAACAAATATGTTCAAAATGCATTTTAAATACCAGATACATATACCCTCATTCACTAACATAACTCTGAGTGATACCAATATGATGTCATATAACTAAAGTAGTATCTTTGTCTTCATAATATTGGATGAATTATGTGAGAGTAATATAATGCTGACAAGAGGTGAGAGTAATGCATAACAATAATAATATCACTAATTACATTGCTGTAATAAAGCCATAATAAAAATGCTACTAGCTCTTCTGTAGCATAACTTGACTTTAAAGCATTGTAAACAGAGGTATTATGGCTATTAAGTATTAGCCTTTGATGCATGGCAATATGATGGAGATCTAGTCTGACAAATATCAGCCCAAGTGAAATGTGTTAATTCACTCTTCAATTCATTGCTGTATATTTTTTCAATATTGAAGCCCGGTTTCCTAATTTTTATGCATGCTATTATCAGAGAACACATGCAAAGAAATTAGATTAATTTTACTTCTTCATTCCCTACTTTCTAATTTTTTTGCTAATATGTCAAAGTGTAAAAATTTGTTTCAGATCTCTTAAAATATCCAGAAATTAAACAACGAGCCCTTCAAAAATGTTAAAATAATTTAACCTGGAAGTTGCTTTGGGGAACCTTTAAATGTTCCTATATATTGTTGGCAGCCTACAAAAAGCTTTTTGATGCATTTTTAATGAGTCATATTTATTATCAAATACAGGATTTTCTATTCTATCAGAAGGGTAATTGAGTTGGCAATAACAAAAATCAAGTTTTTCTAAAATGATATACAGACTCCCATATTTCAGAATTATGACTTCAGAAGTCACAGAATATTAGATGCACAGTACTTTTGATTTATAAAAGCTTTAAAATGGACACATTGTGGCTTTTCTTTCTACTTAACAAATATATTGGCTTCCTCATCTCTTTTGAATTTTTGAGAATAGGTTTCATAAATCTAGTGCAGTGAAAGTCTTATATGCTTGAGGATACTGTATGAATGAAAGCCAAAACCACTTGCCGCTAATTCATTGCTCAGCACAAGTTCAGTTTTCCTTATTCTGAGATAGTAATGAGAGAGGACATGACAAATCTTTCATTTGACAATGAAAAAAAAAAACATACAATAGGGTTATTTCTAGGCACTTTATTACACTCCTTTTTGTCACTTTCTGTAATATTTTATCAGATCCCTTTTAAAGCAAGACATTCTAATCTCCCCCCCAAATCTACATTTGCCCTTAAATTCACCCCCAAAGAGAAGCATCCAACACTTTTCTCCAGAGATTTACTACAAAGGGTTAAACAAAATCCACCCTGACAATACTAGAAACAGTTCTCTCTCGGTGTGTGTTGGTTCACTGCTCCACAGGGCATAGCAGATGTTGTGTCTGGTAGTAAGAAGGGCCCAGGAGGTGTGGGCTGTCAATCACTTTTTTTTCCCCTAACTACAGGCTACGCTATGGATCTGAAGCCCAACTAAAACAATCTGCCTCAGCTGGGGTGTGTGAGGTATCAATAACCCTTGGCAGAGGTGTCAAGAGCCTTGCTGGAACTGAACTACCCTGCTGACCAGATGCTTAGCAAGTTAACAAGATAGCACTGAGCGTTCACAACAATTAACACAACTGGAAAATCACAGTGCTAATAATCTCAAAAAGAACCTCACCAAAGTTGCCTTTTATGGAACAGAGGCAAACAAATACTGGGCCACGTTGGGAGGATAAAGTTTCAAGTTGGACAGGTGCTTTGGATAGATAAATGACAAAAATTGAAAAACAGAACTATCATCCAGAGCATTTTCTCAGTGCATTTATATAAATAATTTGTGAGTACACTAAAACTATATTCAGTTCTACCCTTTCAAATTCTGATGTTTTATATTTTAGAATAATGAAATCTAACCGATTTCCTTAAAAAGGATCAAGACTAAACCTTGATTTAAGAATAGAACCTAAATAGGCTAAGTTTTGCTGAAATGAATATTAGCATCTCTGTATAAATTATAAGAGCATATTTAGAAATTGCTCAGTAAACATTCAGATATCTATAAAACTTGAAAAGAATAAAACAACCAAATTACTTTATTAAAACAAAAATATCCCTTTTAAAAGACTGTATGCAAAGCTGATATATTTCCCAACCTGAGTACACTTTGGGTTTGTTTTTCAAGCTATATCACCCTAATATTATTTACTATCTTTTCATTCATAATTTCATTAGATAGCAATCATATATTTTTCTAGAAAATAGATTACAAACTATTTCTAGAAAAATACATGGTATGCAGAAAAATGTGAATATTAGCTTTAAACAATTTAATGTTGTTTGTCTTTGCTTTGAAATTCAATAATGCCATCAGCCTGTAAGACCTCTTAGAGCCAGCATTTCACACAGTGAATGCTGCTTTCTGTTACAAAAGCACAGCAGCTGTGGCTCCCGCAGATACCCTTAAAGACAGATATAATAAAACACTGGGAGGGAGTAGGTCGACACAGGAGCATGAAATGGACGAGATGAAGCCCCTTTGTCACAGCCAAACAGTCTATAAAGTTACTATAGTAACATACAGTATTAAACTCCAGGTGGATTGACTTAATCTTCCTCAAACAAAATATAAAGGTTAACAAAAACCAAACCAATAATGATTATAATCACTCTACTCAAATATTTTTCAAAAAGTTGTTATTTTTGGTTTAGTCTAGATAGATGAGGAACAGATACCCCGGTTTATGTTCTTATTTGAAGAGACAATCCTAGAAGTTCAGGGTGTTGAGAAAGAAATGCATTTTAAAATACTTTGAATAAATCCAATGACTGGAGTAGCAAGAATATCAAAAGTGACAATGCAAGAAAAATTAAACTTGTTGGGCTCTCAAGCCCAGTTTTTTCTATACTCATCACATATAAGATATTATATGCTAATAGTTGTGGTACTAAATTCATTGATAATTCAGCAGCATTTTTCTTAAACTTGGCTAACGAGTTTCAGGGTCCATTTGTTTTAGTTTGTATTCGCAGAAAGAAAATGCCTTAAGATATAAGGGGCTGTAATATGAAATAAGACCTGGGGAACCAGTCTGTGGAACAGGGATCAAAAAAAGTTAAAAAAAAAAAGACAAGAAAATAAAAAATCACAAATAGACCTCTAATCTTTAAATTTCATAGAAGAAGTAAATCTAAGTGTTTAGGCTATATAATAACTTCAAGCAAGTCCTGCTTATTTCTTTTCGCAGGTATAATACTTACTATTATTAATTTGCTGTGATCATCAACCATTTCATCTATAAACCATTGATATAGGCTAAAGCTCACCAACTTTTTATTTTACCCTCAAATTTTCTCTCTCTCTCTCTCTCTCTCTCTCACACACACACACACACACACACACACACATACACACACACACACAATCTTATTCTTCTTTGCTTTCATAAATGCTCCTATTTTTGTGGCTCTATTTTCAAATGTTAAATTTCATGTCCTTAACATAGACTAAAACTTGCAATGAAAAATAAACCTTAACATGCAGATATTTGCATTTTGGATTATCCCGATGATCACTGGAATTGTTCTTTTTGAGTATTTCTTTAATGTTCTGAAAGAGTTAAGAGACTTTCTCTGAACCTTAATTTATGCCATAGAGTTAGGCACCAGGGCAAGCTGGACTCAGTATGAATATTTTTAGTAGGATTTAGCTAACAGTGTGAGACATACCTTTAATGGATTTAGTTTGGGTAAACAACCTTTGTCTAGACAGCCCAAATGTCACAGGTATTGGTGCTCATTTTAAGTGGTAACTTCTATGCAAATAATTGCAAAGTTGCATTTTTGTTCTTTGTACTGATATTTTATGAATTAGGTTTTAGACTGTATCAAGAGCTAACTATATACTCACAAGTGGTAATTTTAGTTATAGACCTTTCTTACCAGTAATTCTTATTTGACAACATGGGAACAATTAGGGTTTAGCTTGTACTCTGAGATTTATGATGTAATTGCTGAGGGTAGCTTAAGATTTCTAGTAGTATTAAGAAATCTAGCAAAGAGCTATGGAAAGGAAGAGCTGACAGCAGACTTTTTGGGAAAGGAAAGAGCAGAATAAGAGTTAAGAGGTGAAGAAATACAGTCATAGTAGAAAAGAATAGGATCACTTATTTATTATAAGTAAAGTTATTCATTCATTAGATTTCTTTGATCTACCCATGCATGTGAGAAATGTAAAATTTTGAGAACTAGAAAAAAACTATTATTTTCACAGATGAATTAAGTTTATTTAACTTCTTTGTAATTTATAACTAAAAATATTATATATTAAATATATTTTCTTTTATTAATTTAAAAATCATATGGTATTGCTAGTTATGCTTACATTCATCCATAAAGTATTTACTGTTTACCTTATTGTATTGTTGAGGAATCCTAAGAAGGATGGGGGAAAAAAACTGTCCTTGATGTGTAGGGGCATTGATCCTAATACAGAGATTTTGATGTTAGAATTACAAATGTAGTTCCTAGTTACCTAGAGGTATAACATTTTGAGCATTGTACAAAACTGTCCATAGCAATAGCATAATGCATCCTCGAATTTGGCTTATTTTATAATAGGTGCTTTATGCTTATTTGGGGTTTTTCATAGATTCTAAAATTCTAGGAAAGAAACAGCAATAAAATTAATTTATTCCTTATCCAAAATAGTAAATTCATAATTTTATATAGGTTGAAAGAACAATTTCATATCAGTAACAGTAAATTCTGACAAATCTAATTCTGTGCAATGAGAGAACTTACAAAAATAAGAGTAAGGTCATTTCTTTTCAGGCATATAATTTCATTCTAAGGAGAAATGCACTTAAAACTTTTAGTACAGTATAAATTTTTTGCTTGTACATAGAACCACTCAATTTGTTATGCATGCAACTTTCTACTCTTATTTTAATTTTGTTAAGGAAAATATGTCAGCTGAGGTTACAATTTATTATAATGGTTGATAACATCAGAACACCCCCCCCCAATAAATAAATAAATAAATAAATAAATAAGATATGGAGTCCAGAGGAACTATCATTGTAGTAAATGTTGTCTTAGATGAGAAGAAGTCACTAACATCCTCTTCATACACTGCATAATCTATTATTTATTTTTCTTTTTTTCCCCTTCACTATGTAGTCCACAGTCTACATTTTACCAGAAGGGCTGGAGGTTCAAACCAGTAATTAAAAACCCAGGGCTCTAATAACTTTGAAAAATATTGTAGATCTGCTCTATTGTATAAGTTGGTCACAGACAAGGAAAAATAAATTAACTTCTAAAAGATAAATTAGTTTAATTCATAAAAATTCACATAATGGGTAAGAGTCCATACAGAGCATTTCTGCAATCTTCATTCAAAGAAACAAGGAAAGGATAAGAGGCAGCAAATCATGTTTTTAGTGCTATCAGCTGGAAAGTATGTCAGACTCTTAAAATTGCTGTAATTTTCACCTCAGGTATCCCAAAGCACTAAGTAAACCATCCAGGATGAAATGCACAACAATCCGTAAGCTCCAGCACCCTTCCCACAAGCCCTGCAGGGTACCTCAAACTCCCCCAGACTCAACTGGCATCCTCAACAACTTGGCTCTGACCTTACTGAGCATTCCACCAGAATAACAGAGCCACCTTCATCTGATTCCTTATTGAGACAAGAAAGAAGAATCAGACACAAATGACCAAAGCCATTAAGACAATTGACGTACAGAACAAATGTTTTAATGACCCTGTAGATTGCACGCAAGTTTCCCTAACCTCAAAAGGAATGATGTGAACTGGTCGGCTAATAAAAATAGTCTTTACATGGGCATGCCTATGCTCTGTACAATGGACATCCTGTGAACACACAGAAAAGAATGGTTGAATAAACTTATTTCTATAATAAAAGAATTTAGTAAGATTTGTAATAATCACTTAGCTTTTTTTCTTATTTTAAGAAACACAAGCCTTTCCAAAGGCTGCTTCTAATCTTTAATTATGTCCACCTCAGAAAGAAAGTTCAGGAAGTTCAAAATGATGAAAGTTGTCATTATTGTTAGCTTTCTTTCTTATGCCCTATAATAGAAATGGGGTTTGCAATGACTTCTGCATAAATATGAAGCCATATTAACTCAGTGAGCAAGCTGCTTCCTAGGTACTTCTAAAAGCTGACAACATTTGTTTAAATGAAGTGAATGGAAATACCCTAATGTCTAAAGTTATTTCATGAAATTTTGTTAACTAATTTGTTAATGACTTCATTGTTGGACTGCTCCACTTTTCAATCTTCTATCAAAATGTGAAGATTTTACATTAGTTATCAGCAGTCTTAACAACCATTACACACTAAATATTCTTCCTCTTTGAGTAGTAGAGCCTCTATTTCAGAGTTTGCCTTTCAAGTAATGTCCAGAAAATATTAATGATCTAAAAATTCTCCAAAAACACATGAAAATAGTAGAATAATAATTTCTGAATGAAATTTGAAACCCCAATTGCTTAGCCATGTTTGCACTATATACAATTATCCTTACTATAATATTATTTATAATATATTAATATTTTATTAGAATGTAGCCCCATGGGGACAGTGCCTGTGTCTGTTTTATTCATTTCTTCATCTTCAGAGATTGATATAATGTCTGGCACATAATATACATTCAGTGTTTATTTAATCAATAAACAAATGATGAAATTACTGAATTTGACATAATTCTCTACAGCTGCCAAAATATATGGAAAAGGATAGAACATTTTATTATACGTTTCGGTAGCCTTAAATAAATTAAAAACCAAATGCTTGGTTTGCCTTAAGGAGTGCAAAATTCACAACAAGGGAACACAAAGTTTGTAATTTTATTTATTTGTTTATAAATTTAATGCTCTCTTTTAATATGTCACAAGATGAGTGTCAAAATTCAGAGACAAAATTATTTTAAAAAAACATATTTACTTGCAAAAGCAAAATGTTTATAAGGGAATCTTCAAAAACCTGAATCTTAGAACACAGTTTGAAGGAGATGTGCAAAGGGAAACAAATACTCAAATGCAAGGTTACAGTTTTCAAGGTGGAAGAAAATAGTTCTTTTCTCAAATGATTATCTTATTTTCAAGTGTCTTCACTTATCTATTGTTTAAAAAACTCAAATACCATATCAGTCAGTAAATTTATCATAAACTTTGAGCTTTCACATTACAAAAATCTATTGCTTGAACAAAGTTGGCTAAAAGAAAATAAGAGCACGAAGGGAAACTATATATTAATGTATATAAAAGGAAAAATTCAAGTTTACATAAAGAAAATCAGTCACTTTTTAAACAGGCCAGAGAACCTGGGTCATAAAGGTCAGAAATTTCATTGTCACACCAAAAGTGATAATGGAAATTCATGGAGGCACTTTTTGTTTGTCACAATGATTGGGGGTACCTTTGGGATTTTATTGAATAGAGGATAGGGATGATAGATATCCTGAAAAAAATGGCAGAGTCCTACACAATATTTTAATGTCTATCTTGCCAAGATATGGGTATGAATGGCACTTAGAACCTATATCAATTTTATAAATAAATTCAAGCTATTTTTTGTATAATTTTAACAGAATAGAAACTTGCCAGAAATTGAACCATTACATAAAATGATGGAAATATGCCTTTTATTTATTCCAGACTGATAAAAGTTATTTACCATGTAGCAACATATTTCAATGATGCCCATCTTTGGATTGCTACTACAACAAACCTGAATGAGTCTACATTTGGTAGCTATTGCTTTCCACACATATAGGAAGGCATAAGACCACAAACCACTGATATAGCCTTACAGAGATGTAACAGGTAATTGAGAGAGAGAGAGAGAGAGAGAGAGAGAGAGAGAGACTCTCAGCATAACTGAAATGATATGTCATCACATACTTCTTAATCTACATCCCAGGTATGCATAACAGTGGAAGAACATGCTCCCAGAGCAGAGTATATTGTAGTTCAGTGCTCTGATGATTTCACCAGAGACTTGTTCTTTTCTGGCTTTTTGTTGCTGTGGCCCTTCCAGTACCTCTCTTTTCTGTCTATTAGAGTTAAGACTCATGTTCCTGCCTTTGTTGCCTGTCAACTTTCCTCCTCGAGCAACACATATAAGATGCTCACCATTTCTTATATAAGATAAGGGAATACTTGCAGCTGAAGACTACATTAATGGCCCACTGAATCTTCAATAGAAACTTTCTGAATGTAGGTTGCCTAAGTTTGCAGGTGTTTGCAAGAAAAACTATGACGGTCAAAATATTAAGCACCGTCACATTGAATGCAGTTAAGTTTCAGAATTTTAAGAAACATCTTTCTAGTTGTTCATTTTGTTGTTTGTGTCATGCAATATAACAATGCATATAAATTATTGACCAAAGGACCTAGTAGAAAATAAAAGATTTGCCAATGATTGTTACTATTCTTATTATCAACTATTCTTGATGCTCTTCTAGACATTAAATATAAAAGCACTTTGCAACTTACTGCCAGGCAAGAATCATCTTTTAGTTTTTGCAGTTTTCATAGGGAAATAAAGTTGTTTTAGAAGAAAAGCATAAAATGACAGTGGCAATATTTGTAGGTTGTACTCATGAATGGTTGTGATAATAAAGTGAGAATCAAAAATACAGAGGTTTTATATAGTATTAGCTTCTTCAATTCTTAAAATAAACTCTCTCTTCTGTAAATAAAAAGGCAAGGTAAGTTTTCAAAACACCCACAATTGTTTCTAAATAATCTTAAGTGTATAGACTAAATGATAGTGAAAGCAGTGTAAGGAACAATCTGGAAGAAATAAAGACTATAATGTGATGGGTTTTTGTCTTAGACTAAGGTTTCAGTTCTAGTTTTGATTTTTGTCTTAATGTGCTGTGTGATTCAGAGACCTGGCCACTATTTTTCTTTTCTTTTTGTAATAGTCAGTCTTCTTGGTGACAAATAGCCCTGAATGACAAAGTATATAACAGCATCAGCAATGGGATAAGTTAAAGTTTTCTTCTACACTAATGTAACACGAGACATTATACAATTATGACTACTTGTCACAATACAGACTTTTCTCTATCAAAACATCTTTGGTGAGACCTTCAGACGACCTTTAAAATTAATTTATATTGGCTTTATTGTGATATTTCTGAAAAATAATCAAAGTGATTTCAAGATGTCCCCAGTCAAAATTCTTTCTCGATAAGAGTGTGAATTACATCAGAAATTGTCCATGGCCAGATATGGCCCAGTGTCATGTCCACGACCTCTGAGAGACTCAGAACTTTTGAGTCTACCATTTCAAGGATGCTGACTTTGTACAAATATAAAGACATCATTGATGCTTTTACCACAAACTACTGCTACAACTCAAACTATAAGATATCTGAAAGGGAGCTGTGGAAAGCACAATTTAAAAATAAGAACATTTCCCACATCTTGCTGAGAATATGACAAATGGACTTCATGATTTTCAAGATCTCTATAAGCCCCCAAGTTCCACAATTGTTGTTTTTGAATTATTGGAATTTTGATATTTTGGATGTTTCATATGATGCAAAATGGCATTAAAATTATTTCAAAAGAGGACTGGTTAATGATGGGTGATATACATGTGGAAAAAAATTTCATATATTACCAAAAGGGTAAAAATATTCCAAAAGAAAATTTTGCTCATCAATTCAAGCATGCACACTGCATCTGGGGGAAATCTTTTTCCGTAAACAAAAGCAAAAGTGTAAGTGCGATTATTTCCTCATAATGCTTTTTAATTGTTTGTGACCGGTAATAATATTTAAATGCTATGCTGTGTTTTCTCTTATTTGTAGCAAGGTTAAATTCAAATTTTAGTCCATTTCTTGTCAAATTCAATTCCCACTTTAAGAGTTAAGAGCAGCTATATCAAGCAGTTTTAATAATGAGGACATCTTTAAAATATAAATTATGTACATTTGCCATGGGATAAACGTTAATTTTTAAATTGGCATCCACTTGGTATACCTTTTATAAGCTCACTCTGTTATGTAGATAATATGTGCTAAATTTTTTGAGTTTTTGATAATTTAAAATATTGTAAAGATACTGAGTGATTTTTATGGTCAACATATAGGTTAATAGTTCACTTAATAAGGACAATAACTTAAAATCTTGATATATTTCATAACTTACAAATTGCCTTTATATTTGAGATAGTATTTTAAAAATTTGTTATCAATGGATTTTTCTTCAAATTAATATGATTCTTATGTCAATTTACTGAGTCCAATTCTGGATTTCTCTCCAAATGCATTAAATTATTTAGAACAAGTCAATTTTAAATTAAATAGAAAATGCTGAAGAATGAATCATGAGTTCTCTCCTACATGTTAAACTTTTGCCCTTTTTGAAGACTTCTTCCACCATTAAAAATATGTCTCATGTGGAATCTCTTATGCTATCAGGGCAGGAGAAGATTTTTGTAAGACTGTACCAGATTAATAACATTTATAAAAAAGATAGATAAAATAAAAATGAGCCTGGTCCCTACTAGCTTAAGATTCTTGTTTTCAGTTTAGCACAATGTGTGCAGAACAAAAAAATTACAATAAATTAATTTTAGAAATATATTCAACAAGAATTGTTAGTGTGTTAGTAGATTATGCTCATTATATAACATTTAATAATAAAAACATTTTGCAGTGTTTTTATTATTATTATTATTATTATGCCAAAGTAAGTGTTTTGAGAAATCGCTGGCTTTTTCATGTCTCTAATGCTTGCTCTATTTGGGGGAAGGGAAAAACAAGAAAGGAAACATTTCTAGAAAAGCCACTTTGGTAATATCTGAGACAACACCATTCTTATTTCACTGGGATTTTATTTCATTCTTGCAGGCTTAACATCTCACTGCATGAACAAAGAAAATATCATGTGAAAAGGGCTTCAGGCTAGCTACTTCCAAAAGGATTCAACCTTCCGAGTGCTATCAATATCATCCATACACCCACACAGTTAGCACTTTTGAATACATTTACTGAAAACCATTAATAAAGCAACAATCTTAGTCTGGTTCTTAACCATGTGTCACAGTGAAATAAGTTCATGTAAATCTGTGAACTGCACGACAATGATCAAATTAACAGTCATTTCAGGAAAAAAATGCCCCTCAGGCTGAAAAATAATTAGTAGTCTCTCACTATCTTTTCCTCCTAATAAAAATCATGATATTATTGTTGACTGTGCTAATAAAACACCTCCCATGACCCTGATGTAGCTTGATGTAAAATGTAAGGACTGTTCTATTGTGCAGTCTCACACATGTTTTATTGAACATTTCCATTTGGCTCTTCATCTGGGAACAACCTTGTGTTCAGCCCATAGAAGCTGAAGAACTTTTGTCACAGTGTAATGTAACTCTCACTTGTTTATTGCTGCACTTAATAAAACACCCACTTCAAAATTCATTATCTTTCAAATTTAACTTTTAACTGCATACGCTGAATATTCAGAGCTTGAATATGAGAAGGAATAAGAGCAAGGGACAGAAAAAGCAAACAGAAAAAATCCATTTAGTACATAAAGCAGCCCAAGGTTGGTACATACATTGCCATAAACGTCAAGTCTGGAATTTTGATTTTTAGAAATACATTATAGTGAGAAAGATATAATGGTCACAGGTTGTGCAACATATTTTCCTTTTGGGTATTTACATCCACCCCACAACTATTTCTTAAATGCTTTTGTACAAAACAGTATTATAGGTTTATTAGGGACAGAAAAAGTAAATATATAATCCCTGTCCTCATGGAGCTTATCAAAGATATGACAGATTGGGTTTTTGTGCTAAGGTGGATAGATGATGAGCTAATGTTGGTTATTGATGTTTCCAATATACAAATCAAGAATGAAATGTCAGTTATATTTAAAAAACAAACAAAACATCGAAGTCATAAAGTCAGAAAACTACTTAAGCAGGTGAATCAGAACACTGAACAGCACCTACTCGATATTGATAGCACGATTTAGGAGAAACCTGATTTCAAGGATCACTACAATTCAGTAGGCTTTTGAACATGGCAAAGTGAGTAAGATTATTATCTTTTCCCTCAAGTAGCTTAGAGTCCAGTGAGGGAAAATTGACAAGCATAAGTAATTATAATAAAAGCCATAAGTAATTATAATAAAAATATTCCACTACAGAGTTATTCTAGTGACCATTTACTCTGTAGTGGAATATTTTCATTATAAAAAATATTTTATATAATAAAACTTATTATATAAAATTATTATATAAAATATTTTTTCCAGGGAATATATGTATTACTCAATACTTAATTACTTGGAAAAAAACAGCCTTTCAAGCACATGTACAATTTTAAGTTAATCTTTAATTTTTTAAAATTATTAGGAAAAAATATTAGTAAGCAGATAGTAAGCAATTAGAAAGAGAAAAGAGATATCAAGCTTACAGGAAATATTACCAAAATATATAAGAAAATATAAATTTTGCAAAAGCAAAGGAAGTTTTCCTTAATTTTTTTGTGTTGCTTCATTTTTATATAAGGAGCAACTCAGTATTCTTCTAAACTCCCTTTTCTCAAAGTGTGCTCCACGGAATACAATGTTAAAGAATGTTTTGACCAATTAACTCTGGAAATACTTGGTTAAGCCAAGTTAAATATCTTTGAGACTTTTTAATGTGATCACATGCACTGTGAATCTCTGGGACGGAATGTTCCTCTCACAGAGCATCTCAAGGGACTGTAGTTACGTGAAACACAGTTTGGGCATGGAAACCTCTGATGGTGGACAAGAACAGATGCAGACTCTCAGGTCTCACTCCTGCAAGGCAGTGTCTAGAAACCCAGACTTTTAACACTCTCCAGGTAATTTCAGTGTAACTGCCTGGCATCGAACTTTGTACTGACATTTGAGAATCTCTGGTACTTTCAAATTTACATTAATGTTACAGATGACCAAGGTTCACAAATGTAGTTTCAGTATGATAGTAGACATTAAAATATTGTTTCAGAAAGCCTCTCAGTGGAAAGAAGAAAGTGAATGCTTTTCATAAATATCCTCTGATGGAAGAGGGAAAACTTTTCATTACTTGGGCTGTGCTCTCCTTTATATCATGACAATGTTAACGCTTTAGAGAGAATAAGGAAGAAATTCCTGAATGTCAGTTAACGTTCAAGAAATCTGGATGGCTATACTTAGCACAGTTATCATCTACACTGCTCCCTACTTCTTTCATCGACACTGCTCACTGGACTTTTTTTTTTTATTTTAATAAGGCAAAATCATCTTCTATACCTCTTCCTCTCCTGGGTTGTAAGTAGCTAACTACTCATTAAAGGGAAAAGAGGGAAGGTGTGTCAATGCTTTAGATACTACAAGTTGCTGGGTGTCCAAACACTAAACATTCCACTTTATGTCACCCACTTTATAAGATGCACAGACTGTTTTCATAAACTTTCCCCACTTCTTCTGAGTTTTTCAATCTAAGATCCAGCAGGGAACAAGCCCCCAATGGTGATAAAAGAAGTTGGAATTGTCAAAGAAGGCCAAAGGCAAAGAACAAAGGAAAAAAATGCCTATTTTCTAAAAAAGTCAAGTCCATAAATTAAATTATTTTCATATACCTCTCACCCAAAAGGTATGATTTGTATGACCAGTGTTGTCCACAGCACACAAGATGGTATAGGCATCGATCTTTTTAAAAGATTAAGAGTAATGCCACTACTATTAGGATAATTTTATAAAGGAATTATGGAGGAAATAGCTATCATTGTCCCAATATCTAGTCAGTTTTCCATTATACTTCTCACATCTTGTATTTTCAAACACTAACAAAATTATAACTTCTATTCAGGGAATTCTTGTACTTAGGAATTAGTGTAATTTAAAATTCAGGATAAATCATCATAGCTGAAAATCTGATACTTCAATTTAGTTCTTAAAACGATTTATAATAGTTTATTAAAGATGAACATTTTTAACCCCAGTTTATTTGTAAAAATGATCTGGGTAATGCACATTTCTAAATCAATACACAACAAGGAACTAAACCTTTTATTAATAAAAATTCTTCAGTGTATATAACAAACAAAATTTCTTGCTGATTATAGCCAAGTGATAGATGGATAAATGAATGAAGATAGTTGGTACGTGCAAATGTATTTCTCCATAAATTATTCAAGTTCTAGTTGTGAATATTATCTTGATTTATCATTGTGATATAAGAAGTTTAAACTATGCTAATATGTAACTTTGTTGTCAGTTTATTAGTCTTTTTATGTAACAAATCATTCCCCATCTTAGTGGCTTAAAGCAACACCATCTTTTACATTTCTGTGGTTCAAATGGACTCAACTGGGTGATTTTGCTTGGAGTTTCTCATGGTGTTGCAAACAAATAGTGGCTGGTGCTGGTGTCCTCTGGTTTGATTGGGCTGGACATCCAAGATGGTGGTCATTTCATGCTGGATATCACATGGGAGCTCAGCTGTAGCTGTGGCCTCTCCATGTGGCTCCCTCATGCAGTTTATTACAGGTTCTCAGAGGAAGCATCGTTAAGTGCAAGTATACGAGGGGAAAATGTGAAGGTTCTTAAGATCTACTTTGAAAATCCCTGGACATCACTTTGCCTCATTCTGTGAGAAAAATCAAGTCACTAAATCCAGGCAAGATTTAAGAGGAGGAAAACTAGACTCCATCTCTTGATCCAGGAAGCAGTGTGTACATACAGAAAGGGAAGGAAGTAATGGTATTTAGCTTTGACTATCACAGTTTTTTAGTGGTTCTCTCTTCAAAGACATAAATATGTTCTCAAAGTTTAAGGGAGATATGTCAGTAAAAGCACTTCTCCCTTCTGATATAAAGAGGCCCAACACCATTTGAATGCTTTCCAGGTTTATCTGTTTTTGAGACAGAGGAAGAGTAGCAAAACCCATAAATGGGACTTACCTCATTTCCATAGAGTATAAAAATTGCCAATAATTATATGCATTACTATAGATGTGGCAAATATGATAAATACTTAATAAACTATGAAACATCAAGAAAATATAGCTATCCTTGTTTTAGCCAGAGTAATAGACTACTAAACAAATCACATGAGGAATCATATTTCTCATTTCATTTACATCTCCAAGGAGCAAATATTAATAACCCCAATTTACTGATGAGGCTCAAAAGGTTAAGTGACTTTTTTTTTTACTTTAAATTATATCATTAATAAGTAGTATAACTGAAATTTCAGCCTACAGATTGTCCTTTTTTCACTACACACACTGCTTCAATGAATAGTTCATAAACACTGCAAAAACTTGTGGAGAAATTGGAGGTGGAAGAACAGAGGTAGGGCAGAAGTGGTGGCAGTAGGAGCCAGCGATCATTGTACTGAGGAACTTTTGTTTTACTCTTAGTTGTTCCAGTAAGTATTTTCTACAACCCTATATAGCCAGAGTGACAGTCTTATAGCAACCACAGTCTGGGAAAAATTAAAAAACAAAACAAAATTGTGGATGTGAGGAGTAGAGGAAGAGAGACTAATGTCGTGGAGGTCATGGAACCAGCAGCCAGGATGAGGCGCACAGTGGCTGGAGATGGTGTGTGGGAAACACATTGACAAGTGATGAACAATGAGGTACACGGAGAGATGGGAGAGGTGACCCCTTCCCTCCCTTGGTGCTTCCACCCCTACTGTTGAATAGCCTTTTAGGTTTGTATAGAACTTGAGGAAGACTGTGAAAGAAAAGATGAGAACATCCATGCTGCCGGCTGCATGGCTCCCTGATTTTTTTCTCTTTCCACTGTTTGAAAACAAAACAAAACAAAACAGCATGCCCATAGCAAAATGAATTAATTTAAAATTTCAGTAACAGCAAAGAAATATAACAAATGAAACACACTACTTCTTAATTATATACGATTATGCTCCTATTCCAGAATTATGTTTGTAGTTCAATCTTAAAACAGAGGGAAAATAGTATGAGCACAGCTACTTTATTTGATTCACTTCATTTCTCTAAATAGTACATAATTGTTTTAAAATGGAGTTAATTTTTTTCTTAGGAAAAGTGCTCTGACAAAATTACAAAAAAGAAAGAAATATAATGAAAGTGCTAAACATCACCTAGTGTGCTATTAGTCCTTACAACTGACTTATATGTTACTAGTTGGAAGATTTGTCTAGGCAAAATAATGTTCATAAAGCTTAAATTTTAGCAAAACTTGTTTCTAAAAAAATTCAGACCAAATAAGCAACTTTTCAGTCATATATTTTTGAATATTGATTCATATTTTTTAGGGGTTAAGTGATCTCAAATTAATTTTGTTAACTTTGATGTACATTTAATCCATGAGAGAAAATGTATATGTTAAAAGGATACCAAATTTAATGTCGCTCTTTATCTGCTTCTAATTCTTATCTCTGTATTCATCTATATCCATCCCAGCCTATTACGAATAATAATTTCTTACTATTTTATGATCCATGCTTTTTTGCCGCAAAATGCACAAAAGTAATTAAGCCAAGTTGAAACAATTAGGAAATACACTATTCATAACTGAGTTGCCAAAAAGTTTTACTGTACTCTAAGGAGGCAAAAAAAAAAAAAAATGCCTATACAGCAGTAATATCATTCCACATGTTACATTTATTCCTGCAAGCCAGCCAAGCTCAAATTAATTGTACTGACTAAACTTTTCTTCTTGGAGAAAATTAAAGATATGCTGTTGTCAACACTTGAGCACAACCTTGCCGACACTTAAACGCAGAGAAGGGTGTGACATCCTGCCCCGGCTGCCTCGCGCTAATTAATCACTCTGGTATTTAGGACCATTCAAGCAGACAAATTAATGGGGAATAATTAGTGTATCTTTGTTCCAGCTCAGCTTTGCACACCAGACACTCTCAGGGAGAGAGGGGAGTTTGCAGAGCGCAAGCCATTAGCACGTGCATAGTTTCACTTCTGTTCAGCAAGTTCTTCGGAGATTAAGAGAAAGGCCAAATTAGCAGACGTGTGACTGGGGTTAGGACACCCTTCTGGAAAAAAAGCCCTCTGTTTGGGTATCAGCTTTCAGAAGCAAGTTGTTAATCCAGATACTGGACTTCATGAAACGCAATTAAACCTCAAGAAAAAATAATTTTAGAAACTGAAAAGAAGTCTTTAAAATAGCATAGTGAGTATATTTATTTTTATTTATACCGTTTAAATTTATTTATATATCAAAGAAATAAATTCAACCCGCAGATATTTCACATTTTACCCTATCGTTGTGTTTGTGCATATTTGTCAAAATGGATTTTTATAAACAAATAGCATTTATAAATTTCGTAGTTAAAGAGTGTAGACCATTTAACCTCTCTGCAGTTAGTGAGAACTCTTTTCAGATACTCCCTATGGCCATAAAACTTAATTTGTTTCTTCTTATAGGAATTATAGAGTAGAAAATTCAGGCAAAGTCTCCATACACAGTCAGTGTGACCAGCAAAGTATTGATTAAACTCTGTCTCATTTAATACTGCTGACTGGTTTCCATGTGCACATGGACTGAGTTAAGGCATAGTTTCTTGCCAAAATATGTTTAAAAACTAAAAATTAAATATTGTTACTAGATTGAGATAATTTCATGATTTAGTTTCACTACTAAAAATAAACCAGAAGGAAAACCAACTGATTCATAAGAGTTCAAATTCTCCTAAATTAAATTCATCGGTTTCACTTTAATACAGAGATTTTTCTCCTCACCAGACAAAAACATCTGATTTTTCCACAAATAATACTTGGAACATCAGATATTATTTTTATGATAAATTATTTCTGAGCTTTTTATTAGGTAACAGTTTGCTGTATAAAGACCTTATCTAAGCATACCACAAATAATTGTGTGAATATATGTATATGCATTTCTTTAATCACATTTATTTTAATACCATATGTGTGAGTGATCTTTAATTACTTTTTTTTTTTCATTTTTCTCTGGTTTATGTAATGGAGGAGACTGACTACCTAGAGTATGTTTTCTGTGTTCAATTAGTATTTTTGTTTCATTACCTCGCTTGCCAGCTTTGTCCCTTAACAATCAGGGCAAGAATTATTGCTGTAGCAACACAGAGAACATTACTGCAAATTCCATACCCACTGTAGGAAGGTTCACACCCTGATCACCTCACTCTCAAGAGGGTATGGTACCTCGTGGAGGGGCAGGTCAGAGAGGGTCAGGAGCTGGTGCAAAAGGAGACCACACAGTGAGGAAAAAGATCACACTCTGGATCAGGTTATCAATCCTTTTGTAAAGAAATTCCATTACTCAAAATACAAAGATGGAAATAAGCAAGGGACATCTGTGAATGGGTTTAGTCCTGTTAATAGCACATCCTGTAATAACAATATAAAAGAGAAATGTCCTTACTAGGGATATGCTATAATCTGGGATATTGTTTTACCACATCCAGCTTCTAGGTTTCATGAAAATGTGATATTCTTAGGCATAATGCTCTTGAAATTGTGCTGGTGGAGAGGGAGAGAAAAAAAGCCAATCACAAAACCACACATTCTTGCAATTTCTTAGAGAGGAGAAATGAATCTCTCTAGTCTCCTCTGAGATACTAAATTACTGCCTAGGATAAGCCCAGACGCCATTAGAAAGGCTTCCATCCTGGGAGTGGGTCCTCCTAGATCTTTGAAGGTGCCTAATCCTCATTAAAGGCAAACCCTGCGCGTAGGAGGGGCTGCGCTGGCATCAAGGCACCTGGCGATGACTAAAAGCGCTGGCCCCATGTGTGGCTGCCGCTGAGCAGCAGAATGTAATTTAGTCGCACCAGCGGGAGCAGGGGTCAATGATTTTATATTAATGGGGATCACGACAGTTCTAAGCTGTGGCGTGCTTTGAAATAAGTGTTGTACAAGGCAGCAAAGAGAGCTCGGCTGAGGAAATGAGCTGTGTCACTGTCTCCTCATGCCCAGCAGCAAACACTGGAATGTTTTTGGTTGCTACAGACTCTGTGCCATCATAATATTTTATAAACAACAATTACCTATTTCGTTAAAAAAAATACTCAAACTCCTAAGGTAACGCTGCTAAAGATACCACTAAAGATGAGAAAGTTCCTTTCCAATCCAAATAGAGCCCCCGTCTGTGGCCAATAAATGGACTATTGATGGGATGCTAGAGATGAAAACTAATTTATGCAAATAAGTCTAGGCATGTTATGGGTAGTTGTGATACTATTGAAAGATGGTATATTATTACATACCTTGACATGTTATCAAAGCATCCACACCTAAAATAAAAGAGATGGAGAGGGAGTTAAAGGCAATGATTTTAAATATTGTTCAGTATTCAATCTTTATCTGTAGCTAAAAGCCCTATTATCATAATTTATCCAAAATTTATTGAAATTATAAAATTATTTTCAAATTTATTGTCATGAATACCTGGTTTAGATTTCATATTAAAATTTCAGCAAATTAATATTAATTTTTTCCATTAGCAATTGAGTATGGAGAGCAAGAAATTATTTTTGTCAGCATCTCTGAGAGCAAGAAAAAGAAAAATAGTTCTTGCAGTCCTTAGACATCATCAGAGGAAAAAGAGGTGCATTGTATGTGGTAAACAACAGAGGTATAATAAGAAACGGGGCTTTGAAAAATTTTTTAATTTTTCAAAACTTCTTTTGAAGTAAACAGATCAGATTTACCCAGTCCAAGGGTAAATACGTAAGCTGTTTTAAAAGTGATCGATTAGAGGAAACTATCATTAAATGGACAACAATATCTGAGAGTTACAAAAAATTCAGCTATGAAAAGGTGGGCATGTTGATTAGAAAAAAAAGATCTATTCTCATAAATTGCCATTTGATTGGTAAAACAATTGATTAATTTTCAATATTTCACCCATGTACAAGAAGGTCTTTGGGATTGGTGAGCCATTACTGGAGAACAAAGTGTTTTTGTCCCAGTCTATTAGAGATGAGCTTTCCAAAGATGCTCTGTGAAACAATAGTGCCATGGCTGATGTCCTATGCTAAAGCTCACACACATTCAGATGTATATATAGTGATTCTACAATCAGGTAAGTTTAAGAAACATTGCATTCTATAAAATTTTAAAAATATTCTTGAAGAGCATTAGCATATTAAAAGCTCTGAGAAATCCTGAAATACTCTTTAGTTTCCTTCAGATCTTTATCTACCCAACAAATTTTGTTATATATTTGCTCCTGAACCTGTTTACATCCCCTTCTCTGAAAAACACTTTGGAAAATGCTATATTAGAGTTCACTGAGCTGATGGATATGCATTTTCATGAAGTGAAACGCAGATGTAATCTCAGCCCCAAACATATCTCTTTGCACAGAGAAACTGGTTAATAGAAGACTTGGGTTCTTAGTTATAACTTAATTAAAAATTCAGACTTTCAGAAAGTGTGCAATAATCTACATGGTATTTAGAAATTATTATACCAAAATATTGAAGAGACACTCTATCATTCCCAGGAACAAAAGGGCAAAGGATCACAGGTACGTTTCTATCTACATAGGGAGGAATGGGAGTCACCAAAGGCTGGTTTTTGATGTGGGGACTTTAATAATTCATCATACTTTTAAATAATTTGAAATAGGGAATGATTTGAATATTCTAAGGCTGGAGATACAAGTAGTTTTGTTGGAATAATCCAAGCCAGGACTAGGTGAGGTGAGTGAGGTACCCTCTCAACCATAAAATATAAGGGCACCAAAAAACTCAGTAATCAAAATACATAATATTTTAATCAATATTTTAAATAAAAATGTATGCTAATATATCCATGAAAAAACAAACTACCAACATTTTAAATAAAGACAGTATTAGTGTTACAGATTTCTCCTTTTGCCTCAGGTTTCAATATGGCTCAGTACAGCACTGGGGATAAGGGACTACCAGGAGACAAGTGGCAGAATGAAGCACTTAATTGGGATTCCAAATTAGTTCTGATCCTTTCTACTAAGACATAGCTGTATAACTTTAGAAAAACCTATTAGTATACCATGTCTCTATACTCATCTATAGGAACAACAGTGTTTCTCAAACTTCTGAGAAGGATTTGTTCAATGAGATATTAAGTGTTCAGGGAAAAAAAAAAAGATGGCTAGTGATTTTGATAACAAATATGTATGGGAAGAACTTCATTGAATTGGTTAGACAGGACTTCCCAGAATTTTTAACATGCTGATATATTTCATGACTGCCTTATAAGAAAGCAGAGTATGAAATAAATAAAACATTTATTATCTTCTTACACAGAGTATGCAAAATGATGAACCAAGTGATCTAAGTTCTCTCCTCCTTGTAAAACTTTAAAATTCTAAAGAGATGTTTTGAGGTCATGTGCATAGAAAAAATAGGAATTTGGTACAAATAAAAACTGTATAGAAAAAGTAATTTTAACTATGTGTACAGAAATCTGTATTTCTGCAAACATTTTGAGCATAACTAAGTGGCTTCATAATTAAGTTCCTTAAAAGTAGAGGATCTACATGTTGGCTTCAACAACCAAAATAAATGCTAGATTATGGATGAAGTTCTGGTATTGAAACCTTATAAAAGACATGTGAAGGATGGAAAATAAACAGAGTAGAAAATGAACCACCATAAGCAGATGAGAGTAGATAGAAAGGGTTATTTTATGGAAACATATATTTTTAAAGATGCATCAGTATATGCATATGAAGTTTGAGAATCAATGTTAAACAGGATTATCAACCATTTTACACACACACACACACACACACACATACAAACACACACACATACATAGACATAGATATATGTATATGAAGAAATGAGTATTGAAGCTTGAAAGGAATATTTTTAAGGCATATAAAATTAACTCATACTCAGACGTGATAAAATGATGTCACCTTCAAGAAATTATGCCAATGACTTCCAAAATGCTTGAGAAAAAATTATGCAGAACAGGTATGTGATAGATTAATAATACATTTAGCAGGTTTTTTGAGGGGCTCAGTGTCAAGTAGCACAACTAAATATTGTAATTGTAAATGTGTCTCTTACAACCTGTGTCTAAAAAAAATTACAGAATTGAAATTTTTATGAATCTCTACATAGATATTATTTTTATCTTCTCTTTAAGCTTTGTAAGAAATCTAAATGTTTTTTCCTATAACACCACACCAATTTTGTCAATCTATAACTACTACATATAATGTTTCAGCTCACTCTTTTAAACCCTGGTAACACTTGACCTCAAGAGGACCTAAAAATCCATTGGTTATACCAGATTTTCATGGTCTTCACCTTTATGCTCCCACTTTCTTGCTTACACAGCTTACTTCCTTAGTCAGTTGTACTTACTCCCTCACATACATGTCTAACTCTATTGTTTCTATTCTAATTCATTGTATTTGATGGCAAAACAAGCAGCCTGGTTAAATCCAGCTCAGCTTACTCTGGCATGTACATTCGCACTGAGTGAACTAGACACACACACACACACACACACACACACACACACACACTGTTTTCTAAACTCACTTTACATTTATGATTGCAAACCTCAGTTGTGTTCTGAGTGCTTAAAGATAGTATACTGTCAGTTATTCTCTCCATCACTCATAATGATGACTTACTTATTCATACCTCATTCTTCCCCTTCAATTCTCCAGGATTATCTCCCCCATGTTCACTCTCAGCAATGACTTTGCTTTCTATTTCACCAAGAAAACAGAAACTCGTAGAAAAGAACTCCCACAAGCTTATCCCATTTTCTTCATAATTGTAGCAACCTGCTTTTGTGACTACATATTTTGCCTTTTCTATTACCGTGGATGAATTGTCCTTACTACTATGTAAGGCCAGCTTCTCCATTTGCTCATTGGATTGTAACAGACATGATCTAATCAATTATATTATTCAAACGATTTTTTCATTTCTTTCTTACAACTCATTTTCATCCCTCTACAGCTCTCCCATTTCTTGTCCTTCTTCCCCCTTCTAGTTTCTTCACAATTTTTCTCCTTTTTATAATAAAATTCCTCCTTTGAAGATATCTACTCTTACTCTCTCTGCCCATTTCCATATGAGCCCACTTCAATGAGGCTTTTGACAATATCCACTATACCAAAACTGGGTCACCAATGAACTGTATTTTTGCCAGATTCAATGGTCAACTCATTATTCATTACATTTCAGATCTAAGTAATATTTGACAGTTTTCATATCCATTGTCACCTTAAATCAAATCACCATTAACTCCCACCTAGATTATTTAAAACTTCTCAATTGTTCTCCTTGCTCTCATATTCCCCTGATGGTCTATTCCACAAAAAGGTAAAATATACTATCATACTTTTATGCTTAAATTTTCCTGTCCTTGTAATAAAAGCCCAAAACTTCATAATGTATAAGGTCCTATCTGTTGTGGTCCCCAGTGACCTCTTTGAACTTATCACCTAACCCTTCCCACTCCTGCAAATCCACTTCATTACAAATATTTACCATATTGGCCTCTCTTATTTCTCAAATAAACCCGGCATATTCCCAACTCACTGTCTTCAAACTTGCTCTTTCCTCTGCTCTAATACTCTCAACTTGACTATTCACATGACTTGTTTTCTCCTTTCCAGCAGGTCTAGTCACCTATCATCTTCTAAGTAATTCCCTGGACACTTTGTCTAAATTTGTGCACACACACACGGAGGTTATACCCTGGTTTTTCACCATGGCACTTATCACTAACATACTATATATTTTACTTGTCTATTCATTTTTCTTATTCAGAATGTGAGCTCCACTAGGGCAGCCTTTCCTTCTTTGGTTTTATTCACTGCTACATCCCTAGCTCCTCAAACATATTTGTTAAATAAATTGAATGTATAATAACTTCATTTAAGTTGAAAGCATTCATCTAATTATAATAATTAATTTGTTAATATATAATATTCTAGAGAGCCTGATTAGAGACAATGTAAGAGATCCTCATCTCTCTTATTCTCTATTTACACTGCCTCTCAAGTTTTTGAAATTTATTGCTATATAAAGTTTCCATTTTTATATTATTAAACACATCTATCTACTCTTTTCTGGCAACTGGATTTCCATTCTTGCTTAAGAAGGCCTCTCTCAGAAACATAGGCTATATATGTAATCTTTAAGATATTTGTACGAACTCTTCATATAACTATCTAGAATTTATTTTGTACATGTTGAATCATAGCAGTCTAATTCATTGATTAATTACTCCTATTTATACTCCTATTTATTTAGTACTTCACATATAGTTTAAGATCATTTTGTCTCATTCCTATAATAGTTCTGTTTGGATTTTAATTGGAATTTCATTAAATTTAATAATTAATATTTAAAGAATTGACATGTTTACCATGTTAACTTGAGACTAATAATTGAGATGAGTTCATACTCTCTAGTTTGTACTCTTCTTATCAGGTTTTGGGTAGATTTCTGTTGCTGTTTTCATCTTGGAACAATTTTAATCACAATGAAATTGAATTGTGATCTGAATAAAATTTAGCTGTAAAATAATCTTGTTTTGGTGATTTTTCCCCAAATTTAAAAATTATTAAATATCTCACACATGTTAAAGAATATAAACACTCATAGGATCATTATCAGGCTAAAAAAAAAAGAACATTTCCAAAACATTTGAAACCCGTGTTTCTTTATATGCACAATTCCTGCTTTCCACTTGGAGGTAACCACTTTCCTGAATTTTGAATTTACCATTTATGGCTCTTCTTCATAGTTTAATAATATTCAAATGTATGTGTAATGTGTATTGTTGAATTTTTCATGGTTCAAATATAACTTAGGAATAATGCTGCATGTATTTTTCCGCAACATAATGTTTTCAGTCAATATTGTATTGTAAAAATCATTCATATTGTTGTGCATATCTGTAATTCATTAATTTCTTGCTGAGTTATACTATTGTATCATATTTTATTAGTTTGTTTAGGCATTATTTTTCTTTTATAAATAATTATTTGATAGTCATTATTTTACATGTATTCTGGTTGACAAATGTATATATCTAGGTAACCACAACCTCAATCAAGTTATAGAACATTTCTATTTCCTCAGAAAGTTTCTCATGATTTTTTACAGAGACAGTTATTGTTCTGATTTCTACCACCATAAATGAGTCTTGTATATTCCTGTACTTCATATAAATGAAATCATAAAGAAAGTACTCTTCTGTGTCTGGCATTTGTATGTAGCTTCTTCTCAGCCAAAAATAGAATTTTTTTTGAGATTCATCCATGTTTTTGAATGTTTCAGTAAATTGTTACTTTTATATGACTGAGTAGTAATTCATTGTATGGATATATCATAGTTTGTTTATAAATTCACATTATATGAACCATTTTGTTGATTTCAAGTTTTAGATATCATGAATAAAGCTGATATGTATAATCTTGCACAAGTGTTTTATGAATGTATGTTTTTAATTCACTTGGATAAATATACAGGATTGAAATTGTCAAGTAGTTTTTATAGGTTTTTCCATTCTCACCAGAAATTAGAAAGTACTCATGGCTCTGAAATTTTGCTAATATTGACATTGTTAGAATTTAACTTTTTTTGCTGTTCTAATGGGTATGAAGAAAAGTCCCACCGAGTTTTAATTTGCATTTCCCTGATGGGAAAAAATTATCAAATTTCCATAATCTTCTCATCTTGTGTATCTCTTTTGTGAATGGTTTGCACATTTCCTCCCTCATTTTAAAGGGTAAAATGAGATAGCAGAATCACGCAGTGGAAGCATGCTGGGCCCAAAAGGGTAAAATGTTCTCATTTAAAAAATTATTTTTTGTTATTGATTTTAAGTGTATTTAGCATATTTTTGAAATACATATCTTTATCAGATATATATGTCACATATATTTATATCAGGTCTATGTGTTGGCTTTTATTTTATTTATGGCATCTTTTAAAGAACAGATTTTTTTTGTTTGTTTT
Organism: Eidolon dupreanum; assembly: GCA_028627145.1. Lineage (NCBI taxonomy): Eukaryota > Metazoa > Chordata > Mammalia > Chiroptera > Pteropodidae > Eidolon > Eidolon dupreanum. The sequence goes on along the minus strand of CM053502.1, from coordinate 128,976,051 downwards.
GAAGTGCAAATATTTTTCACAGTATGTAGTTGATAATATCAGAAATAAAAGCACCTGGCATAATTGTCAAAGGTATATCTTTAACTACATTTCCAAACTTTTCTCTCATAGTTTTGAGTAATCTTTGGAAATTTTATATTTGCAGGAATATTCATCGTCCTCTCTGTTATGTATTTCCATGGAGCTGTACCTGGTATTATTTCATAATTTTACAACTATGATATACATGTAGTTATTTCTTTCACTTTTTTTTTTATCACTTTTCATTTTACTCACTGTTAGTCTTAATAAATCTTACAAGGTGTTTCCCATTATATTATAGCTGTTAAATAAACAGCTTTGATTTTTTTATCTTCTTCTATTTTCTATATTCTGCTTTATTAATTTCAAATTTTAACTTTAGTATGCCCTTTCACTAATTTATTTTCTTCTGTGCTGCTTTATTTTTCTTCTAATTTCACAAAATAATGTCTAATTCTTTTGTTTTTCTTTTTTATTGACATTTATGATGAATTTTTCTCTGAATAAAACTTTTGCTGTATCCTTATAATGTTGACATAAAGTGATTTTTTCTTTCTACATATTTTTTCCAGCTTGATCCAATAATCATAAAATTCCCAAATAAATCGAATAATATTTTTGTTTACACTATCATTGTTTATTTATTTATTCAGTAATAAAGAATGGGACCTATAAAAATTCCTTTGTTTTAAATTTCTTAAGGTTTGTTGTGGCCAAGTATGGAGAGATCTTTGCAGATTCTTCAGAACACCCTAAGTAAGTATCTTCCCTTTTTGAGATAGATAAATGTCTATGTATAGCTAATAGGCAACATTATTGATTTCATTATTCAATTTATATTCATGAATAATTTTTCTCTCTTCAAACCTGAAAATGGGTGATTGAAATACTCTTCTACAAACAAATACAGCTCTTTTTTGACTTGATGAATACTTATCCACAGGGGATCTGTTCCAATACCTCAAGCAGATGCCCGAACCCTTGGATAGTAATGAACTCTACACATTCCGTTTTTTCCTATACATGCATACTTTTCCACTTAAAGAAAGCACTTTACAACTTTTATTTGGAACATCTAATTGCCAGCATCTCTACTGTTATGCTTTGGAACCATTATTAAGTAAAATGAGGGTATTTTAACACAAGCATTGTGATACTGTGACAGTCATAACCTATGTGACTAAGTGACTAACCGGCTAGTACCTTAGACAGTATGGATATGCTGTACAAAGGGATGATTTGCCTCCTGATCAGAATGCAGCAGATGGCACTGGATTTCTTCATGCTACACAGAATGGTGCAAATTTAAAACTTATGAATTGTTTATTTCTGGAATTTTCCATTTAATATTTTTGGACCACATGGTTGACAGCAGGTAACTGAAACTGCAGGAAGCAAAACTACAGCTAATATCTTTCTTATAAATGAAGTATGTTATTACTATTTCATATCTTCATTTTATAGCCTTCTAACATTTATTGCAACATGTCTGATATGACTACTGCCACTACCAGCTCCTTTGGTTTTACCTGGTGTTTCTTTGCTCAACCCTTTAGATTAAACTTAATGTCTTGCCTTAAATGAGTCTCTTATATTCTCTTGTTCATTTTAACTCAACTTAATCATTGTATTGTAATGAGAAAATTCAGGCCATTCACATTTAGTGTTGTCTTATTAATTTGACCCTGTTGCTTTTACCTTAATTATATATTTCGTATATAACAAATGTTCCTTTTTTGTCATTTTACCACATTGTTTTTATTTCATTTTATCCTTGTAACTTTGAAAGTAATACTATTATTTACTATTTTATTTATATCATCTTCCTTTTCTTATTAGCATAATTGAGCACATATTTCTCCATCATAATTAGAAAAGACAATGCTTGATATTTTTCCTAATCAGATGCACACTTATGTACATCAAAGTGTTTTACTTTCTTTTCCCCAATACTTCTGCCCTACACAGTAGTAGCTCAGAATAATAAATTCATTTCTTCCTGCTCCTCTCTTCTTTCCCCAAAGAGGAGGCATTTGGAAACTTCCTTACTTCCTTCTCCTTCTCATTTTTACCTCTAACCCTAATCTCTAGATTTTGTTGAGATAGTTACATATTTTTAATTTAATATTGTTTTTAAATTTTTTTGCAGAATATCCATTTTCTCAAAAGTCTTAATTTAACATTTATATTACATATTCCCAAACAATTAACTTATCCATCTGGATGTAACAATATAAGTTTTATTAACTCCAGTATTTCCCCTTTTCTTTGTCACCCCATCTTGAGATTTCTCTTTTATTTTATCTTATTTCGAGCTTTTAAGTAATTTCCACACAAGCGGTACATGCATATGCTGGAGATATTCTTGGATATCTTTCATACCTTCGAGTATCTATCTCCCACCCTCACATGTGGATAATAGAATTCTTGGGATGGTATATAATTTTTCCAGAACCATGCATTTTCCAAAGTCAGGATTGAAAAACTGGGTATGTTTGAATCAAAAGTTTAAGCTTTTAACATGGTGCTATTTTCCCCTTTAATCTCTCTCCTAATGCCTTTAATAATCAGTTACAAAATTTATGTAAAGTAGAATTTCAATGTCAACAAAATAATAAAACACTAATAAAAAATTTAAATCAAAATGAGATCACTTAATGAATAATTTAGTTTTATTACTAAATTTTAAACTTTATATTACTATATATTACACCATATACCTTAATATTTGATATAAAATATATACTATAAATACTATACTATAGTTTTTAAGTTTTACATCACTAAAATCTTTACAATGTTATTTGAAGACATACACTGTTTTTGAATATAAAACTTTTATTTGATATCAATTCTTACTTAAAATTAACTTAGATAGTTAATACAATTTTAATCAAAATCTGAGAAATTTCCTGAACTCAATACCCTATTTATTTTAATAAATTTATTTTTCTATTTTTTAAAGCAAAATGGCAAAATGATCTTAAAGTTTACTTGCAAGAGCCACTCGTAAGTGTAGATATATTAGTCCGCACTCATACTTCATATAATTCAATATTACTTCACAATAATTAAGGTGTTAGATGATAATATATACAAATTAGAGAAAAATTCTACTAGCTTACCTTTCTCATCTAGGTAGAAGTGGACTCCAAACATAAGTGTAAGAAATCATGATAGAAAACTCCAAGGATGTGAGTTTAGTTGAAATTCAGTATATCAAATATATATTAAAAAAAATTAAGATGCGAACAATGGGGAAATTTGTTATGAATATAAAAAGAGATTTGTAATATTAAGATGTAAAAGTGCTTACCAAACAATAAGAAAAAAACTAATGGCTCAATAGAGCTATTATTACATGAGAAGTATACAAATGCTTCGTAAGCATATAAAAAATTCCCAACCGCATTTGTAATCAAATAAATACAAATTAAAACAAAATACTCTTTTCATCCACTATATCAGTAAAGATTGCTTTAGTAATGACTTTTTATTTTTAATATTATACCTAGTGGGGAGGGGGAACCAAGAATTGGGCACAATCTCATACTGCTAGTAGACATTTAAATTAAATATTTTGTTGGGTAACAGTTTTACATTTATAGTACATTTTTGGAGATTTATTTTGTATAAGTATATGATAAGAAAATCGAAGATTTATAAATAAAATAATTAATTGCAACATCACCTAAAGCAACAAAACACTGTTAATAACCGAAATATGCAAGAATAGAAGTATTAAGTAAATTTTGGTAAATATATTTGTTGAAATATCACGGAGTCATTTAAAATTATATTTTAGATATATAACATAATGAGAAAATGATAAAAAAAAAGTTAACTATAAAAAGCAAAATAAATAGCTCAACTGAGGATTTGCAGTTCAATAAAAGTTGTATATCTATGCACAAAAAAGACAAATAGTAAATGTTAGCAGTGGTTCATACTCAAGGATGTTATTAATGTTTCCTTTTTCATTTTTCTCTTTGGGAATTTTTCTATATTAGAGTGTTCTACAATAAACAGCCATTATTCTGATATCAGAAAAAGGCTTTATATCAGAAAAATTGTCAGTACAAAGTGATTAGTGGTAAATCATGGAACTAGATTAGAATCTAGAACATAGTAGCTATTCAATAAATATTTATTAAATGAATAATTAGAACTTGATATTAATTATTTTATATTTTATGTCTTTTCTGTTTCTCTACTTTTTGCTTTTTATACTTTTTTCTATATCCTGATTTCTTCGACTTGTTTTTTCTACATTCCTTCTAAATGCTTTTTATATTGTTCACTGTTTTGTCCCAATTTTTATAAATGATTTAACCAATGACAAAAATATACTGAGGGATTTTGTACTTTGAGCTCTACTTATCAATGATTAAAATTGCAGCTCACTTTTTTTTACATATTATTCAGTTTTTTAAATAAATTTATTTATTTAAATTAGTTTCAACTATACAGTATTATTCAGTCTTTAATCATTAACAGAGATGCCAAAAGAAAAATAGGCAAAGAGCCAAGAATAATAAAAGAATATTTAGCTATATGAGAAGTTCTTCCTTTCCAAGAAAGATGAGATGAACGGTTGAGATAAGACATCCTGGGCTTCTAAATTCTTGATCTTCAAAAAATAAAGTGATGAAAGAAAAAGCAATAAAGAGTCATAATATAAGCTGAATGTTTGTGTCTCCCCAGAATGCATATGTGGAAACCTAATCCTCAATATGATGGTATTTGAAAGCTGGGCATTAGGGTGGTGAATTGATTATGAGGGCAAAGTCCTCATGAATGGGATTAAAGCCCTCATAAAAGAAACCTCAGAGATCTCTCTCGCCCCTTTTGCCACGTGAGGACACAGTGAGAAGATGACTCTTTGTGAACCAGAAGTGGGTGCTCACCAGATACCAAATCTGCCAGCGCATTAATCTTGGACTACCCAGCCTCCAAACCATGAGAAATACATTTTTGCTGTTTATAAGCTGCCCAGTCTATATAATAGTTTGTTATAGCTGCCTAAACAAAGAAAGACAACTGAAGTTTAATTTTATTAATATGGTCATTTAGAACTATTTTGCTTTGAGCTCTACTTTGAAGAAAAGTTAAAGTTCCAAATTCAAAAGGATTATATAAAGGCATGTATTTTTAGTCTTTCCTGTTTTTTATTTAAGAATGACAGCTCATCAGACTTCCTGGTTTTAAGTACAATAGATTAAACATATCCATAAAAGCAAGTTCCCTACCTTGTCAAAATTCAAAGCAGTTTAGAAAAAATTATTTTAAATTATTTTTAGAAATTTTCTTAAGAGTCTTCAATAAAGTCATAGATAAAACATAAACACTGGAATTTACTGCATATAAAAAATATTTATCAAATATTTTCTGCCCCACTTACCAAACACAGATAATTGATTTCAGTGCAGATGTGGCACTTGGCATTACCCAACCTACAAATTCTTAATTATGTAGGAAAGTTGAGCTTGAAAAGTAAAACAAAGAAACGTGTATGAACTAAATGTCAAATGTAAAAGTGAAGGCTGTTTTATGGAAAACAAGTGGTATTTCTCATTTTATCAAAAAAGAAGCAAGCTTACAAATTGATCCATATAACATTTTCCTATAAATTTTAAAAAAGTACGATCATTGCCTTTAGTCATTTCCTCAGCTATTTAAGTCTGTATCTGACAGATGTGGACTAAATGTGTCTATTTCATTTACAAAAAACAAATTCTTTTAATTGCTAGAATATACTAAAGATGTTCATAACATTACCATTCCATCAGAGTACATCGTGATTTTTTTTTTAACTACCATTTGCATCTTGATACTCTCCAACACTTTTTCATTTGTACTGTTAATACTCTAGTGATGTAACATATTATAGTGGTTTTAAACTCAATATTTTGTAAACTAATTCCCAGTTGTCTTCATAAATGCTCTACAGTATTAGTAGGATGCTTATATTTTACATAAGCTATAAAATATTATTAGGAATATCTAGTGAAATATCTATTCTTTATGATATTTTACAAAATTATTTCATGTCACTTAATGCTTCTTGATGGCACAGTTATAGAGGATTGCTACTTTAAAAGGAATTTTAAAATACAATAAATAATACAATAAAAACGGATATGTTTTAATTTTGTGTGGTAGGCATCAAGTAGAAAGATGACTTATAGCTATTTTTCGAGGAATATTTCTAAATGTACCCTATTTTTATCCCTTAAAATGTATATCCTCTTAAAATAATAGTCTCAAAACATTTCATAAAACCTTCTCTTTTATTTATAGGGAAATGTGATTTTGTGTGTGTTTGTGTATATGTGTGTATTAACGAGGTAAAGTGGGGGACGGAGAAATAGAAATTTAAAAAAATAAAAGAAAAAATAAAAGAAAAATGGAAGAGCAAAACACTGTGTCCACTTAATATTTGCAGAAAAAAAATAAAGTCAAAGTATTTTAAACCCCCCCAAAAGATTTTATTGTTTCTAATTCATATGTACAATTTATATTACTTATAACTCTTGACAGAAGTCAAAATTTGTCATTAAACCATCCAAACATTAGCCTAATATTACTTCTCATCATGTTTTGAAATTTTAAATTTCCACAGGTATTTCTAGACATAAGTCCTTCTAAGGCCCAGAAACAACAGTCATTCCCCATGTTGTTGAAAAAGAAAAGAGTCAATGTGAATCATGGAGAGGATGAATGTGAAAAGGAGGGCAAAAAATGTCACAGGCACAGCTTGCCATGGTTGCCAGGCCTACTTTCTTTCCTCTGGGTCAGTGACCTTGGTGCTCGCTACTGTCAACTAAAATAGCCTGAGCAAAACCTGTTTTCCCCAAATCCTGGTCCCTTCCTCAGCAGGCATCACTGACAAACCCTCGTGAAATGCTAACAATGGAGTCAAGGAAATGGGCAGTTGCCAAGGGTATCTTGCCATTATTTTTGACTAACCACATATATTGTCTCTCAACTCATTTGAAATGGAAACATATTTTTTTAAATTGAAGAGTACTATTACTTAGTCTAAAAAGCCTTAAAAAGGGTTTTAAGATATCACAGCTTTATCCACTGCCAAATGTCAACAATGTGACCTTGTAAAATATTTGAGCCCTTTCTCAAAAGCATTCAGTTTTTGTACCTGTTTTAATACACATCCCAAAAGGAAACAGTGAACAAATTTTTTTCTCATAGGTTTTATAAATCTGCAAAAAAATTCTAAATTTTCAATAAAATGGAAATTTACTGAACTTTATTCAAAGCAGTAGAAAAACACATGTCCTTTCCTAAACTGAAACATATATGAAATATTGAGATGCCGCTACTTAATCATTTGAGTTGCTCCAATCATTTCGTTTATCTTTTTCAGACTCATCTTTGCAAAAGCCAGCCAGGTTCTATATGTGGCATATGGTTTCAGTTCATACGATGACTAACTTATCAAGAAAACATATTAGTTTGGTTATTTTTGTCATATAGACATGGATTTAAGTTCTGGGCATGACTTTTATAAGGTGCATGACAAAATTTTGTTCTCTAATATTAAAAAGAGATTTCCATCCAGTAAAGCAGTCTTTTAAAAATAAATCCAATAGTTTTATGTTAAGCAACTGCCCCAAATTATGAAGAAAGAGAGCTAGAAATGGAGAAACTGGAAAAGACTATAAAGAAATTAAGAGACTTCCAAGGATTAATGTTCAAACAACAATACAGCAAAAGCAGAATCTTGTTTTCAGATTCATATCATTGATCCAGGCTCAACAGCTCCTCCCTACTTACTAAGGGCTGAAATTAGAGTCAGAACAGGCAGGAGTACGGGCCAGCATCAGGCAATTCTCTAGCCATAGAGCCAGATTATCAAACAACACTTTTGCCTTTATGGCCAGCTTGATTAGCAAGACCTGAGATGATAAGGCACAAGACCTGCCCTTTTCAGCAATGAGACAGTTTGACTTTGTGAAATATATTAAAAGAGAAATCAACACAAAAAGAGATCGCAGCCTCATGTTTGACACTGCATGGAGAAAATAATCCAGGGCAGATTAATACAGAGTAGAAACACCAAGTAAAAAGTGTCAACTCTGTTGTGGTCATCACAATAGACTAGTTATGTGTTCTCTTAGTATCTGCTACTAAGTTCCAGAATGGAAAATAATTTACAAAAAAACCCAGCTGAATGAAAAAAGACAGTAACAGCAAAACATCAGCAGCAGCTATAATCAAGGCAAAAAGTCTTGAATTTAGAAATTGGACTTAAATCAATGTAGTGGGATCAGAGATGATCTAAAAACAAGATGGGATGGTCTTAGAGATGGGACTATTATGAGGTTATTTTAGAGACTAAATAATGAAAAGGGAAGAGTTTTACCTTTCACTGATTATACTTTTACACCATTAAGAGACATAGTCAGTTAAAAATGAACCATAACTCTTTAAAACATTTAATTATTTTATAATGTGCCTTAGCTAATAAAAATTCATATCTAGTATAATTTTGGTCTTTTATTTCACAATAAAAGCTTCTGACAAATGAATCAAGAGCTTTTAACATTTTTATGTGTTTTTACAAACATTCCTAGTTCTGAGAATCTATCTTAAAATTTTTCACAAAAGATAAAGATTGTGTCACAAAGATGTTCTTCACAACATTGTTTATGACTTATTCATTCATTCAACAGAATTTTTGAAGAACTTTCAATGGATTAGCAAATGTGTCTGCTTTTTTAGGAAAAACTCTAAATGCCATTAAAAATGTAATCATTAATTATGGTACAGGCATATGATGAGCTATTATGTCATTATTAAAATGATGTTTATGGAATGGTTAATGACTTGGGAAAATGTTAATGATTTAATATTGAATAAAAAATGCACTTACAAAATAGCACTTAACATATTATCTGAGACATGTAAAAATTGCATTATAAATGAAGGAATACTCCAAAATACAAACAATAATTGCCTTTAGATGGTGGGATGATGGATGACTTTTCCCCTGCATTTTTTTTTGTAAATAACATGTATCAATTTAATAATCATTAAAAAAATATTTAGACTTTGGAAAATTAGAAATATCAAACCTGATCCAACTGACAATCTGATCAGAATTTTGTTCTCTAGATGTCAGAACTTGATCGAGTCTGTTAGAATGCAGGATATTCAGACAGCTTTTATCAACATACTTCCCTAGAAAGCACAGTGCCTGATTTTGTTGATTGCCCATACCCACGTTTCACATTCTTAAAACACTTTGTATTCCTAACAGTAAGGGGAAACATTTAAGACTTTTTGCTAGTAATCAAAAGCAGGTTTGACATGTTTCTTATTACTTTTATGGATTAATAATTTACATAAAATCACACACCTATTTTTAAGGTATACATCTTGATGAATTCTGACAAATATATACATTGATGCAATTATTCCATTAAAAACACAGAATATTTCCATGATCTTCAAAAGGTCCTTTGTGTTATATTGCTTTCCAGGTAATCACTTAACCCCATCTCTGGCACCGAACGAATACTGATCTGTTCTCTGCCATGATAGAACAGATTTGCTTTCTAGAATTTCATATAAATGGAATCATACAGTATATATTCTTTTGTAAATGATTATTTTACTCAGCTAAATAATTTGAAATCTGTCCATGGCATTTCATTTGTCAATATGGAATGCCATTGCATATACTATAGAATGGCTAAAAATAAAAATAATTTATGATATCAAGTGTTGGTGAGGAAAGACGGGAACTCAAAATGTTATGCATTTTCAGTGGGAATACAAGATGGTTTAATCACTTTGGAAAACAATTTAGAGTTTCTCATAAAGGTATACAAACACCATATTACTCAGCAATTCTGAGAAAGAGAAAAATGTATGTTTATAAAAAGACACGTATACAAATGATCATAGCAACTGAACTAGAAACATAACAGTTATGACAGCCACAGCTGAAATAACCCAAAAGTCCATTAATAGGTGAATGAATAAATAAATTATGACATATGCATACTATGCAATATCACTTGGTAATAAAAAAAAAACCTGTCTTTTTAAGCATTATTTTTAAAAAGCGAGTTTAATAAAATGTGTTATTCTGAGAAAAAATTTTAACAATGGCAAAATCTTTCAGATTCACTACAATAATATATATACTACTACTCAGTGAGAAACTAAAAAAAACTATATTCATATTTAAATAAGTGGCAATCAAGGTTTAAATTAATAAATACAGTTATCAATTCTAAAACATGTTTGTCTGTTATTTATTTTTAAAATGAATATAATTTTTGATAAGATTTGTTATATATTTAAGGGAAGATGTTAAACTTTTTAAATCAATTAGGAACATGAAATGAATAGTTATTACACAAAAACTTACACATTTTAAATTAAGTCTCAAACTTCTACGGTGTAGTCTTCCACTAACCTCTGATGAAAACCTTATTTTTCTTCAAATGAGAAACTCCAAAAGTCAGAAATAAAATTGTTTCATTTTTCTTTCATTTAAAAATCAGGTACTGAACACAGAATTAGACATGGTCCCTTCTCAGTGGGTTTCACAATGCAGCCTGATTTTCTTTCTGCTCAAACTCTGTACTAGAGCACATACTTGACAGAACTTGTTTACTATTGCTAAGATATACTCCTGTGACTTGATATACTACTGTAAGAAAGTTCACTGTCCTTTGAAAAACCAGAGCCTTGGGCATGTTGGAAGGCCAGGCACAATAACACACACTTTTATCAAAAAAAGGAGAGTTTTGAGTCAAGAATAGAATTCAATTATGATTTGTCTCTTTTTTCAGTTTACCATTTAAGAAAGCTTATCAGAAATATCTGGAAAGCCAACTTTACTTCTTAATATGTGCAAGTTTATAAGGCTAGCACAGTGCCTGAAATATAAGTATTTGTCGGATGGTAGAACAAATAAAATATATATATATATATATATATATATATATATATATTTGAAATAAAACATCCTATGCCAACAATAATTCTAATATTCAGTCATAATCTAAAATTAGAAATGATTAAATTTTAAAATAAAACCCCCACAATTATTTTCTGTACACGATGTTCACAACACTGTTCAAATGGCCTCAGAAATCTCTGGCCATCATGTAGATCTTTTATGCCATTTTCCCAAATTTTTTTCTACAGTGAAAATCATCCTTAGTTAGCTTATACATAGGAAACAATATAATGTACAGAAAGAAAATGTACTTGCTCAGACTATGGGAAAAAATGAGAAACTTCATGTATTAGAGACCTATTGTATCTTAAATACTGAGCTAAACAAGTTAAATTATTCACGCTATAAATAATGTTTAAGTACCTACTATGTGGAAGGCATCATTCTGTGCTGGTGTCAGAGCAGTGAACAATTTAGAAATAACCCTGAGACTCACAAATTTTACATTTCAGTGGTAGGCACATGAAGGTGGGGAAGTGGAACAGGGAGAGAGACAAATAAATAAATTAGTATATAATATTATATCAGGTTATGAACCTGGTTTCATTCATTCTCAACATAATCTTGCAACTTCACTATTTTTTAAATGATAAAATTGTAAACCAGAAATGCCATCTAACTTGTTTTCAAGTCATGCTATAGTATGGTAGTAATTTACCCAGGTCCTTCTGATTGGGAATCCCTTGCTGTTTCCACTTATTTATATTAGGGAAAATAATCAGAAGACAATTATTAAGTTCATAAATTATAACCAACAAAGAACAAAATGGAGGAGGAGTGGAAGAGGACTTTATAAATACTTATCTCTGTGTGAAAGCCATGAGAATATGCTTCATGTACTTCCAATAGTCATGTACTTCCAACAGTGGGCTGCAGCTGCTGCACGCACTGTGAAATCCACTGTGGCATTTGCATTGAGGCCGCACTTCCCATGGGCTGCTACCAGCCAATGACGGAGCACAGCAGGGATATTAAGTGATGTACATTCTTGGGAAACATGGGATTCCTCTGATGTACGAATTTGGATGGAAGACTCTCTGAAGCCCTTGCTGAAACTTCCTTAGACAGCATCATTGTCAAGGACATTTCTCTCCTTCTCTCTTTCATCTGCAGTGTGGTCTGAAGGTGCTTCCAAACTAAAGCTCTTCCCTCACCATTTTATTTCAAAGAGGTGTTTTCTCTAATAAAATACTTGCATATTTAATTCCATCTTGGTGTCTACTTCTTGGAAGAAGCATAGAAGTAGTACTGAAATTGATTTGAGTAAATGGCTAGTAAAATGGGGATTTGGGACTGGCTCATCCATGGCTGGGCAGGTGTAAAGGACATTATTCTGGTACATATATGGGGCATGGATAGTCCTTGGCACAATGTGGCAGCTCAGTTACTAAAGGTCACACCATAGATGACCCGGGAAAATGTCCTGGTGGAGCAGAATGCTGTGGCAGGTGTAATGATGCAGACATTTGAAAAATAGGGGAAAACAACTCAACAAAGAGTAGAATGCCTCTCGTCTTTCACAAAAATGATGAGAGACTGAGGGTTATTAACAAGGAGTGTATAGCTAAGTGTCTGAACCCAGACAGTCTCAGTTGTAGCTTATAAAAAGGCCTTTATTACCTATAGTAGAAGGATAGACACAAGTAGGTTGCAGATTGGAGTTAATTGTCAGAGTAACAGAGCTCCAGACATGTTTGAATACTCAGCCAAGCCAGGTTTGTTGAAAGATGAGGGCCCTGGCAGGAAAAACCAAAGTTTCTGAAAAAGGGGACAGGAAAATCTGAATGGATGATCCTGAGGATGTTGACTATTCAACCTGCTGGTGCTCCTAAATCCTCTGGGCTTCCAAAGATAGCCCAACTTTCCTTAGAGAGAGCTAATACCTGCACTAAGCCAGAAGATGCTACAGAAGCTTCCCCCTCACAAGGCAATAGGCACCCCTTCAGGAGTTGTCCCAATTCCTCCTCTGGCCACCAGGCCAACAACTAGGGTTAAATTCCAGCTTAACCTGCTGGGAGAGTGCTGGATTCAATATGGAAAGAAACAGACTATACACTTTAAAAATTGTAAGACCTAGCTGACATATTCTGGCAAGAGTGAAGTGAGAACTCCTGGTATTTGATTTTGAGGGTATGTGGTCAAGGACACCAGCAGGTATGGCTGGATAAGCAAGAATTCATTGCCTTAGACAAGGAATTTAACATCATAGCAAGGATTCCAGATGATAGGGCAAATTTGCTGCTGGGGTGGCTTTTAGAGGTCTATAAAATGTCAAGGTCAACTCTGAGCAAAATAAAAGTGTAAATATTGCTTTGGCAGATAGCATAAGAAGGAACAGTGAGGCTGAGAAAAAGTGAGCATGCTGAAAGGACATGTTTTGTAAGCCAGAAGACTCAAGAGGACATACCTTCACTAAAGCCATCAGGAGTGTGTTGGTAAAAAGGGTACCAGAATAAATAAGAAGCTCAGTGACAGTTCTTTATAGGCCAGGGATGATAGTAGGAGGGGCAGTTAGCTGGACTCTAACATTCACTGTGATAATGCTCTCCTCTTAAGAAACAAAAACCAGATGATGGTGCTTAATTGACAAAGCTAGGTGGCTTCAATGACCATAATTATAGATGAAGTTGGAGAGACAATCAAAGGAGCTAACCTGAAGAGAGTCGTGGAAATGGTTAACAGAGCATGATATCCTTACGAGGCAGAAAAGATGGGAATCCAGCTAAGTTGCTGCTTGACATTTAAAATTAAAAAAAAAAAAAAAACATAAAGGAAAACACAAAAATAGAGGAGTAAGACAGAGTGCTGTAGCAGGTTCAGGCTGTGATGCAATGAGCCACAGCATCTGGGCCATATAGTACTCTATAGTGTTAGAGGGTCCAGCAGACCCTACTATGTTGGAAAAGGTGAAATGTGGAACTTACAGCAAGCTCCAGTGGAAGAATCACAACACAAGCTCCCAGATTTCTGGAGTAAGGCCAGAAACAGTAGCGACTTATTCCTTGAGAAACATCTCTGTGTGTTACTTGGCTCTAGTAAACACAGAACACTTGACCATGGAACACATACTGGCCTGGTATCTAAAACTGCCCATTATAAGCTTGATTCTGTTGGACCAAATAAGTCACAACATCAGACAGGCTCAGATACAGTTCACTGGTTATGAGAAAAGTAGCATAGACCACATGTCACCCACTACTGTTACATAAATGTCCCTTCCCTGGCTGGTATATACTGTTATATGGAAGTTCTTGTGTCACCAGCTAAAAGAGTAAGAAAAAAGTCTGAGCTTGATTTGTGGATGGGTTGCCTCAGTATGTGGGCTCAAGTAAAATATGGGCAGTGCTGCACTGCAGCCACATACAGGGTTGACCTTAAAGAAAAGTGGAGTGAAAAAAAAAGAAAGAAACAATCTTCCCATTGGCAGAGCCATATAAGCAGTGCATTTGATCATCTATTTTGTGGGCAATGGTCAATGGCCTGACCATTGCAGTCTGAAAGGAACAAAAAAGAAACATCAGTGACAAAGAGGTCTGAGGTAGAGGCCTGTTGATGGATATATAGGAGTAGGCATAAGGTATGAAGATTTTTGTATCACGCATTGTCTACCAGAAAGCATCCACTATGGAAAAGGCATGAGATAGACAAAATGATTCATGCAGTTGACATTAGCCAGCCTTCACTATCAGCTACTTCAGAATTGTTATGATGGGCACCCTAGTGAAGTGGCAAGGACAGAAGCTACCTGTGGGTCCAACAACATGAATTCCTGTTTACCAAAGCTGCTCTAAATACTGCTACCTCTGAATGTCCAACTTGCCAACAAGAAATCAACACAACACTATTCCCTGAAGAATTCAATTGGTTAGTTGACTACAATGCTCATTTCCACCCTGGTTTGATTTATAGAGGTAGTTATTCCAGGCACAGGTTTACTTTTTCTGCCTGCAGAACATTAGACATCATTGCAATCCAGTGGCTAAGAGAATGTCTCATCCATAGATATGGCATCACACAGAATATAACATCTAATTCAGGAACTCTCTTCACAGCAAAGAAAGTATGGAAATGGGCCCATGACTATGGGGTCTACTAACCATAACACATACAACACCATTCAGTGGCAATCAGCCTCAGAGAAAGCTAGAATAGCCTCCTTCTAACAGTGCAACTGAAAAGCCAGTGCTGAGGAAATACTCCGAAAGGATGGATATGTTTATCAAACCAGAGACCTACTAAATAGTATTTTATCCCCAGTAAGAAGAATACATGGGTTGAAAAACCACAGAGTGGCAATTAATAACTCACTGGAGGGTTTTGTGCTTCTTGTCCTTACAATCTTAGTCTCTGTGTCCTTTAGGGGCACACAAAGGGTCCATTCAAGCTATAAGTTATGGCTACCATTTGGAAACTTGGGGCTCCTGGGACCCAGGGACCAACAAGAGAAACAGAACTAGCAGGGGTGATTAATACTGATCAGCAGAGTGGTGCAAGGCTGTTTGCACAGTGGAGACTGGCAGGAATAAATGTAGAACCCTGGTGATCCATTTGGATCCTAGTACTCTCTTGCCCCTACTGTAAATATGAGCAGTCAAATGAAGCAACCTGGACTGTGAAGGGTATGATAATCAAGAGTTCAGATATTTCAGGAATGCGGATCTGGTTCCTACCAGCAGGCAAGCCATCAAGATCTGCTGAGGGAATCACTGAGGATGAAGGGAATGTAGAATGAAGAATAGAGCAAGGAGAGGATGAGTATGCATTATAGCCCAGGGATGTAGAGATGGAAGCTTTTGTAGAGCTGGAAGCTTTTGTTCATCCCACTAACCTCTCTCTTTTTAGTTTTTGCTCAGGAAGAAAAGCCTCTGAAAACCTGAAAGGAGTTGCTCCTGGACCTGTGTAGAGAAGTAGAGCTGAATGGTGCAAGGGGCGCTAAAATGGAGATTGGCAGACCCACCACTGCAGTGAATATAGTTGACCATGGACCCCAGCTGTTGTGCTCTAAAACCTATAGTCTCATTTGTGCTGAGGTCACATGTTCCATGGGCTGCTCCCAGCTAATGATTGAGAGTTGCAGGAATACAAAGGCAGACCCATTCCTGGAAGACATGGGACACCTCTGATGTGATAACTTTGATTTGACAACACTCTCTGACAGCCTTACCAAACCTTCGTTATCTGCAGGGCTATCCCAGCCAATGTGTCCTCCCTCCTCCCTTTTCTAAGGGTCAGATTTGTATTGTGGTTTTATTACCATCCCAGCTTCACTCAGCTCTCTTCCTGTTTTCTTTCACAGATATTTCTCCTAATCAAATCCTTGAATATTTAATCCTGTTTTGTCATCTGCTTTTTGAGGACTTTGGTGACATCCTTATATATTATTAAGCGTGATTTCTGAATAAGCCCCAGGTCTTTATTTAACATCACAAGGCAAGTGCGACAAACTAGTGAAATGACTTAGACACTATACAGCACATTTTAAAAAAAAAAAAAAAAACCCAAGTAGTGATATTTTTGTCATTACAGTTGTTCAAACCATGGCTGAATGGAATTACTAAAGAGAGAGAGTCCAAATATTCCTGTCTTTCTAGAAAGAATGTGCAACCTGAGGAGAAAGGCTGGACAAGATTCAGACTGTTGGGTGCTGCCTCAAAAGATAGTGAAAATTGTTTTCCAATACTTCCTTTTATCTCTTTAAAAACTTAACAAAGATTGAATTCACATTCTATTACCAAAACTTGATAAAATATCCTAATCTGAGATTGTCTTGCCACTACTAACCCAGTTGGTCCGCATCTAACTTACATGCCCTCCTCCCACCCAATTTCTACCAGATTTCCCACTTTCTTCTTTGCCCTCTTTGACCATTTTTATTGTTTTCATTACAAAGCCATCTTATAGTTGAAAATGTTTCTAAGAAAATTCATTTTATTCTTGTCAAAGATTACAAACATCATTAGAACAAACTTTTGAATGGTTAAAAATAGTAATAAATTGTTTGAAAAGCTGAGAGTTCACACCTCTGGAAGTCTTCAAGTAAAGGTAATCTCCTCCGTGTCCTTTACCTTTCATTTTCAATGATTCTAAGACTTTCCTCTATAAAATCCTTAGGCAATTCTCTCTTTAAAAAGAGGGAAAATGATTAGCCATAGGTGCTTCTATAACAATGTAGAGAATTGACGGTTTTTGAAAGTCCTTTAATCTGGTTATCATTTTATTTACATTTCTTTATTTTCTTCTTCTGCAAAAAGCTAAAGATAAACTTCAGTCTGTCAGGATTGTCATAAACTCTGAATCATCACTGTCAAAAATAATGTTATATTTTTATGCTTATAAAGTTGTTCTCTTTTGGCTATTCCTGTATTTCCTGAAATGAGAGTTTTTTAGAATTCAGAATTCAAAAAAATTACCATAATTTGTTTTGAATTAAATCATCACTATCAAAGGTTTCCAATGTTAATATTTTTCTGTCAATCAAGAAAGGTAAAGTTTTAAGGACTCATTCATTTCAGGTCTTCATCCATATGAGCAGAAAACATGAAAAAAGTATACATTGCTTTTTTGTCTCAAACAAAACTTTTTATTCATGTTTTCTTTATGTATGCACTTATCTTTTTAAAGTTCCACTTAAGGTATAATGAAAACGTCTCCAAGCAATAAGTTAAGAATTCTGGAACTTAGTCATTATTCATTTCATCAGATATCTTTTCTCAAAGTAAGCTCTAAGTCAAAAATAAATTTTATATTTGCTGAAACTGTTGTGATGACAGAAATTATTCTACTTTGAATTATTTTCATCTATAAAAATGTTACATACCCTTTCTTTCTTAACCAAACTTATCAACCATTGTCAATGCAGCAAAAGTCAGTACTAAATGCTGTATTTTTTAGATAAATCTCACAGATGAAACAAAGATTTTTATACTTACCTTCAAGTTATTAATTTGTGGAAATATAGTTGCTTAGATCAAGATTAAGTAGTATTTTTGGTAATGTATATATATCATATATATACACCATTATATGTATCACTGTATATATAGCTATATCTACATATCTATATCTATATATGATTTTCATATGTCAAACTATGGCATTCATTACAACATACGGATATATATTTTGAATGTCTCAGTTGACAAAATAGGTTGGTCACTTGCATTATTCCTTTCCATTCTTTTTTCAACAGTCATGTAAATACTTAAGGTAGAGAACTGTCCAGCATAACATCAATTTCCTTTGCATTACCTCCTTGATTTCTCCATGAAATGAAAGCTGTGTTCCTTCAAGATCATCTCTAAAATCCCTTGACATTCCATGTACTGTTTTGATTGTTTCTGAAAGAATACTTGGGACCCATAATATATCCATGCCTCATATCTAAAGATACATTGTATACATTATAGAACACTTTCCAAGAAAAACTGCAATATGTATGGGTTATAAAACTATATTGTAACTGCTTTTGTTTTGCTTACATATCTACTATATAAATCCAAATTTTTTAAAGCAACATACTTTATTCAAAAATGATTAATTTAATGTTATTAAAATTTCTTCTGTCTTCCTAAAGTAAGTGTCATTGTATTTTTACATGGGAGAGTAAAGATCCTAATGTAATAATTTTGTGTCCTCCTCTCCACCCCCTTCCAAATGTACACAATTTTGGTTACAAGTGAAAGTGTAAATAAATACATTATCTCCCCTCTTCCTTGAGTTCCATTAAAATGAAAGACAGAAAAATGATATAAATTCATAAATGAAGAAACAGGTGAGGGGCCTCAGGAATTAAGACATTGTAATATGTTTCTGGAATATGTGAAACGAACAAATAGAGAAAAGGAAACAAAAGATGATATTTTCTAGGGAAAGTGTCGGAGTCATTAACGACCTCTATATTTTAAAATTTGATGATCAATGTTCAGTTTTCCTTTTTCTATTTTGATTTTTTTAGCTCTCTTGTGATCTTTGATAGTTGATCTCTCTTTTTTTCTTGAAATACCATTTCCACTTGGCTTTCAAGACTACACACTTTGCTGATTAACCTGCTACTTCACTAGGTGGTCCTTCTCGTTGTCCTCAGTTGAATTCTCCTCTTATCTACTAAACATTAATGTGACTCAAGCCTCAGTTCTGAGACCTCTTCCTTCTAGACTCCCTCCATAGGTGATCTCATGTAGTTCTACCCAGTGAACAGAATTGTGAAAAATAAAATTATTTTAAGCAACAACATTTTGAAATGATTTGTTTTGCAATAATACCTAACTGAAATATGGGATTAACTAAGAGATTGTATATATGTTTATTTATGTATCTATTCCACATATAGATACTTATAAAATATAAAACTACCAGTGTCCTATATAGGTTGTCTTAAAAATTGCACTTTGTGATTTTCACTTTTTATAAATATGTTTTAGGTCATTAAATATCTCTCAGCATCACTGACAGTGGCTGCAGATTTGATATTTAAATGTGCCAACAGTTGTTTAAATAATATTTTGTTATTTGATATTAAAACTGTATCCATTTTTTACCATTATAAGCAACCATTTAATGAGCATCCTTATAGCTAAATCTTTGTAGTCTTTGATAATTTATTCATAATAAACATTTGGAAGTATAATTGTTAAATTGCTTAAATGCAGTAAATACTTTTGTCAAGTTCCTATGAAGAAAGTCCATAACCATTTATATAACTACCAACCATGCATAAGAACTATATCACTGGTTTTAACACCTATGATAATTTTCAGTATCCAGTCTTAATATTGTTCAAGAAAATAAATATATTTGTAAATTAAACTTGTAATGTTGAAAAAATATCACTAGAAACCAAAAACTTAATTTATGATGAATGATAGAATATTCATTAAAAGGCAAATTCTTTATCTCAGAAATTAAAGAAAATAGCACTTAAAAATTAGTTCTAACTTAAATTTGAATGGGAATAAACTTTATTACTGGAAGAATTTTGACAATATCATTTTAACTTTATTATAACTTCTTTTGAATCCTGGATTCTCTTTTTATAGGAAAATAATATATTGAAAGGCATTTAAGGCTCAATTTAGCTACTTTCCTGACAAACATTAATTATTTCAGTTATACCGTTAAAGAGTACCTTGCTTGCTGATTTACCTATGTTATCATAACAAACTAAAATTTTATTTTATTTTTTAATAACATTTTTTAAAATTTTATTTTATTATTAGTTGCAAGTAGACATTTACATAGTTTATAAAAAGATCCCCCCCAATTGTTCTTTCCCTCCTCTGGATCTCCATCTAGTCATTACATTAATGCTAACTGCATTCCTAATGCCATGCTCTCCATTCCCCTGAATGGGTAATATTCCACTGTATATATGAACTGTAACTTCTTTATCCAACTGTCTGTTGATGGGCATTTAGGGCGCTTCCATATCTTGGCTATTGTAAATTGTGATGCCATAGAACTTTACGAATTATTATTTTGGTTTTCTTTGGATAAATATCCAGAAATGCAATTGCTGGGTCAAAAGGAATATCCACTTTTAAGTTTTTGAGAAACCTCCAGACTTTTCCATAGTGGCCATATCAATTTGCATTCCCACCAACAATGTATGAGAGTTCCTTTTCCTCTGCATCCTTGCCAAAACTTGTTGTTCTTTAATTTATTGATAGCCATTCTGACAGGTGTGAGGTGATATCTCAATGTGTTTTTATTTTACTTTATTTTATTTTATCTTTTTTAATTAAAAAAAATTTATTAAGTTTATTAGGGTAACATTGGTTAATACAGGTATATAATTTTCAGGTGTACCTTATATTATGACATCTGTATATTCTATTGTGTGTTTAACACCCAAAGTCCAGTTTCCTTCTACTGCCATATATTTGATCCCCATTACCCATTTACCTACCCCTTCCTCCCCGACCCCTTACCTTCTGGTAACCACTAGTCTATAGTCCATGTCCATGCGTCTCTGTTTGTTTGTCCTGTCATTGGTTGCTTTTAGGTTTATATTCCACATATAAATGATATCATATGATTTTCAACTTTTTCTGTTTGGTTTATTTTGCTTAAAATGATTATTTCAAGGTCCATCCATGTTGTTGCAAATGGCAGTATTTCATCTCTTCTTATGGCTGAGAAATATTCCATTATATATATGTACCACAGCTTCTTCAGCCAATCATCTATTGTACGACACTTTGGTTGCTTCTATATCCTGGCCACTGTGAATAATGCTGCTCTGAACATCGGTGTGCAAATATCTTTTTGGATATGAGTTTTCAAGTCTTTGGGGTAAATACCCAGTAGAGGGATTGCTGGATCATATGGTAAATCAACTCAGTTTTTTGAGGAATCTCCATACTGTTTTCCACAGTGGCTGTACCAGTTTGCAGTCCCACCAGCAGTGTATGAGGGTTCCTTTTTCTCCACATCCTTTCCAATATTTGTCATTAGTTGTCCTGTTGATTATAGCTATTCTATCAGGTGTGAGATTGTATCTAATTGAGGTTTTGATTTGCATTTCCCTAATAACTAGCGATGTTGAACATTCTTTCAAATATTTGTTGGCCATTGTATGTCCTCTATGGAGAAGTGTCTGTTCAGATCCTCTGCCCATTTTTTGATTGGATCATTTGTTTTTTTGTTGTTATTGAATCATATGAGTTCTTTGTCTATTTTGGATATTAGACCCTTATCGGAGGTGTTGCTTGCAAATATACTTTCCCATTCAGATGGTTGTCTCTACCTTGTTGACGATTTTTTTTACTGAGCAGAAGCTTTTTAATTTGATGTAGTCCCATTCATTTATTTTAGCTTTTACTTCCTTTGCTTTTGAATTCAAATTCATAAAATCCTCTTTAAGTCCAAGAGTTTAGTTCCTATGTTTTCTTCAATGCATTTTATTGATTCCAGTCTTATATTCAGGTCCTGAATCCATTTTGAGTTAATTTTGGGGGGTGGTGATAGACAACAGTCTAGTTTCATTCTTTTGCAAATGGCCTTCCAGTTTTCCCAGCACCATTTATTGAAGAGACTTTCTTTTCTCCATTGTATGTTTTTGGACTTTTTGTCAAAAATTATTTGCCCATATAAATATAGATTTACTTTCAGACTCTCGATTCTGTTCCACAGGTTGTGTGTCTGTTTTGCTGCCAAAACCATGCCGTTTTGATTACTGTCGCTTTATAGTATAATTTGAAGTCAGGCAGAGTGATGCCTCCAGGCCTCGTTCTTTTTTCTCAGGATGGCTTTGGCAAATTGGGGTCTTTTGTGCTTCCATACAAATCTGAATATTTTTTGTTCTATTTCTTTAAAAAATGCCCATGAGATTTTGATGGGGATTGCATTAAATCTGTATAATGCTTTAGGTAATATGGTCATTTTAACTATGTTGATTCTTCCAATCCGAGAACATGAAATATATTTCCATTTCTTTGTATCTTCTTCGATTTCTTTTAATAGAGTCTTGTAGTTTTCATTATATAGGTCTACCACATGTTTTGTTAAATTTATTCCTAGGTATTTTATTCTTTTTGTTGCAATTACAAAAGGAATTATTTTTTCCACTTCTTTTTCTGACACTTCATTATTAGAGTATAGGAACGTTATGGACTTTTGAACATTGATTTTGTATCCAGAGACTTTACTGTATTTACTTATTGTTTCTAGTAGTGTTCTTGTAGAGTCTTTAGAGTTTTCTATATAGAGAATCATGTCATCCACAAATAGTGACAGTTCGACTTCTTTGTTTCCTACTTCAATGCCTTTTATATCTTTCTCTTGTCTGATTGTACTTGTTATGACCTCCAACGTTATATTGAATAACAGCAGCAATAGTGGATAGTCTCGCATTGTACCTGATTTTAGAGTGACGGTTTTTAGTTTTTCACAATTAAGTATAATGTTGGCTGAGGGTTTGTCATAGATGACCTTTATGATGTTAAGGTACTTTCATTCTATATTGATTTTGTTAAGTATTTTGATCATAAATGGATGCTGTATCTTATCAAAGGCTTTTTCTGCATCTATTGATATGATCATATGATTCTCATTTTTTAATTTGTTTATGTGGTATATCACATTAATTGACTTGTGTATGTTGAACCATCCCTGTGCCTCTGGAATGAAGTCCACTTGATCGTGGTGTATGATCTTTTTAATATGTTGCTGTATTTGGTTCGCAAGTATCTTATTTAGGATTTTTGCACCTGTGTTCATGAGAGATGTTGGTCTGTAGTTTTCTTTTTGTGTGTTATCTTTACCAGGTTTCAGATCAAGTAATATTGGCCTCATAAAATGAGTTGGGAAGTATTGGCTCATCTTTGAATTTTTGGAAGATTTTGAGGAGAATAATCTTTGAGGAGAATCTTGTTTGAATATTTAGTAGAATTCACTGGTGAAGCCATCTGGTCCTGGACATTTACTTTCTGGTAGGTTTTTGATGGTTGTTTCAATTTCCATACTGCTGATTGATCTATTTAGATCTTCCAGTTCTTGATTCAGTCTAGGAAGGTTGTATTTTTCTAAGTACTGGTTCATTTCTTCTAGGTTATTATATTTGGTGTTATATACTTTTTCATAGTATTCTTGTATGATCCTTTGTATTTCTATGATGTCAGTAATAATTTCCCCTCTTTCATCCCTGATTTTGTATATTTGTGTCCTTTCTCTTTTTTCTTTAGTGAGTCTAGCCAGGGGTTTGTCAATTTTATTAACCTTCTCAAAGAACCAGGTCTTCGTTGTATTTATTTTTTCTATCATTTTTTTGTTTTCAATTTCATTTATTTATGCTCTAATTTTGATTATTTCTTTCCTTCTGCTGACTTTAGGCTTTATTTGTTCTTCCTTTTTTAGTTTTTAAAGATGATGCATTAGGTTGTTTATTTGGACTCATTCTTATTTTTGTAGATAGGCCTGTAATGATATGAACTTTCCTTTTATGACCACTTTTGCCATGTCCCCAAAGTTCTGATACATTGTACTATCATTATCATTCGTTTCTCTTTTTATTTTCTAACCCAGTTATTCTTTAGTAGCATGTTGTTTAATCTCCATATATTTGTGGTTCTTGATGTCTTTTTGCAGTTAATCTCTAGTTTCAAACCATTATGATCAGAGAATATGGTTGGTATGATTTCAACCCTCTTACATTTGTTGAGGCTATTTCGGTGTCCCAGTCTGTGGTCAATTCTTGAGAATGTTCCATGTGCACTAGAGAAGATTGTATAAGCAGCTGTTTTGGGATGGAAGGCTCTATAAATGTTAATTATGTCCAATGAGTCTAATGTGTCATTTAAGGATGTTATTTCCTTTTGATTTTCTGTTTGGATGATCTGTCCATATCCGGCAGTGGGGTATTTAGGTCCCCTACTATGATAGTGTTTTGGTTTGTATCTTCTTTTAGTTATGTTAGTAATTGCTTTACATATTTCGGGGCTACCTGATTAGGAGCATAGATATTAATAAGTGTTATGTCTTCTTGGTGCATGATTCCTTTTATCATTATGAAGTGTCCCTCAGTATCTTTCTTTACCTTTTTATTTTGAGGTCTATTTCATCCAATATTAGTACCTCTATTTCCGTTTTTCTCTGAATGCCATTTGCTTGAAATATCATTTTCCACCATTCACTTTGAGTCTATATTTGTCAGTGGAGCTGAGATGTATCTCCTGGAGGCAGCATATGGTTGGGTTTTGTTTTTTGATCCATTCTGCAACTCTGTGCCTTTTTATTGGTGGGTTTAATCCATTTACATTTAGGGTGATTATTAAATATGAGGTCTTCTTATAGCCATTTTATCTTTTGCTTTCTGGTAGCTTTGTGTTTCCATTGTTTCCTTGTCCTTGTGTTTCTGTTTACTTTATTTTGGTTGGCTTTTGTGGGTTTTCCCTCTGGTTCTTCTTGTTTTATGTTATATACTTCAGTTCTGAATCTTTGGTGTGTGGTTACCATTACGAATATATAAAGGATAGTTTTACACACACACACACACACACACACACACACACACACACAGTAGTCCATTTTCTTCTGCGTGTGCCTTATCTCCATTCTCCTTTGCGAATTTGGATATTTGAATCCTCCCCTTTTCAGTCATTGTTATCTCAGTGTGTCCCTATGTATGCTGAACATTCCTTACTATCTTGTTATAACAATTCTCTTCTTATTATTTAAGCTTCTAATGCCCTGTTCTTAGTAAGGGTTGCACTCCTCTGCTTCTATCTGCTTAATAGTCACTTTACTCCTAATTGTGTTTTTTTTTTTTTGTCATTTTGTTTTAGGTGAGCTGACCCCTTTCAGCATTTCCTGTAGTGCAGGCTTCATAGTGGAGAATTCCCTCAATCTCAATTTTTGTATGCCTGGAAAAGTCTGAATTTCTCCTTCATATCTAAAGGAGAGCTTAGGTGGATACAGTATTCTAGGCTGGTAGTTCCTTTCATTTAATAGTTTAAATATTTGATTCCATTCCTTTCTGGCTTGTAAGGTTTGTGCTGAGGATTCTGAGGATAATATAATGAGTTTATCTTTATAAGTTACCATCTTCTTCTCCCTGGCTGCCCTGAGAATTGTCTTTGTGGTTGATTTTTGATAATTTTAATACAATGTGACTTGGTGAAGGCCTTTTTGGGTTGAGATAATTGGGTGTTCTGTTGACTTCTTGAATTCCAAGCTCCAGCTCATTCCTTAGATTTGGGAAATTCTCGTCAACTATTTGTCTGAAAATTGCTTTCTAGTCCCTGTTCCTTTTCCTCATCTTCGATAATGCCCATTATTCTTATGTTTCCTCTCCTGATGGTATCAGCTAGTTTTTGTATTTCTCTTTCACTATTTTCATTCTTCAGTTTCTCTCTTCTTCCTTCTATTATAGATTTCTGTCTTCAATATCACTGATCCTTTCCTCCATTTGGTCGACTCTATTTCCCAAGCTTGCTATTTCATTTTTCAACTCTTGCAGTGTGTTCTTCATCTCCAGAATTTCTATTTCATTTCAATCTCCTTGCTCTGATCATCTAGGTGTTTTTCAATTCCTGAAATTGTTGATATGACTTGTTTCGGAACTCACAGAGTTTTTTCAGAAGTACCATCCTGAATTTTCTGTCATTTAAATTGCATATTTCTATGTCTATAAGCTTATTTTCTAGAGATTTTTCTCTTTCTTTTTGAGGTGCCTTCACCTTGGTTGTTCATGATGTTTAATGGACTATTTCTCCACTTGGGCATTAATGGAAATATATTCTGCTGTTTTTCCAGAAAGAAGATTTATCATATAAAAGTCTCTCTTTAGCCCATTGCAAAGAAGGCACTTTTCTTTTGTTTTCCAGTAGGTGGCGTCTAAGCCTCTTGGATCTCTGCTATAGATAAAGCCTTAAAAATGTCTTTTTATTTTCTGATAGATATTTAATCACACTCACTACCCTCAGTTTCAGTCTCTGTCAATATTAGCAACAGTTTTGGTAGCATTCACTCAGATTCCCCTGGTCTACGTGGTGTTGGGTCTTGGAAGGTATGGAGGAAGGGGTCCTCTGCATTGGGGGTTGGGGTTTGCGGCTCAGCCTTTGTTTTGCAACCTGGCTGGTAAAAATCACCTGTTGTTTTTCTGCTGTCCCACTTTTCTTACTTCTGCCCTGATGACTGAGCACTGCTACCAGAGGCCACGTGGAGCTTTCCCAGGCAGGGATGTTCAGAGAAATTGCCACACCTTCTTCCTTCCCCCTCCCCCTACAGGTTGCTCTGGCAGCTGTGAGAGGCAGCTTCTTTATTTCTTCCAGTCCACCACCCGACACCTGGGGTTCTGACCTGTGGTAGCTCTTATGCGCAGATCCCAAGCTCAGATGTTTTTTGTTGAGTTTTAGATGTGCAGCTTATTGTTGTTTCAAGGGGAGAGATCTGAGGATGTCTCTCACTCCGCTATGTTTCCAACATTCTCTCAATATGGTTTTAATTTGCATTTCTCCAATAATTAGTGACCTTGCTGATTTATCTTTACTAGACTAAAAAAAGGAGATTTTTAAGACATTTGGCATTTTTTAATACTATTATTTTTTTAAGTTTTATAGAGGTATAATTTTATACAATAAACTATATGCATTTAATATGTATAATTTTGTTTTAATATATGTGTAAACCTGTGAAAACATTATCCAAATTGAGAAAATGAACATATCCATTATTGCCAAAAAGTTTCTTCAGTTCCCATGTAACGTGTCTTTCTTGCCCTTTTTTGGTACAACCTCCAGTTCTCTCCAGCTCCCATCTTAGGCAACCACTTATCTGCTGTCACTATAGATTAATTTGTATTTTCTAGTTTTATATACATGAATCATACATTATGTAGTCTTTTTTTTGGGGGGGGGGGTCTGGCTCATTTTACTAGCATAATTATTTTGAAGTTCATCCATATTGATGCCCATATCAGTGGCTCATTCCATTAACTTATGCAATCTATCTATATTACACATCTCATAATACTTTTTGAAAAGAAGAACTTTTAAATAACAGAATCCTTGTTGGAGGTTTCTTAATTTCTATATTAGAAAATACTAGAATATTAGAGAATGAAAAAATTTTTTGTTGATTAGACTGTTTAGGAAACATTTCAGAGAAAAAATTTTAGCCTTCAAAATCCATAGAATTTTAGTAAACAAGGAATTGGTACATAATGCTTTCACAAAACTAAAATTACTAAACTCATCATTATTTAGTTATTTATTATTAAATATTATTCTTGGAGGCAGATTTCAATACATCCTCATCACGTCTTAATGGCTAATATTTTATAAACAGGTACAGAGTTGTTTTAGAATTTTTATGACTTAGGATATGTCCTTTTTATAGAGTAGTGAAATTATTCACAGTGGTCAGGACAGGGAAACAACTGAAGTGTCCTATGATAGATGACTGGCTAGAGAAGCTGTGGTACATATATACAATGGAATATTACTCAGCCATAAGAAGAGATGAAATACTGCCATTTGCAACAACATGGATGGACCTTGAAATAATCATACTAAGCAAAATAAGTCAGGCAGAAAAATTTGAAAATCACATGATATTGCTTATATGTGAGATATAAACCTAAAAGCAACAAATGAACAGGAAAAACAAACAGAGACTCATGGACATGGACAATGGCCTAGTTACCAGAGGGTAGAGGGTGGGGGAGGAGAGGAGAGGTAGATAGGGTAAAGGGGATCAAATATAGGGGAGTAGGGGAAGGGTGAAGTGGGTAAAGGGGATCAAATATATGGTAGTTGAAGAAAACTGGATTTTGAGTGGTAAACACACAATAGAATATGCAAATGTCAAATTATAATGTATACCTGAAAATTATATAATTGTATTAATCAATGTTACCCCCAAGAAACTTAAGAAAAAATATCAGCAAAGTGAAGGCCTTTTGATATGTCTATACAGAAAACTACACTTGATCAGTCCCACCAAAAATTACCATTACCAAAAATTAGCATGTATATCAGCCAGCTATTTCCATAGTAGTGCTGCATAACAAACTGCTTCTAAAGTCCTAAACACCTCAATGTCCTTTTTTCTATGCTCACCAATCTTCAGGCCAGCTCAAGGTTAAATGTTTTAGGCTAGATCTGACTGAACTTAGTCTTAAGCTTCAGATTGAGTTTAGGACTGTTCTGTCTCTTTTCCTCTTCTCTTTTACTCTCTTTTTCTCTCTCATTAACAAGCTAAATAGAGGCAGGACAGGTTATCTGTTCAGTGGTAAACTACATCCTGTTCTCCACCACCAGGAAAACTTTTTTAGAGATAATGTTGATGTGGTAGTCTTCCAGGAATGTGGAAATGTTTGCATAATTTTCTCTGAGAACTTCCCATGCATCTTCACATATTTTTGTGTCCTTCTATATCCCTTGAGCCTTTGCCAGGAGTCTATACACAAAGCAAGACTGCCTTTCTTGAATTCTTATTAACTTCATATATTGCAGAATTTTGTTTCATGTGAGCCAAATACCATAAAAACTTTCATGGCCATAGCCAGCTGCCTCTTAAGTTGACTTAAAACACAAAATCTTTTTTCAAGGAGAAACATTTCAAACTTCATAGCCAATAAGAAAATTTACCTTAGAATGTCTCATTTTAAGCCTGTAATTTTCATATATCTGTCAGGAACATAAAGTATAGAAAAAATTTATATTTGTATAGGAGAATAATAAACAGTAATAAATAATGATGGAGTTTTAGTGGCTTATCAATACCTGACTGAATTCATTAAGTAATCTGTCTTCAGTCTTATTTAGTGCTATGAAGTTCCACAATAGCTATAAATCTGAACACAAATATAAGAGCATTACTGCTCATTTGTTTTTCTCCAGACGCATCATTAGGAAAAACTTTTTTTATATAAGAATTAAGATTATGTTTGAACTGTTACTTGGTTGAGCTTCTTTGGAACCATTGTTTACTATTAAAATTTAAGCAATCATGTTCATTATCAACACACCCACAAAAAAATGTAGGTAATTTGGTGGTCTTGGGCATAAATGTGTTTTTCTAATTTTTTTTTTAAAGAAATAAAGAATGGAAAATAAGGATTTTGCAAACTTGCCTAATATGTGAATTTTCTGCCCTCTGGTACTGACTTGTATATTTTTCTCTTGCTAAGAAATCTTGTCTCATTCTCATGCAAAAAAGTAGACCTATTTATTCCTCTAATTAGGCTGCCATTTGAAAGTAATCAAAACTTTCCTAAAATATAGTAACCTCAGAGTTTTGAATAACATAGCAACTTGGAAAGGCCTTGGACAGATAATAAGGAGCACTGGATTTCCAAGGGATAGCAAAACTCTCTTCTGCTCTAGTCATTTCATTACCCTACATGGATTCGAAGTTTCTTGCCCTTGTTGGGAGTCCTTTATAAAATTGTCCAGAATTCCCCCTAGGAGTGTCTTTTGAAAACATATTTTTAATTCTTCAGAGTCTATCATTCCCTATTGATTGTTATTTCCTTCTAAGTTTGCCTCTCCCAGAAGGAAAATCCTATATACTAGCACACTGGAGCACTTTGACCAATACAAGAGTGACTCCCACTTGTTCTAAACAATGTTGAATCTTTCTTATTCAGTGTTTTAGCATTGCAACAGCATAGGTAAAATATTAGAAGCTCTAACTTCCTCCTCTCAAATATCGCTATATTTTCCAAGAGGTCTCTATATAAGGTTGTGATTTTATATGGCCACTGGGAGTATTCCCATTGGATTCTAATAGCTATGAACATTCTGTTTATCTATAATCATGGTAATATCTAAGCACTTAAGAGCTTACACATACATGTCTTCATTAATAGAATGAACATTTATTGAGTGCTTAGTATATTTAAGGCACTGGTACTATAGATGATTATTTTGAGTTAGAAAGAAGAATATTTCATGAGTTTTAGGAGGACAAGAAATAGGACAAAGACAAAAAAGGAAGACAAAAACAGAATGAAATTAGTCAACACATTGTGACTTTCATATACATATGAGCTGCGAAGATCCTTCTGACTTCAAAATCTCCATGACTCTATTGGTATCTGACTCACACCCAGTGTCTTGTGTACTCCATTCTCTCACATCAAATTCCACTTCTCTGGCCTGTCACAACACAGAGCATTCAGCCCAGTAATCCCTGTGATCACAGGCTGAGTCACAACACAGCAAGTAGCTGAGATCTAGAGTAAAGGAAATGGAAAGTTCTCAGGCACACCAGCTAAATTGCTGTAGTTGCTTACCTACTAATGCAGTGCTCTTGAGTCCTGAACTGTGCTGAAGGCCTGGGAGGAATCAAGGGAATCAGTATTACACTGCTAAAACATTACTGACCAAAACTGGCATCATTTCACATGCTTGGGACACATACCTTGCACAGGCACAAGTATTTAAACAAGGGCTCCAAAGACATAGTTGAAAGAATTAGTAATAGAAAAATATGTAGGTATTCTTATATTGACATTTTCATCTTTTCAGCTTGAAAGATATTTACAGATTTCTGCACCACTACTATAAAGAATAAATAAATTTCAGTTAGAACAGTAGTATTAATACTAGTCTCAACATTATCTTTAGCTAAAAGAGAAATTACTTCATTCATATACTCAAAGGTCAAATGGCTTCAATTCATAGGTCACTTGGAAGTGCTTTCTTAGGGACATGAGAAAGGCATTTAATATTATGCTTAGAAACACTTTTTCAAGAATAAATCACTAATAAGGATTCTCCCTTCCATCACACTGTGTTATCTCTCACAAGTCAGTCCAAATGCCAATGCTTTTTGCTTTGACTTTTGAAAGTATTACCAATACAGTGTTATTCATTTCTGACTGATATCTCTCTTAATCTTAAAAAAAGTAAACCTAATTTAAGGTACTGTTGATATATTAAAGACAAATCAAACATAATGATATAGAACTGGGGATTTGAAGTAACAACTTTTTCTACATCATTTTTGTAAAGGCATCTCTTGGCCTGAGGCTATGCCTGGGACTTTTATACAAAGTCAGTGTAAAAACTACAATATATTTTCCCCAAAGAATTTATAGCCCAAATACATGCCACAAATCTTCAGGAAGAATTTAAACCATTTTAGAAATGTTACTAAAAATATTGGTGGTGGCAATTGTTAAGATGAAACGTTTCAATTGTTAGGACGAAACTTTGGAGATTGATTTTTTTTCCTTCATCATCTGAATGGTGTGGTGTCATATAGAGTTAAAAGAAAAAAAGACATAATTCAGAAAAAGCAATGTTACTATTATGCACAATGAACACATGTACTTTATCAAGGAAGTAAATAATAAAACTTGCAAATTTCTTGAAGCCCTGAAATCAATCAAGGGAAAAGAAATAAATGATGATCTGTAACTTGAATCTTTTACTAACATTTCTACTTTTTGAAAGAATGGCATTCTATCGTTGAATGCTAACTCCTTTTCATTTAGAAAATGTATAATAGCATCATAATTAAAATATACTTATTGGTTATCAATTTACATATAATGCTACAGAAGTCACTGGACAAGAAGAACTACTCAGAGAATCTACCCTCAAGAGTTTAAAGTCAGAACTGATGACATGAACTGGGATAAACTGGTGTTAGATATATGACAATAACTAAAAAGTAGATACTAAAATATGATTATATATTTATCTAAAGAGAAATGGTATATAATGAGGATTATAAAAATTTAGGGTGAAGGGTAAGCAGAAGTATGGAGACAGGGAACATGTCAGCTCTCTTCTGATCACTACACAGAGACCTTCTGTAAGATGTGGGACTTCCAAAGAGATCAGATTGAGGTAAAGTGATGGAGTTCTCTGTGATCACAGAGTTATGAGACTGGCTGTACCAATGCTGGGAAGTGGGAGTGGGGTGACAGAATGGAGGACAGCTGAAAGACTGTGACTGAGGTTATGGAAAGGCTTGTGCAGCAAAATAGGCAACAGAGTTGAAAAGGGCCAGAGAAGCTTGAGCACTAGAACCAAAGTATAGCTTTCCAGGCAAAGCGGGAGTCATTTTCACTCTTAGGTTTGAATCAAGAAACTAAATTGGAAATTATAGACATAAAAAATAAATCTGAGAATTATTCAATTAGACATTCTCATGTAGCCAGTTTCTATTTCAAAACCACAAAATTCAGTGTGGAAAACATATAAACTAAAGGCGGAACAATGTTTAATATATGAGTAACGCAGAAATTATTTTAATAATAAAACAGAAAAATGTAATATAAAAAGTGCTAATTTTGTACTCATTCTTCAGGACTTCTTCTTGAAAGTAAAGAACACAAACCAGATTTAGTTAGGATAAAAAATCACAGAGCATTTGTTTGTTCAGATGGTGATTGTTTATTTATTGCTCTATTATATGCTTCTCTTAAATATTTACTATAGATACTAAACCAATACAGTACTCAAATCACACAGACTAGTCTCTGTAAACTCAAAGTGAACTGTCCCTTTCTGGTTTCTCTCACTCTTATCCACATATTCAGCTTGCAGTGGACTTTTCAGTGAACCAACATTTGGGATTTGAAAAATAATCTGTCTTCTATTGTATAAAGATTTTTTAAAGGGAATAAAGGAAAAAGAAAAGAAGAAATGATCAAGTCATATTAGATATATACACAAGCAAATACTTTTTCTTGGAATATTATATAGCTATAATTCTCTTTCTCTCGATAGTCTTCTCTCACATATACATATATACAAACATACTTAAAAAATGAAAAACCAAGTCAGGATAGCTTTCTTGAGTTGTATATCACCCAAGACAAGAGACCCGAAAGTGGCAATTGGTTTGAATCTTGAGAAAGCAAAACAAAATAGGAAAGAGAGAAAGAGAGAGAGAGAGAGAGAAAGAGAGAGAGAGAAACTTCTGACCACGTGAATTTATTTGTATTCAAATTATGTGCATTATAAAGTTGTTTACCTAGGGGACTTATTACATATTTATTTTTCTGAGGTTATGAGTAAAAAGGTGAATCATAGTTGAGAAATAGTCACTGCTCAAATTAAAAATACTTTTATTATTAGGAAACCTAATGGATTAAACATAGTGTCATGTTTGAAAGAAACTAAGATTTGTTTGTTTGTTTGTGTAAATAAACAATGAAGTTCAAAGGGAGGGTAGATCATATGATCAAGGCAATGAAACAAGGTGAGTAGTGCCTGATGAGCCCTAGTAGTATAATGACTGCCATGACACTGAATTCAGGAAATATTTGCATTGCCTTTTCCTATTCCTTTTAGTCTTTGATGGATATATAATAATTATATTTTATAAGAATGCCAGTGGTGACGGAAGTGCTTCTCCTAATGCAAAGGCTGTAAAGCTATCAGAAGAGCTTTAAGCAAATGTTATCTGTTTTACAGAAGAAATCAATTACCCGCAGATTGCTTAAACCAGTGACAGGCATGGTAAGGAATAAAATGTGTTAAGTAGAAAAGTTACAGCCATCAACATGTAAGGAATTACATGATATATGAAAGCAATCACTTGTTCAATTTACCTTCAGAACTAAAACAAGTTCTTCTGCACTGGAAATAAACATGAACCTATCTCTGAAAAGGGAACAATTTCCAACTCAATGGAAAAAGTACTATATAAATTTTAGCCAGCAATAGTGCTATTAGGAGCACACAACCAGGTTTTCAGAGATAAAGTATATGAACTATTTAACATACTTATTTCAAAGTAGGCATCAGTTTGTCTTCATCTTCCTGCAGTTCAGCATTATGTAATTTTCCAGATATGCCTGGAATAAAAGGAGTCTACTAGAAAACCCTCCTCACTTTATAGCATTTCTTATATTTATATCAAATTGCAAAGGGTTTTACTCAATTAAAATGTATTTAGTATATTTAAGTTTTAATATTCATTATTTTCTGTTGATAACACATATCTTATTATATATATTAGCAAGAAAAGATTCAGAGATGGGCTTTTTTTCCTGCTTTAAGAAGAAAACAGATGTATCAAAGAGGCTCTGACAGTTCTTATGGAGGACATCATGGTGCAAAATGCTAATTAAAGCTATTCATTACTCAGGCAAAGTTGGCAACTTGCTTGTGAAAGAAGGTCACCATTTTTACTTTTTTATCCCATCAGTCATTTAGGAATTTTTGCATTGTATAATTTAATTTTTAAAACAAATTAATTTGAATCATATGTAACATAAAAAGTGATTTCTTAATATTGCAAAACGGAAATCATTTTACCAGATGTGCCATTAGAGACATCACAGTAGAACCATCACGTTTCTGCAAGTGTCATTGTGTGCAATGACAGCCATGACGAGAGATACCTGCCTAATGAAGATTTTTTTTTACTTTCTTTTTTAAAAACTGTGAAGTTTAGAAGAATTTCATCACATGACCTTTTAATAGAACCAGGAGTAATATACCAGCTGGTGCATATCATTCTTTTACAATATTCTGAGGGAGAGTTCTATGCTGATTTAATTTTCTTGGGAATAAAATATGTATATTCAGATTTCATGCAAGTCAATCGTCCTTAATGGACAAATTTTAATGATAAGTTCAAAGAACTACATTTTTGGAACATTTGCAAGTTAAAATTTTAAGTAGAGTCATACTGGTAGTTTTTTTTTTTTAATCTATTCCAACATAGAAAACAATATTGTGAAAATTCCCAAATGAAAGACAACACTGCTAATGCTTTTTTTCTCTGCAAAATTATCAGGTTGATATAATGGCGATTTCCTACTGATTATTCACCACAGATCTTCCAGCAGGATAATGCATTCTTAAAATCTGAACTTGAAGCTAAAATATTAAATATGCATTTCCTCCTCATACAGGACATGTTGAAATGCCACATGCTGTTGGTGAGAATGACCCATAAGTGTTGGATTTTTCTTCCCCTTGCTCTTCTTTTCCAGAAACAGTTAGTGTGGCGTGCAGTGAACCAAATCAGCAATATGATTTAAGCTGTCTCCGTAGCTTCTTGGCAAAAGAAAGGATAAACTATAAAAACTCCCCTCCTACAGCTTTCGGTTCTTGCTTCCCACACTTTAACATCTTCTGTCACCTCTGGCGCTGTTACTGACCCATGCTAAGCTAAACTAAAGGATGATAAGTTTGCTGCCTTTGCCCTTGTCCTGAGGGGCTTCACATTATCCTATCAAGTATCAGTAGCCATTTCTGTGGGATATTTGTCACCCCACGAAGGCCTTTGGAACAAATGAAATGGGCAGCGAATTACAAAAATGTCATTCTCTAAAGGAAATGGATGAAGGCTTTTGTTTTCCAGTAATAAATAGATGCCATAGGCTTATAACACTATTTTTATATTAAATTTGACAGGGTTACTATTTCTAGTTCATTAAGGGAACAGCTTGAAAACTATTTCTTTCTGTACTTTTAAAAATAATGTTGTCTCCCTCTTTTCTTCCCAGTAATAAATATAATAATACTAGGCAATAGATTCTAGAAATCACAGGTCATGATTAATTTCAAGTTACTTTTGCTAATGATTACATTAAGAACATACAAAAATCATTTTACAGAGGGATACTGAGACTATAAATGGATTATGTAAGAGGTACATATAAATGGATTTTAAAAATCTGATTTATGCCTATTCCTCCTTTCTTTATAAATCACAAATACATTGCTTCCTTTTCTCACTTTTCTCACACATTTTGGTTTTACAGGGCATCATGATAAATATTCCATGGACAAAGGTCAAGCAAAGGATAATAACTCAATTCCTTAAATGAAAGCTTCAAAGTAAATCCTCTGTGTTTAATAGCAGTATACAGGGGTCAAGATGACAATGTCCCAGACTAGAGCATAAAATGTGTGTTAATACCTTTGAGCCTCAGTACATTTGTTAAATGGGTATACTTGGACTGACATACTTAGATGTTTTTGAAGTGGAGTTTGAGCAAGAGACATAATACATGATAATAAATAGCACCACTTGTTTTTAGATAGACTTGGATTGTGTGGTTTATTGGGTTGGGCTGAGCATTTTCATGGTAGTTAACTATTTCTAATGTAATAGGTATATTTCTTCTATAGGTTCACCTACTCAGTGATTTTAGAATTGAGCTGCATTTTGCTTAATAAGCTTATTTTGTTAAATAAAATTTATTTATAAGATAAAGTAGTGAAAATAACTCATGGGGATTTATATTTGACCCATTAGTATATTAATTAAGGCTGTTAATAGTTGTGATATACTTTGTGAAAATTATTTAATAGTAAAGCACATTTCTGTGTTTATCTTCAGTTTTTTTATTCTGTTTCAAATCATAACTCCTGGGTATCTTTATTCAAAACAGTACAAACCGGATAAACCAATTCTAATTTTCAATTAGGTCAAAGTCATCATCTCTTATGCACCTTCAGTGGCCCTCTGCCTTATTTTGTATTTTTAATCTCTTTTTGCTTCTCAACATGAGAATACATACCTGGGTTTGTGAACTCCCTGATTGCAGACCTTTGTTAGGGCACAGTTAGAGCTAAAGTTTCTTCAAAGAATACCTAAGTATGTCAGTCCACACCTATGCATTTAACATGTGTACTGATGCTCAGAGGTACTAACGCACATTTTCATCTCTAGATGGATCACTGTCATCTAACTCATATTTACTTCTGTGAGCCATCCAATACCCGTATAGTGTCCTTTTTTCTCTGACAAGTTAGTCTCCATTGTTTGTAACAAAGAACTCTTTATCTTTAAACATTTAAATTCTTTGACTAAATTTAGCTAGTGATTTTTGCACATAAGGAAAGGGAAAGTGTTTGAAAAACACACAAAAAGAAAACTATAAAAAGTGTTTTTTCTTTGCAAATGGAAAATGATGACTAATACTCCCCATCCTTATATAACAAATAGAATAGATAGGTTAAACATAAGCATGGTAGATAGAAAGACTTTCATTGACAGAAAAATTGTTTAAAAATTATAGTAGGATACTTAAACAGCTAAGTAATTTGTTTTTCTGTTGATCTTTAAATATAGAAGATTCCATCTCATTTGATTCTATTTTGTTCTGTTTCATCCAAAGGAATTAAGGTACAGACTGTATGCAATCTTTTCATCATCTAATACTTACTGTTTAAAATTTGGCTTCTATCTTTGTCTGACTTCCCAAGTAAAGATATTTCTCAAAGACCACCAGTTTTCTCTTAATTACCAAATGTAAAGCCCATTTTAAAATAAATGAACTTTTAAATTTCTCTTATTTGTATTCAAAAGACTTAAAACTAACCTCATTTCCCCAAATATCTTCTTGGTTTTCTCATTGTTACACTCTACAACGCAGTTACTAGAAACCCGGAACACATCAGTGGTATTGTAAGATAGCCATAGAAAAGAAATGCTGAACTTCCTCCTAAGGAAAAACATATGGTGACAAGCAAAGAGAAATAAGTTCCCCCACCTACTGGTAGAACTAAAGATTGTTTAGCCACATTTGAGCCAAGGGCTTCAAAGTAAGAAAACCAAATATAAAAGCTAAATGTACCAGCAACAACTTGGTAGCCTACAGGCCCTACAAAAAAAGGAGAAGGACAAACAAGTGTGTAGTTGCTTCAAAGCTATGGTAGCCTAAATGAAAGGCGTTCTATACACATAGCCACCTTAATCCAGGTGAGGAAAAATGGGCACTTAGAAACGTAGGATTTGACAGAACAAGGAGGGGGTGGCGGGCCACTGGGCAGGGCAGTGTATTTGAGCAGTTCTTTGATAATTTATGGAACTAATAATATTTTTGTGAAGTATACTGTTATTCTAGGGTAAGAGTACCTTTCTTTATATGCCCATGTTTTGGAGTAGAGAGTAGAAAAAGTTACAATATGGCAACCTGGAAATATTTTATAAATCACTTAAGAAATTTACAAAAAAATAATATAAGGTCATTTATATTAGAGGCACTTATGACACTTCAACATTTAATTATACTAAATCTGGTAGTAACTTTAATATAAGAAAAGTGGAAATATTTGAAAAGCATATAAAAAGAAAATGAGTATTCAGTTTGAAGAAATAAATTAGAATAATAATATCAAGTCTAAGACACAAAATACATTTTTTCTTTTTCATTTTTTTTTCCATGAATGAGAAGCATGATAGGTAAAAAGACTCTTTTTAATAGAAAAGTTTTAAAACATTGTGATAGGTTACTCAAAGAGTTTTGGTCATTTTCTTTTGTGTTGATCTTCTGGCTTGTTATGCACATCCCTCTCTTCAATTCCTGTCCAGTCAGTTATCTAGCACTCTTGATTATGACTTTTCAATATTTCTAGCATCCATACATCCCATACGTCAGTTTAAATTTTAGTTGTTTCTTTTCTGGTTTGGGCCCTCATGGTTTCTCTCATCTATATTGATTTCGACCAAATAAGAAAAACACAAATTTTTAGAATTTGATTTACTTTCATCCTCCCTCCACCATTGTAAATAAAACTTTGTAAATCATCTCCCTCCCCCATCTCAATAATCCTGGAAGCAGTAAAGCACAGAATATAAACTGCTATAGCTCTAACTAGCTTAGTGAATGTGGCCATGTTGCTTTAAGTCTTTAAGACTCAGTTTCCTCATTCAGAAAAGCAGAACTAATGATAGTAACACCTTCAAACAGTTGATATTTTGAAAGCACTTCAATTTTTTACAGTTTCCCCAAGCTATTTGTCATAGTATGTTCCCTTCCAAGACAGAGAGTTAGGGTGGGTGTGTTTCCTAACAACATCTAAATAATATGAAATACAAAATATGTTATCCTTTAAATTTTCTGACATTTAGAACATGTATTCTATAATATTTAAAATAGTATTCTATTTCCGAAATGGGTTTTTCTTCATAAAAAGTATGGTATACACAAATCTTATCACTTCATATTTATACACATATATGTGTAAGTGGTTTGTAAGTGCAAGTGCTTTAAAATCATGTTTCTTGAAATGGCTCTAAGTGATTTTTTTCCATAAGTCATTTTCTAAAAAGTGAGACTAATTGGTGTTTATAAAATCTGAGG
The DNA here is from genome assembly GCA_028627145.1 of Eidolon dupreanum. Classification (NCBI taxonomy): domain Eukaryota; kingdom Metazoa; phylum Chordata; class Mammalia; order Chiroptera; family Pteropodidae; genus Eidolon; species Eidolon dupreanum. The sequence goes on along the minus strand of CM053502.1, from coordinate 128,936,527 downwards.
CCAGTTTTGACTAAGACACTCAAGGATTGGTAAGATACTCTAAACTTAGCTACTTTAAATGCCTTTTTTATAGCAGCATTAATGTCATTTATGTTAAGAACACAATAACCACCACATTTACTCATTCCTAGGGAACAATTATGAAGGTTGATTTTCATTGCTATCTTAAATTTTAGATGATAATATTAAAGCAGAATCACAAATTTGGGCTTTTAACAACATCTAATAAAATGAAATGTAATTTAAACCCAATATGCATAATTTTAAAAGGGAAGAAAATGGATGCTTTTAAATGGCTCAGTTTGTATTGATATAAGTTAGCACAAATAACTGATCTTTTTAAAGTTTACTTTCCAAATTTAACTTAGAGCTGCCACATAGCAGCTATCACTGGTTAAATATTGCTTTGCAAAATCAGCCATAAAATTTGCATTATATATACATTTAATATAAAGAGAAATCTTCATATCATAATATATTAATTAGCTACATGATATAGCAAGCCACAATCAGATTACTTATTGAATTAATTTAATTTGCACAGTGGCAGCTAATTTAAAGGAAGCATTCTCTTTTTAAGCTTGTTTTAGAAATTGTTAAGTGAAATTGTTAGTCTAGGATTTGAAAACAATCTTTCTCCCTCCTATTCTCTCTTTCAAAGGGATAGCTGGCGATATTCTTACCTTTGATGGCTATAGAGAGAGAGACAAAAATAAACAAGATGACCGGAAGAAAATGAATTCTAGTTTCTAAGATTAGCTTCAGATTTTCACTACTTTATGTTCTTTTCATGATTCTTTTGAAATCAATAGAAAATCTATGCAAAAGGTGAAAAAGAATATACTGCCAATATGTTGCTGGGATATACTCAGAACAAATGGAAACTGAATCCTACTGCTGACAGGCCTACATGCTTGTGTCTGTAATTGTGTATCCTGAAGAAGCAAATATTCTGTTCACCTCTAAGAAGTAGGGTATCAGAAAGAGAACAAAGAAATAGAGGATCCTGATCCAAATAAAGTGAACCTTAAACAAGGTATTATGCAGAAAGACATGATGCAAAAGTTATTTATATGATTACTAATATATTTGAGACTAATGTGAAAGTGTCCATGAAGAGAGTCATTGAAAAAGAGCAAGTGACCTAACTGGATTAATGTAATTGATAACGAACAAAACTTTGTCACATAACAGAACCCCAAACTTGTAGAAAATAAAACTATTCCAAAATTATTGCAGATATATTTACAAGACATTTTAATTAAATAATGATATCCATAGTCCAAATATACCAATAGATTCAATAGTAATAGAATGAATGATAAAAACAGTGGAAAGAAACAGGAAAATTCGGCTTTATTAAAATTTAGTTCTGGTATATATTAGGTAAAATATGTCTCAAATAAACTAGTATTATTTTCCTCACCAATCTGTGATCATCTGCTTATTAGTATGGCTCTTATAGTCTAACCTCAAATTATCCAAGGATAAATAAATGTATTGATCATTTAATTAACAGACATTTGCCAAATTTGAAGACATTTGTCTGTGTGAGATGCACCTTGCATAATTCTCAAATGATGGAAATTGATGACTACACAGGCAAAACTCTGATCAAAATTTCTGTTACCATAAATTTATTGAATATTTATTTGTGTCAAGCACTATTTAAAATCCACAATTAAATTTTATGTTAATATTCTTCTTCAGTAAAAAAATTTACTGAAATTTACCTATAAACTCAGATTCTATAGTCTAGGACCCCCAGTGATAACTTTAGCCTAAACTACAAAAAACAGGTAACCTAAACCATGTATATCCTTGTAATAGAAGCATTTATGCATTTAGGAATAATGAAATTGATTAATCCTATATTGGTTTAAATTTTTATTCTCAAGTAAAAAAATGTTGCCTTATGGCCCTTAATTTAATAGAAACTATTTAAACTTTATGTGTGTGTGTATTTATATGTGTATATATAGAAAAACATATATATATGTTTTCCCTCTCTGCGTTTTACACTATAATGGAGATAAAATATTTTGGAATTAATTAAGCAAATAAAAGCATGAAGTTCAGAAATGTAGGTAGAAACTATTACTGAATTATCTGGTGTGTTTTGTTTTTTTGGTTCCTAGAGTTACTATTTCAAGTTCATACTTTGATGCTGGGATATAGAAACCATTTAAAATAAAATTAAATGAAAGAAGTAATAAATAATAATACAGAGTTGGTAAAATGAATTTAAATTAAAAAACAGGCTGATTTTGTCATGTGACATATAAAATAAAAGAGCTTTATTTAAAATTTCAAAAGAAAATATTTCAGAATGTTTTTGAAAGTGGCAGCATCACTGATATGATCATATATCCAGAAAGGCAGTGGCTCTCATCTACAAATTTAAATTTAAGATAGGACACATTTGTCAATCTCTCACATATATTTAGATATTTAATGATTTAAGATAGTTTTGTCATCCAAATTCTTTTAGTAGAGGACAGGTTTTATTTTTGTTTTTCTGTTATCTTATCTGTATGAATAGGTCAATCATATAAGAAAATTATTTCCCCATCACCTGTTCATATCTAGAGGAAAATTATATGGTAAAAGCTAGGAAGAAAATGAAACAATGAATAAGATGCTAAATAATTATCCATAAATCAGGGATTTTTGATAGCCTACCCACTTCTCATTTTTTTTCCTTTCTCTCATTTCTTTTATTGTCAAAATGACTGTCTACAACCTCTAGTCATTCATATCTCTTACTCTTTAAACTTTCTCATTCCACATTAAATTTTTTTTTTTACTTTTCATTTCTTTCAATTCTCAGGTCAGATACTTTACATACACACCCATCTCACCAATTAAGTTGAAACAGAAGCAGAAAAACATAAATAATAACACTTCTCAAAAGAAATCAATAAAAGGAACGATGGAATAACGATTTTTTTAAACAGTAACCAACAATGGTCTATCTTATACCTTTTGAAATAACACTCACAAAGACTTTCTGTGTTTTGCAGCTTTATAAAGTCATTCAATAAAATGAAAAGGAATCAGTTCATAAATGGTATTGAAATAAGCACAATGATTTTGCCAAGAGGACAGTAGCTCCAGGACCTTTCCAAATAGCAACAAGCAGAAAAGAACATGGAGTATGCTATTGGTAACTTTGTGTTGGTTCATTTAAGGAAACCCAAGAAGCATACAATTTTAGACACCAAACTGTTTTTATCTGGATATCTAAAATGGCTAGAATGGCCATGCTACTGTGAGGCCTGGCTATGTGAGTGGCTTATTTATTTCATCAATGTGGGCTTTGAATAGTGCCTGACAGAAAATAAATTCTCATTCATCAAGATGGCTGAAAAGGTAAATGCTGCACTTGCCTCCTCTCATGACTACATCAAAATTACAACTAAACTACATTGAGAATTACCTGAAGTCTAGCTGAATGGAAATCCTACAACTAAGGCTATAAAGACAAATCCTCCTTGAGATTGGTAAGAGGAGCAGAGACATTGAATGGGCTGGTCCCACATCATATGTGGTCGTTAAAACTCACAAGGGATATCTTGGCTGCAGCAGTTTCCCTGGAAAATCAAGGGATCCCATCCCCACATCAGGCTCCCCAACCCAGGGTTTCAATGCCTGTAAAAGAAGTCCCCACAACTTCTTGCTATGAAAAATAGCAGAGATTGTGGCTGAGTGTGACAGAGAGCAGCTGAAGATCCAGGCACTCCACTTAAAGGACCCATGTATGGACTTACTCACTCATAGACTCACTTGCTTGCTCTGAGCTCCAGCTCTGGGGCAGCAGCTTGAAAGGAATCAGGGACATATGAGAAGGAACTGAACTGTCTGGCTTCAAGGAGAGAGCTGAAAGAGAAGTTTTCCCTCAGACAGAAGTGCTTACAGAGGGCATTATTCCTTTGTTGAGCCCTTCCCTGTTAAGCCATGCAGACACAGGTGGATGCCATATCTGAGTCTCCATCCACCTGGCTAACACCATTCGCTTTGCCCTGGTGTTTCCCAAAGACCCTGCCCACCCAATTGGCGGGCCTACCCAAGCCACTTCTAGTGGCTTTTCCATACAAACAATCTGTCTATGATTATGCTGTGGAATTTCCTAAAATCTCCCAAAGGTTCATAAACCTCAAACAAGCAGTGCCTGGCCTAGGTATGCCCTGTATCAGTTGCTGAACAGCCTGAAGAATGGTACTAGTGGCAGCTGGCTTCAGTTTTTGACTTGACCTTTGGCAGCACCTTCAAGCCCAGTATGGGTGGCGGCCATCTGCAAATTGCTTGGTGGCTCATATCAGGTGGCCTCAGGCAGGGCACAAGTGGTGGCTGAATTCGGCCTTGGGCAGGGACCCTCCAAGAAGGACCCGGGGCTGGCATACCAGATGGCTGGCTTCAGATGGAGCTGGAGCACCACCTGGGGCCGCATCCAAGGATGACACACCCAAAGGGCAAACTGGAAAGCACCAGAGCCCTGCTAAAGTGACTCTTGCTCTGTCAGGTCAGCCCCTGCATGCAGCTCCACTATAGTTATAGCCAGTCCTCACAACCAGTCAACACATGGGTCAATTCCTCCCATTAATGTGTAAACAGCAACCAAAACTCAACTACAACAGAAGGGCACACGCAACCCACACAAGGGTACATCTGGTGCACCCAGTTAAGGTGATCAGGGAGTCTGCACCACTGAGCCCCACAGGACACTTGCTACATAATAAGATTGGGATACATAGCAGCCCTACCTAATACATAGAAACAAACACAGGGAGGCAGCCAGATTGAAGAGACAAAAAAACATATCCCAAATGAAAGAATGGAACAAAACAAAATGGAGACAAGAAATCTACCAGATGAAGAGTTCAAAGCACTGGTTATAAGGATGCTCAATGAACTTAGGGGAAGAGTAGATGAACTCAGTGAAAACTTTAACAAAGAATTTGAAAATATAAAAATGGAGCTAGAAACATGAAAAGAACCAGTCATAAATGAAGAATACAATAAATGAAATGATGAATACATTAGAGGGAATCAACAGTAGATTAAATGAAACAGAGGATTGGATCAGCAACTTAGAAGATAAGGCAACAGAAAGCACCCAATCAAAACAGCAATAAGAAAAAAGAATACAAAGAAATAAGACTAGTTTAAGGGGCCCCTGGAAAAACATCAAGCATGTGAACATTATCATCATAGGAGTAACAGAAGGAAAGGAGAGGGGGCAAAGAATTGAAAAGCTATTTGAAGAAATAATGATGGAAAAACATCCCTAACCTGGCAAAAGAAAGAGACATACAAGCCCAAGAATTGCAGTCCCAAATAAGATGAGCCCAAAGAGGCTCATATCAAGATTATATGTCTATATCTTAATTAAAATGCCAAAGGTTAAAGACAAAGAGAGAATCTTAAAAACAGCAAGAAAAAAGCAATTAGTTACCTATAAGGAGCTCCCATAATTCTGTCAGCTGATTTCTCAACAGAATCTTGGCAGGCCAGAGGGACTGATATGAAATATTCAAAGTAATGAAAAGCAAGGACATACATCCAAGATTACTCTACCTAGCAAAACTAGAATTAAAGTACAGATAAAGAGCTTCCCAGACAAAAAAAAAGCTAAAGGAGCTCATCAACACCAAACCAGTATTACAAGAAATGTTAGAGCAACTTCCTTAAGAAAAAAAAAGGGGACAAAAAGGTAAAAAATATGAATAATAAAATGGCAGTAACTACATAATTATCAATGGTTACTTCAAATGCAAATGGATTAAATGCTCCAATGAAAAGACATAGGTGGCTGAACAGATAAGAAAAAGGACATTTCAATATGCTGCCTCCAAGAGATTCACCTCAGATCAAGACACACAGACTGAAAGCATAGGGATGAAAAAAATATTTCATGAAAATGGAAATAAACAAACAAAAAGGTGAGGTAACAATACTTATACCAGACAAAATAGAATTTAAAACAAATGCTATAACAGAGACGAAGAAGGATCCAGTAATCTTTCTTTTGGATATTTATCCAAGAAACCCAAAACACTGCTTTGAAGGGACATGTGCATCCATATGTTCATTGCAGCATTATTTACAATAGTGAAGATAAGCAATCTGGATGTCAATCAATGGATGAATGAATAAAGAAAAGATGGTACATATATACAATGGAATATTACTCAGCCATAAAAATATAAATAAATAAATATGAAATCTTGCCATCTGCAACAACCCAGATGGACCTAAAGGGTTATGTGCTGAGTGGAGTAAGTCAGAGAAAGATAAATGCCATATGATTTCACTTACATGTGGAATCTAAAGAACAAAATAAAAAGAACAGAAACAAACTCATAGATACAGAGAACATTTTGATGCTTGCCAGATGAGAGACAGATTGAGGAAGTAGGTGAAAAAAATGGGGAAGAAATTAAGAAGTACAAATTGGTAGTTACAAAATAGTCACAGAAATATAAAGTACAGCATAAGGAATATAGTCAATAATATTGTAATAACTATGCATGATGTCAGATAGGTACTGGATTTATTGGGGTGATCACTTTGTAAGTTATATAAATTTCTAATCACTATGCTGTACACTTGATGCTAATATAATACTGTACACCAACCGTAATTGAAAAAAATTTTAAGTATTTAAAAAAATAAATAAATGTTCAATAAATCTCTAGTAACAGAAATTTTGATTTGAGCTTTGCTTATGCCATCATCAAGTACTAGCTCTGTAACTAAAATTGTTCAGCACTTTTCTTGGTGCTGAACAATTTAGTTATCAACTGCACCAACCGGAATGTTCTCAGAGCTATCGAAGTCCTGAACCTTAAGAGGTTTGATAAAAACTAGAACTTTGAGAATCTTGAAGAATGCTCGGTTTGTATTTGTTAGACCTGCTTTTTGACTATTAGCAAAAATAAAAAATAAATAAATAAAAGGCCTACTTAATGGACTAATTTAGAAAAAATAAAGATGAAAGCAAAGCAAATATAAAATGAAGAGGACATATGGCATTTTACATGATATATACTGATATTTTATCTGTCTTATATTATTCATCTTTCTGCCAGATTTACATATGTCTACATTTATACATAGGAAATTTAGGACTTTTAAATGATTTTTCTTGTCCTCAAAAGATAACAGTGTTTGAGATTCTAGGAGACACTTGATTATTCTTTAAAAATAAATTTATGAAAAGGAATTTTGTTTTCAAAAATTATTATGAATTTAGAATCCTCTTTCACTCTTTCATCAATAGATCTACTGCAGTTTGGTTAGCTTCTTGGAAAGAAACTTGCCATTCTAATGCAAACTTTCTGTTTCCAAGTTTTCTCAAGCATGGGCATTCTGAGATCCGGTGGGAGAGGGACCACAAATGTGAATGCTAAAGTAAATGTTAAAGTACAAACAAGAAACTTTAAATTCTCCCTAATATTAAGAACACTCAGATAATATAATATATTTCTCTCTCTCTCTCTCTCTTCTTCTCTCCCTCCCTCCCTCCCTCTCTCCCTCTCTTTCTCCCCCCCCCCCCCCTCTCTCTCTTAATCCTAGCTGTCCTAAAAATCTACATTTCAAGCTCACGGGATATTTTTAAAATCTCATTTAAACCATCAACTAATACTACTATTGTTTTTTCAAGATCTGTTTACCTATAAACTAGATTACACAAAATACAAGTAGAACAAGAAGAAATGCATGTTTTTATTATTAAGAGTAAAACAATAAGAAACTCCTGAAGTAAATGGGTTAGCCTTTTTGCACCCTAAAGGATGAGCAGCTAGCAGTTCTGCCCACTAATGAGCTACTTTTGACCTGGCTAAAACCATTTCAGGACTCATTCACAAAGGCCTTCCCCACCCCCATACCATTTCTATCCAATGGGCTGTCTGCCTGATCTGCATGCAATATTCACTGGTGTGAATGATTTACAATGGGCACTTTTATTTCTGTAATTTAGAAGGAAAAAGAGAAACAACTACTGATGCAAAATATTTTTTTCCTTTCTAATGGATGAGTAATAAACAGGATATTTCTGAAAAGTTGTCCAGGGTTCCTGCTAGCGCTGGCAAAATTTCTGACCCAGAGAAATACACTTGCAAACAGTCCCTGTGATTATGAGTTACAGGCCTGTTGGAGAAAACTGCTTATAGAAGCACCAGAGAAATTATAAAACCAAATACTTGGCACATAGACTTCACCATTCATACATACATACCGTTTTGCGCAGAATATATAAAATTATATGTTCTGAATTAAATTTAAAACAACATATATAGAATATACGTTATACAGAATTCTACAATGAAACCCTATTTCAATAGATGCCAAAGGGCTGGAAATCAGGAAATGAATGTAAATTAGATCAGACTTTGGCACCTTGCAAATCCATATTCCCATCAGCCCCAATCTTTGCGTTCCAATTTAACTTGATTCTGAAGATCCTCTTTGTGGTCTGATTTGGAACCTATTACCTCCCTTTTGAAAGGAGAATAATAAGGGAGGAGAAAAGGAATATGTGAAGAAAGGTAATAATAATTCATTTGAATTAAGGGATCATTTTACTGCATGTTCCCTTTCAATCCCTCCCGCCCTTGCATAGATCTTGGCAACGGTATCTGTTACGGTGCCAATTTAGTGAAGGCAGTGGGCATCCTGCTGGAGTGGAGAGGAGCAGCGTAATGTCTCCAAAGGAAAACTGTCAAACAGAAGCCTACAGAGGAAAGTAGGAAAGTAGGGGTTAAAACAACTGTGATGATGCAAATTAGAGCTTTGTTCTACCCGGGATTTCTCTTAACAAGGGCTGTTCAGCAGCAGGAGCCTCTGGCTGGTCCCTTGGGAAGACTGCAACTTGGGCAAAACTTTCCTCCAGGCATTTTCTCAGAGTGCTGTTCACTTTGCAGAATGTAAAAATCTGTCTCTAATAAGTGAGGAGCTGTACACTTTACTAGGTATCTGGGTTCTACCCCAAATTACATACATGGACCTGAAATGAAAATGATTAATGCAGCGTATATCCAATCCCCATACACATAGTAAATTTCTTGGATAAAAATCAGTTAAAGTGGCAATTTGGCATCTTGTGGAAGAAACATCTGGTTGGTTGACTGCAATTCCATTTATGAATCAGCAGTTTTGGCACTGTACAGACACAGTCAGAGATTAATTTTATGATGTTATGTGAGTTTGTGTTTTGTTTTAAAACTCAGGCAAATGTCCAAGTGTGATGCGGGGGGGGAGGGATGATATAGTAATAATTTTATTTAGTGAATAAATTGTGTAAATACTAATGGGATAAATCATATAAATAGTAACTTAAGTCAAATTTACAGTCTAAAAAGTACTTCTATAGGTTGTTACGTCATTTGATTCTTGTAATACCTCTGTGAAGTAGACAAAAGAGATATTTTCAATTTCGCAGTTGAAAATGAGGCCAAGGAAGTTACCCTGCTTAAGGTAACATTTAACCAGAACTTTAGTTCAGGTCATCTGCCACCAATTCTAATGCTAACTTTCAGTTCATTGGGCTAGAAAGATATATTAAATTTAAGAAAAAATACTTTTAATTGGCAGTTAGGGTTGCTGCTTTTGGTTCAGAAGTGGAAGAACAAAAGGAAATGAAATGCATCCTCACAAACAATTCTGAATCTGTTGTAGAATAACACAGGGTGTTGGCTACTGATAGATAAAGTATGTAAATATGTAAGCGCAAATTTGCATTTTGTGTGCAGATATTGATTAGCATTCACATGGCTTGTGGTTGAAATGCATTGGCAAATCTTGTCTTAGTCACTTTCAACATGCCTTACAACAGTAAAGATACTTCTTAGCTGCCTCCACCACCGTATTATCTTTTATGAAGCTATAAACTAGAAAGGAAGAATGAGAAAAGTATTCACAGAGACAGTACCACCATCATTTTCGGTGTGTCGTGGATAAGAGACGACACTTAGTGTCTATCAAATCTGAAGCTAAAATTTTTTTATGGATTCATTATTTTCAATTTGAAAAAGAAAGTGGACCATCTCTTATATTCAATGTGTTTATGAATGCACCATTTTCATTTTTAAAAATTCCAAAATATTCAACTTCCTTTTTTTTAAGGTGCAGTATTTTATGATTTTAAGTGGCATTCTGTACATATTGTGAGACTCAGAGAGAGTAGAAATTTAGTTTTTATCAGCTAATAACTTTTTCCTAGCAGTTCGACCTGTAATTCAGAAAGTTGACTCTTCACATGTGTGTGTGCCCAGAAATATATAAAAAGGAGCAATACCTGTGCATATTGGAAATAAGGAGATAATGGTAAAGACTACAAATGCCACAAAACATGATTGGTTTCATAGGCTTGGTTTTAAATTACTGCCATTTTTTCTTTCACTTCAAGAATAAAACAAAGAACAAGCTAACAGCAAGAGATTAATGCAAAAGAGGTGGCTCTTCCCCAAACATTCTGCCTTTTTATCCCACTGTCTGGAAAATGAATTGAGGTTTCGGAAACTAGCGGCGCTTTTGCATTTTTCTTCATTAGGAAGTGTATTTGTAAAACAAGCTCCAAATTTTTGCCATTCATGATTCCTGGTCACAGGGTGATATTCTTCAGTGACACAATCTTCAATGCATATGAGCCAAAGGATCATTTCTCATCCAGCGCTCAACCACGTAGTTAAGACGCAGCTGAAAGCACCCCTCCCATACTCTCCACTTCAACAACAGCAGCTCATTATCAGAAGCACGTTGCAAAGGGCGGTGCAAGCACAAAAATCAATCTGATTGCCTGTATAGCTCTGCAAAATCATTCCAGGGGAGAAAAAAGAAATGTCGGAGAGGAAGGAGAAAAAGGGCTGGGAGGGTGAAAAAGAGCAGGAACGAGGACATAAGCCCTCACAGGCCCATAAGGACTGAAGTTTAATGGCTGAGTGCTTGTTTTGAACTGTGACCTGAGGTTTGGCTGGGCACTAACAGTGGCATGCCTCATCAGCCACTGTCATAGCCACCCCAGGGTATACCTCCAGCAGGGAGTCAACTCCATATCCTGAATTCTCAACTACCAGCTACCCACTGCCTCCTCCACACGCACTGCTGAGACCCTGCCGAGAAATCAGCATGCAACCCAAGGAAGCATCCTTTCCTCTGGAATAAAAATTAATATTACTTGTCATATTTCATGTCTGAGCTCTTTTCATGCTTTATCCTCTGGTAATGAGGGCTAAATTACCAATATTAGTAGATTTTCATGGCTAGCACAGAAAGAGCTGTTACCAGAATAAATGTTTGCCTTGCTTCTGTTGGACACAGGCTCTGCTAATGCAGCTTTGCTAATTATTTCTAAATAGGCAATAATCTGCATCCCCTAGTGCTGGATAGTGGATTGGCCACGTACCTGCTATTTCCCTTATTTACATGTTTTACAACTTTATCAACTACACTAATTACACTCTGAGCACTGTTTAAAATTTTCTGTTAATAGAGATACAATGATGCACCAGAGGATGTGTATTTATGCCATAATTACGCCTCTGTTCCTACGATGCAGTCTCCAATTAGCTGTCTACGGTGGCACAAGCAGCTGCCTGATATTCTAAAGCAGTGAAACATCTGCACGGCGGATGATACGCTCACATGGATTTTTTTTTTTAAGCCTAGAAATTTACACCCAAGGGAGTGCAGACAAATAGGAGCCTGTCATGTGTAGGGATGATTAGAAATCCTCACCATGGCAACATTGGAGCAGCCATGTCACAGAGTGAGGGGACACATGTCTAGATGAAGGCGCTAAAAACATTTGCCATTTTTTTTTTAGCTTCAGTCTTCCAAACTTCCCTCCCTCCCCCTTTCTCTTTCTCATATTCTTCTCTTTGCATTTAAAGCCAACCAAAACAGCAGGTGAAAAGGCCAAAGTCTGCAGCCATGCAAGGCATATGACACACGGGAATTAGTGTTAGGAAAAACAGTGTGCAATCAGAAATGTTAGACCCAGGAAATGTGCAGAGCCAGGAAAGGGGGCGTGCATGTTTTGTTTGAAAAATATTGTAATAATTATTATTTTTTTAATGATAGTTTGTGTTAAGAGCAAGAGGCAAGCTATAAAAAATAAATATTAGACAGAATAAAACAGTTGAGGTACCTAATTCAAAAGATGACACCTAATTTAAAATTTCCTTTTAACCCTCATTAACAGTTACAATTTCTGCATGAACAGTTGGCTAGCACACATTAGTGAGAGTAGGGGAAGGCACACAAATGTCTTCTAATCTGATATTGAATATATTTCTTAATGGCTGCTTCTTTGATAAGCTTGTCTGTATAAAGACAGTCCATGGATGTATTTAACTATACTTAAAAAGGGCATTAAACCCTAGAGGCAAATATGAAGAAAATGAAAAAAACACATTATCATGTTTTGTGGAATTGTATTGATTTATAGATTATATTAATTTCACTTTTGTAAGGAATAAAATAATGCTTTGCCTACAATTTGACCACATAGACTTCAAAGATGCATCTCGTGGTATTTATTGTTTTCCTTTATTATATTACCTTTAGTCCTATGTAAGAATGCTGAAATTTAAGTTATTAATTTAAAGTTGATTTTCCAAATAATTATCTTATCAGATGGTCATGGCAACACTTCACAATTAATAACAAAGATATGTTTAAAGGTATTTAATTAGCAGAGAGCTGAGAGGTGAAGGGGGCTACTACTAGTGAAATAATTAGAGAGAAAACGCTTTAGTATGAACAGTAATTATAGGTAGGAGCAGAAACGTAACATATGTGCTAAATTATAAGAGTACCACAAGCAATGTGAATTGCATTAAGGATCAGACTTAATCAATTAAAATCAGTGCTTGTTCTGTGACTGCAGTTCTGGTGGGAAGGCACTGGGTTGTCCATACCACATTTCTTAACATAACTTCGGATGCCACCTTAGCATTTCTAAGATGTCAGGGTAAGGTCTAGATTATTCCGCCATAACTGGACATCTCTTGGGAACAAATCCTGAGTGCACATTTTAAAAAATCTTTTAATTCATTCTCCTGAGAAAGAATATACTATTAGGAAGTACTTTAGTCACTCAAAGTCAAATACAATATCTTTTAGTTAATGAACTAAATATTTGCATTTATGCATAATATACATATATACATGTGTATACACACATACATAAAGTCTGGCAACACTTTCAAAATATTTGCAGAATACTATATGCCCATAGTAAAAAAAATCTCAAAGTCAGAGTCGTATATTTTAGAAGCAGGGTTTTAAGAATCCTCGATATGTTTAAAATAACTTCATAAAATTCTACTCAAAATTGTAAAGAAAAGATCACTTGAGTTAACAGACTAGATTAGCACTCTCTTGGGTTAATGGCAGATAAGTCTCCCAAGCCCTGTTCTTCTAATTTCCCAACATTCTGGTACCATTGGGTACATGGTGATCAATATTTCAGTCAGACCCTTCAGGCTCCTGGCTTTTATCAGACAACGGCACTAAGGCACCTTACAGTGTTTACCAATGAAATCATAAAACATTATGTTAACAGTGAAAATGTCTTTTCTCTACTTAACACTTTAGGTAACATGGGAATTAGTTACTTATCCAATTCCAAAAAAGAAACTGAGACTTGGCCTTCATTCTGCCATTCTGGGCAAGTGCATTTGGACAGGAGCTCCATAAATAATTCTTGTCATGACTCTGGTCTGTGGGTCTCATCGTCCCTCAGCATACCATATTTCGTACAAGCCTTATATTAGAGAAGTATGATACTGAAGATCCACCATCCACCACATCTGTCAGAGCAAGGACAGAGTTTATCTGATAAACAAGTCATTTTTGGAAACTGCAGATGCTCCCACTGTGAAGTATTAAATGTGGCCCCGCTTAGATACATAGAATGGGGTTCCGGTCGACTGAACGCGGGCTGATAAGCTCTGCACAGCTCAGAATGCTGTTTGCCCACATACTAATGTTAAACAAAAGAACCGCAGACTGCAGAGAAAGGATGCGGGTCAGACCAGTAAATTGCTTAAACCCTTAGGCAGCCTTCTGAAAAGAAAAGGCATGAAAGCAGCTGATATGAGCTTTTATGCAGAATTGTTCTGTTTATTATCCCTGTTAAGGAAATGATGGCAAGTGTCTTGTTAAACTCTATATTCTCAATAAGGCAAGAGGACGGACTCCCTCTAAACAAGATACAGTATGCCACTGGTCATCGCTTGATAAACTATACGTTTCCATATTATTTCTACATTGTGAATACAATAAAATGACAATAATAAAACAGTACGCACGATAACCATAAATGCTGTTAAATTGTGTTTTAGTATTACCATACCTGATTTGTCACTGGGCATTCCAAAATAATAATAATCTGTCATGGGAGAAATCCATTTTATATAAAAGATTCACAATCTTCCATTAAACTTTGTTAGTTTAATTGTGATGACTCAATTTCAAATGAATTGCTGAGACAGTTTAATAACAAAATTGGAATAAAATACATCATTGTGGCAACATGTAAACTTAACCTGAGTAGAGCAGGGATATAATTTTATTAGTAAAATTCTCCAGTGGATAACATGACAGTCAATATTGAATCTCCCCCATGTTGGAGGTTTGAGCAGGGGGAAGGGAAGGGAAGATTCTCGAGTTTGCTAGACTTTCAATACATCCTCTCAGGTCTGACCCCTTAAGAAACAGCATCTTTTCTGAAAGCTAATTTTTCTTCTGCTCAGTCTCCTCTCCTCCCTCCCCTCCCACAGAGACACTCCCATTCTGATTCATGTATTGGGACAAAGAAAATGACAGAAGATCTCAAGGCTTAAGGAAAATCTGATGAGAACTCTAATAGGTAAGCAATCCATTCCTTCCAAATCACAAAGCAAGAAAAGATTTGGCAATCAAAGGGCCACTGTACAGCAGAAAGAAAGAAAACTACGTGATGTAAAGCAGAATAAAGAAAAACACACACAAGTAATTGTACTAACAATAAAAAATTAAAAACTACCCTTTTCTTACAAGTAGTATAACATGTCATTGAGTATTACTTTGACATTTCCCTATGACTTTTCTCAACAGGCAATAAATGAAAACAATCTTGAAACTCTTCTGCTAAAGGCAAAGTGCAGGAGACCAGTCCATACATCGTTATCATACAATTTCACAATTATGATCAGGCTTAAAAGCATTTACACTTGTGGTAGCAACAGGTTTTTAATA
Source organism: Eidolon dupreanum (assembly GCA_028627145.1). Classification (NCBI taxonomy): domain Eukaryota; kingdom Metazoa; phylum Chordata; class Mammalia; order Chiroptera; family Pteropodidae; genus Eidolon; species Eidolon dupreanum. Next base: position 128,921,281 of record CM053502.1, on the reverse strand, counting down.
GGAAGTACTCAAGTGTGGTTCCAAATCTTTTAAATAAATAAATAAATAAACAAACAAACAAATAAATAAAAGGTATACATACACACAAACACATACTAATATAATTCTTCCATATTATAATCAAACTTTAGATAAAATAAATGTTTAATAGTTCTACCTTTAAGGTACATAGAAGCTGAGAAATATTTTTGAAACAGAGTGCTAAAGAAGTAACAGAGAGCCCCAACCTGCAAAAGGGGAGTGGAAGTGGAGCTCCAGGCTTGCCCCAGGACATGTGACTGGGAGTTGTATAAACTCATTATGACTAGTAGAGACCTCAGTTAACAGCAGAAGTAAAAAAAAAAAGGGAGGTTTACAAAAAAAAGTAAAAAAAAAAAAATCATCTCTAGATAGATAGATAGATAGAAAGAGAAAGAAAGAAAGAAAGAAAGAAAGAAAGAAAGAAAGAAAGAAAGAAAGAAAGAAAGAAAGAAAGAAAGAAAGAAAGAAACCACATAGAACAAGATCCTGACACTGTGACATTGCAACTCTAGTGAATGGTCCGTGGAGGGAGCTGTTGACACAAGTTCCTGTGTGGAGATAAAATGACACCATTGCATCCATCTGAAAAGAAGGAAAAGGAAGAGAACTTAACTAAGAAACACATTTGAAATGATTTGGCAGAAATAACTTTCCTACTAATCTGCTACTAATCTGCTCTCCGAGAGCATCACCTAATGTAGATCCCTCCCAGGCACCTCTACCAACCCCCTATGTGTGTGGATCAGAGCCCAGTGTCACAGCTTCTGTCTATTCAGAGCAGAGGAAGATATTCTTCAGATCACACAAATAAACCCACCACTCCAAAGAGAAAAGCTCTGAGAAAGGCTAGGAGAAAGTGAGTTAACCCCCGCAATGCCAGCCATATTGTTATGGTAAATATTTACTGTGGGTGAGGCAGCATCAGGTAAACTGATTGAAGGGATGCTTTCATCCTAAAGGCTACTTTCAAACCTCTCAGAAGGAACAGGGCATGTGGGAGGAGTATCTTTTTGCATAATGTCATATTCCAGAATGCATAATGGGAGCATTACTTCAAATAATTTTCATTTCACACGTTTCCTTGTAAAGAAGTTTTGCAGAGTAAGCCTTTCTTTCTCTTCCAATTCCTTGGCAACAGGCGTTGACAGGTTTCAGATGATGAAAGCGGAAGATTATATATGCAGACTGAGGATCCTAGCTGCTCAAGATTTATTCCTGAAGACCCTCACCCACCTAATCCGAAGGGTCAGGGCACAGGACTCTGCCCTGTCTACAGGATTGCTGTGGCAGAGAGCAGGGCTCAGGCAGAAAAGGGTCCTTAGAGCAGTCTGGCCTCAGCTGCCTTCTGCAGCAGCTCACCTGAGGAAGACCTACAGGAAGCAGCACACTTTCTCGCAGTCTGATGCAGTACTAATAACATTTGCTGACGCTTTTTAAAAAATTTGCTGACTTCCTCCTCTTCCTCCCCATTTATTTAGACCTCTGTGTGTAAGAGGGTGCTCAACAAAGAATCTTACGTAACTTGGAAAACTTGAATTACTTTGGATTAATTTTTGGAAGATACAACTTTTTTTTAACAACACATGTATATTTCCTTTTAGAAAACCAAGCATAAGGGCTGTTATCTGAGATTGAGAACCTTTTTGAAAGCACAAATATTGAAATGAGATATCTTTTCAGTTTAAGATTTCTGTGACATTTACACTCATATTCAGCTATTATCACAAAGCATTTTGCCCTTAGGTCATAAAAGTTATGTATACCTTTTTGACATGTGAAATATTCTCATGCACAAACACTTACTAAAAATAAAGAATACAAAAATAACAATATTAAAACTATGCTTTGACCCTACGTATGCTTGGAATGCTACTAACATTCTTGAATTTGCTAGACTTTCAATACTTCCCCTTGGTTCTGGCCCATTAGGAAACAACATCTATTCTGAAAGCAGATTTTTCCTCTGCTCAGTTTCCTGATTTGTCCTTCCGTTGCCTTTGTACAATTCAGCTCCCTCACAATCCAGAGTCTACTTTGTACAGAAAAATTCTTTTCTATGGAATTTTAGTAAACATTCATGAAATGGTTAGGTTCCCACTTGAGTCCTTTAAGGATTACCTTGAATTAAAATGCTCTATTGACTATAATATCACATTTATCCTCAAACTAAACTTATGATATGGAGCAGAAGTTATTAATATCAAGGTTTTAAATGAAGCAACTATGGTGAGAAGTTAATAACCATTAATTAATGTTTTAATTAACTAATTAAAAGGAGTGCTTTTTATTCTGTTCATACTTTTTTCAGTAGCTTTTGCTTTTTGCAGAGTAACTTCAGGCCTTGGGGTAACTACCAAATACTACTTTTGATGTATAACCTAAAGTTAGTTCTCAAAAACATGGTACCTGACTGTTATTTATCACACAGGATTAAAGATTTATATGTTGATCCATTAAATTGTTTTTAACTTTGAATAAAGAATCCTTCCCAGCCTGGCTTTCTTGTGTCTAAATTGCTGAGGTGTTTGTGAAGTGAGCTAAATGGTCACTCTGCATTGGCATTAACTATCGTTCTTTTAATTATTTTAATTGAGTCATACATAAAAACAGACGAGGAAACATAAAATGAGACAATAAAATGAAAATAGAAAAAAAAATAAAGGGAAGGAAAGTTACTGATGGAACAGTGTAGTAATTTTCCATAAATGTGAACTTATTGTGATACCAAACATATTTCTAGAATAGCATCGAAATGAACATGTTTTAAACTTTAAGCAACTTTATATACAGGCTGTGTTTACATAAGTTAATACATCATAAAGGTAAAGATTAAGCCTTTTGGAATCATTAATATTTATATATTTAGTATATCCCTCATTTCTTAGCTGTGTGCCTTCTTTAACCTACTTGACTTCTCTGATCTGTTTCCTCGTGTATAAAACAGTCATGCAAATACCTAACTCATAAGATTGATGTGAGAATTGATTAGTTAATGTGACTAACACATGTGGCCAAAATTTCATCAATTCAGATAACTAAGGATTTTGTACTGAATTAATTTGATACTTTGATTTTATTTAGAACAAACTATTGTAGATAAAAAAATATTGGATCAAAAAAGTAAAACATGCATATGTACTTAATATTCTTGATTACTTTTGGAATGAAGTTTTGAAAGTTTACTTGAAAAGACACAAAAGAGTTATCTGGATATTTGGGTTCTAATCTTAACTTCTCATCAGAAGGAAACCCTGTTCCTCAATGTCCCCTTCTGCAGACCCAATGGTTCTGATACACTTTCTGGCCGTGGGGACTTACTGCTGAGTAAGATCCCTCCATCTCTGGCATTCTTTGAACATGGGACAGCCTCATTTAGAAAGCCATTACTTTGGTTTATAAGTTTTTCAGACAAATAGAAACATTTGGGAATAAAATGGGCCACTGTGGACAACCACTCTCTGACAGGAATAAACCTAGATTCTCCCTAGCAAACAGGGACATGTGGTCTACCTTTTATAGGTATCACTCTATTGGTGAGCCACTTGGAAATATTTTCCCCCTATATGCTTCTCACTTTAAGAGTGATGTGGAAATCCTCTCTTTAAAAATGATTTTGAGTGAATTTCAATGAACTCTCTAAACTGTTTAGTAAATATTACTTTAGGGTATGAGGGACATCGTAGTGATAGATAAATTATTTTCCACAAACAATAGTATTTTTTTAAAGCAGAGACCTGCAAAGGTTTGTCTATATTGATTTGGTAATATTGCTACAATTATCCATAGAAAAGGAGTTTGCTGAATTAACCCAAACAGAAAACACCCAGCCATTTTTAGACAATTTCGAAAGGACATAAAAGTCTGACATTAACACTTATTGATTTTTGCCTTAATTTAAAAATGCAAGACATTATAGAATATTGACAAAGCTTTAATATTTTTATCTCTTTGGTGATACCTCCATTGCCTCTACCTTACAGAGATCCTCAACCAATGCTATGAAATTCTGTTGCGTTAGTGATCATGCAACAACATACCTTTCTGGCCAGATGAGGTTAACAGATTCAACTCATGTGAGTTGCAGGAGCTCTTCTAGTTGGGTAAAGGATCATCTTGCCATCAAATGTGACCTGACACACTCAACAACAGTTGATATATGTGCAGTAGTTACTAAGGCTAAACTCTTGATCAATATGTCAGATTTCAAAAGCGATTGCAACAAAGTAGACTCTGGATTATGAGAGAGCTGAATGCACAAAGGCAATGGAAGGACAAATCAGGCAGGACTGCCTGCATTTTGCATGTCAAAGGACAGAGCTCATGGTGCCAGATTTATAAGTGCTCCAAAGATTTAGGGAGGTAGTAGTCTGTAGATCATTTGGTGGGCTAAAAATGTTAAACATTACAAGTTAATTATTAGTAAGAGCAAGAAAGAGAAGAGGAGCATGAGCACACAGAGTTCTGTAAACCCCAGTGATTCTGCCCAGGCCTATGACTTGCTCAGACCTCACCTAAGCATCCATTAACATGATAATGCGCATTAATCCCCCCAAACACAACTCATCTGTCATTCTCAGTCACAACCCATCTGTGTGCATGTTGAGGGGGGAAATTCACAGTTTTAGCTGTCGAGGGATTAGCTTCAGAGGAAAGGCTGATTTTCAGTAATTCTTTGCTAGGAAAGCACTCATTTGTTTGCATTTATTGAAGCACCTATTTACTTTTCAGCTTTCATCATCTCACCAACATCTTAAGCAAAAGCTAAAGTGAGGATGGATAAAATGGCAATAAAAACATCTCAGGACAAAGAAGCTGAAGCCGAATTTAGTTCTCTCTCAAAGTTTGTGATATTATATATATATATATTATATATTCTTATATTCTTTGGCTGACCTTAGACATGCATTCTATCAGAGTGAAGGAAAAATATGTACATTCATATCTTTAAGTGTTCATTAACGGGCTATGCTCTTCTGTATTGCTTTTATCTAATTGATATAAAGTGAGTAAAAAAACTGTATATGTTTTATTATGATCTGTCTACTCTGTTATGTGAACAAAAATTAGATGATACTGCTTCAGACAAGGTAAGAATAAAAATAATGTATTTTTTCCTAATTACTTAAAAACAAGCACAGTGATTTTTCTCCTTGCCATGAAACTTCATCCCATGGTTAAATGGTCTATTCTTTGGGCTATATCTACTTTGGACAAAATTATATGTGTATAATAAGCAAATGCAAACTTACTTATAATGTAAACCTACAAAAATAAAAGAAGTACTGGCAAGAGAAATAGCATTAAAATGTTTTGAGGGTAAATCAATTTAGTGGGAAGAAAAATCAGTCACAAGGCATCATGACTGGTTGGTTGACTTAATTGTTCACTTTTCAATTGGTCATGTTGGAATAATCCAGCAGTGACCTTCTGTGTTAAGGAAAAGATGCAAATAATCATTTAAAGAGTAGACATCATCGAGCTACCAGTTTGATTGGTTTTTCATTAAAATGATCTGTCTTTTAAACTGATCGGCAGGTTTATTTTTAAAAACCATATTATTCTATGTTTGGGCACAGCCAGACTTTTTTTTTTTTTAATCTTGTTTATTTTTGTTTTCTAATTTAACAAAAAGTTAACCAGGTTAATTCATGACAGGACTCCTTAGTTAATAAATTTTGTGCATCTGTAAGCAGGAAACCCACGAGGAAGTTATTTTACTTCTTAAACTCTTTTTTCATCTGTAAAGTCGGGGAAAATAACATAACCTCAAACCAATTAATGCAGGCAAAGTACAGACAGAGTAAGCACTTAATCAAAGTTAGCTAATATTGTTAGCATGTATATTTTTCCAAACGTATTTGACAAAGTATCTTTTTCCCAAGTAACATTACTTGGAATTAAATTTGTAGAACTCACTCTTGGAAAAGCAACCCCAGACTAAATCGCAATGTTTCTATTGTTAGAAAAATCTGTTGGAAGATTTCTCGAACTAATAAACCCTCAATGTGAAAAGAGCTAACAAAATGAATTTTTTAAAGTACTTATTAGAGAAAAACAATTGAAGTCAATACGTTCAAGGAAAAGGATCAAACTACAAAACTTGTTACTTGAGCAACTTTCTTTTGGGTGCACGGTACTGAACGTTCATTACCACCTGTCCATCACACCTGGAAAATGGAACAGATGTTAGAAAGCTGACACAGTAAAACAAACACTACTATTTAGCTTTTCTTTCTTTTTTCTTCCTTTCAAGATGCTACTAATGGAAATGACATAGAAATCTGTGTATGGCAGCACTTCTGAAAAAGAACGTCTATGTAAATAGAGCATGAAGGAGGCATGAAAGAATCTAGCAAGCTCCATTTGGGTCTTTAGACCTAATAGCCCAGATTTGGCCCTCAGATGTGCATGCATGGATGGGGTAATACTGAATTTGACCGAAGCTGTGCAAACAGTCTTAAAGCAAAATGAGTCCAATGCTTGATGCCTAAAGAGTTGGAACTGTAATTTCCAGACCTGATAGTCATAGAAAAAGTACTTGCTCACAGAGGCAATGTCCTGTTTCATTCTCACTAGACAAACGTGACATTTTAAGAGAAAGGAACATTTAGAGTTTTAAAGTTTATTTTTTTCTTGGGGAGTTAATAACCAGATTAAAAATTTATTTAAATCCATTAAAAGTAAATTTTGTAAAATAAAACACCCTTTATTTAAATTATTTTTAAAAATGTGGGTTATTTGTGATCTATCAAAATTGGTGAAATATTTAAAACTTGTATATGTGTACAGACTTTAGCTCCACCAAAGTGAACTCAGTGACTTTGCTTGAATATGCAATGGTGCAATCACTAAAATAAATGTACTTGCTGCACTCAATTAAGCATTGTATTGTACATGTGTGTTTATTCAATTGTGTGACGATACAGTGATTGAAACACACACGCTTGGTGCATTTGTCTCAATCTGCAGTGCATTTATTTAAATGCGCAATCAATCATAGGCCTCTCCTTTTAGTTTTTCCTTTGTATTTTTAGAGAATACTAAATATAAACCATTGTGTGTATGCTGCGACATGGTGAAGAACTGAAATGAGCATTAAATAAAGCAATATAAAATGGGAAATTTCAGGAAAGAAATTATGCAACTAATATGTATAAATGGGAAACTGCTGTCAAGTCTTTTATATAAGGTCACAGTTTTATGTTCCGAACTGCTCCTGTTTCTAAACTGCTTGCATGTGTGGTGATATTAATATATGTTTAATAGTAATTAACAAAAATGATGTAAAAGATATTCAAATCTATATTAAAATATTCAGTTTATTTTGTATATAACTTTGAGTCTTATTCTATATCATTATTTCAAACATGCTTATTACTGTATTCGTTAGACTATTCTATTGCCTGAATTTGTTGTAACTTTCTCTGCTTATGCACGTAAATTCTTACTCAGAATATAGTATATCATATTTTGTAACTCTAAAGAATAGTCTCATCTTCAGTAGGGTGTTGTCTGTGCCTATTCTGTGTGGTCTGAATTAAGGGAATGTCTCTCCAGAGCAAATTTTCCTGCCTGATGTTCTGGCCACGTCAAGGGTTTCTTATTCTTACAGAACATTTTTCTCTCCATCCAGTGCCAAGGTAGAGAAAGACAAACTTCCTTGCCCACTTCTAGGCTTCCGTCCATGCTGTTTTCTTTACCTAGCAAGTGTTTTTCCCTTGTGCTTGCAATGGTCAACTTTTCTCATATTTTATATCTTAGCTTATATCTCATCTCTTTAAAGAAGCTGTTCCTAAAGACAATTCTACACTATTTTTCTTTCATTTATATATTCATTCAATTAATATGCATTGAGTGCCCATATATGCATTGAGAATACAGTAATGAGCAGGACAGATATATAACCACTATACACATGGAATTGATAATCTAGCAATATGCCCCTTCCATTCTTAACTTCCTTATTCCATTTCTTATACAGCATATACTATAATTTGCAATTTTTCTTTTTTTATTTTATTTTTTATCTTTCTCCCTCTTTAATTTCCCCTACCCCCCATTTCCACCCCTGACCTATGGATGTTGCCATTTTCCCCTTAAGAACTGGGTCTCTGAAAGCAAGGCATGGTCCATGGCTCCACCTGAGATGCGAACCTAGGACCTTCTGCGTGTAAAGCAGACGTGCTAACCAATGCACTATGGAGCCACGCCTAATTTACAATTTTTCTATTTACTTACATTTTTTGTTTCTCCCTCTTGCCTGTCTACAAGTTTCCTAAGACCAACACTTTGCTTCTCTTGTTCACCTACATTTTCCAGAAAACCCAGAACAGTGTCTGGAACATAATAGGTGGCCAAAAATATCAGATTAATTAATAAGTTGAGAGAAGGACAAATGAATTTAGTCCTTGCAATGACCCAAAGCAGCCACTACTGTTGCTAGTTTATAGTTAAAGACACAGAACCTGAGCGGTACTCATAGCATGTCTAAAGTATGCTCCTGGTCAAGTTACAGGACCAGAGATTAACATGAAGTGAGTATGATCAGAATCCACACTCTTTTATACAGTTTTTGAATCATTTCATTGCACACCTGTGAGCAACAACAAATAGTTAAGAGAGTAACCTCTGAGGAGAGCCAGGTCCAAATTCAGAAAAGTTTCTTAACCTCCTTCATCTTTGTAATGGAAATGATAATAATAACTGACTCATAGATATAATATAAACATTAAATAAAAACAGATGCAAATTGCTTAGAAATATTACTACCGTTGTAGTGATTTTTATTGTTACCTGGGAACAAAAAACATATAATTGTCCGAAGTGTCTTCTGTATGGAAGTTATTTGAATTACATAATTTCAATGAAAAGTCTAGGGACCATTTCTTATACTTCTATTGTATTTAGATTAGCATTTAAATTTGTGCCAATTCCTCAAATGGCATTTGATCTGTGTGTGTTGGGGTGTATGAATAAGTGGAGGAAGAAAGAAGGAATTCCTTTGCTGAAAAAGAATAGATAGCAAAAGATAAATCCAAGCTTAAGCAATACTTTGAAAATTATTAAGTGTCTTACAGTGTGTTTAAATACACGAATACTATATGTTTATTGAGTCTAGAAAAACAGTCTAGGGATCACAACAGTCCAAAATTTTAGACCAGATTCTGTGTAAGTCTTGCACTACTTAATGATTGTAATATGGGGTTACCGGTAAAATCAAAAAGAGACAATGATGATACTTAGCACATCTGACAAGGCCATTGTCATCACTGAAAGTAGATTTTAAAGTGTAAGGCATTTTAAAATACTAAAATACTGTAAAATACTATGCATATTGGCATTATAATTACTTTTAGCAATAATTAACAACAAGCTCCTGACTTAAGATAAAAAGATCTAAGTTTCAGTCATGACTTCACTCACACTTATTTGAAAGTTTCAACTTTCCCTAAATCCAAGGCATAGGAAAGTTGAACAAGGTAGGCGGAAGCTCAAGCAAAGGCAGAGAGGACCCTTAGAAGAACAGGATCTCAAGGATAACCCAGAGAGCTCTAAGGACTAAAACCTCACCCAGTCTTTTAGGAACTTGAATTACTCCCTGCCATTCACTAAACCTCAAATAGGCATGTGATTATTCTACCTGTCATCCAGCATCAGCTCATTGTGGGCTTCTGGAAGAAAAATACTTTCCTCTTTCTCCATGAAGGACAGCTACCTGACCAACACAAGCCAGGCTGTCAAGTGCAGGAGGACCTATATAAAGACCCATATAGATTCTGACTGCTTTGCAGCTGGGCAGCCCAGGATAGTACCAGTCATGCTTGGCAGCTTATTTCCAACAGGACAAGAACTTCTGAGTTGATGCTGAGCTACTTAATTTATGAATCCTTTTTAGCCTCTGGCAACCATCAGTCTTACCCTATCATATGTTTACTACGTAGGCTATATCATTTTTGCCTGATGCTACCTACACTGATATCGGCACTGCTTGCTTGAAATACCTCTGCTCAAGTCCTTGTTTACTGGGATAATTATATCTCCCTAGTTTGCCTGAGACCGTCCCAATTTGCATCTATTGTCCCTATATGATACCCACAGCTCTCCTATCACTCTCAAAAGAGTCCTGATTTGGACCATAAATTATATGATCATACTGCTATACTCTCACTGCAAGGCATCTGCTCTCATAATCATTCAGTAGAGAAATGCATCCATAGCCATGTAAATAAATCAATCACTGCTTTAGGCTATCCAGTAAACTATCACTGATTAAAAAACAAAACCAAACAGTAATTTGACTCCTAATACCACTGCATTTATCAATAGCTGATATACTATATGTTCCTTATTTATTTATTATTCATCTTCTCTAACTGGGAATTATGTAATATAATTTCCAAAAGGCAGAAAATTTTTGTTTTATACACTGTTGTATCCTCAGCATTTAGAAAGTGAACACACACACACACACATACACACACACACACATACACACACACACACATACACACACACATACATATATATATATGAAAGGAATTCAAGAACTAAAGTAGCAGAACTTGAACCTTATCATGGTTCCGGAACGATATCAAGGTCTTTACATAAACTGTATTTCACAATCCTAACAACAACTCTATGATGTAAATGTTATTTTTCAAGATGAATAAACCAAGGAAGAGCCAATACAAATAATTTGGCCAAGGTCACATGGGCCCATGATACTCATGCAATTGTAGTACTCCAGAATGCTAAGCCTATAGACGCTACAGTTGAACCATACATCATTTTTCTTTACTTTATGTAATTTGTAGAAACAGAAACAGACCAACCCTTTTGTTTTGTTTTGATTTGTTTTGTTTTAGAGATTTGAGGAAATTCAGGTTTAAGTAGAATTAAATACTTTCAGTTTCTGAAGAGATATATTTTGATTTTTAAAAAAACCAGTAAACTGAAAACTTGTCATGCTTCCAAGTCTGGAGAGTAGTTAATGAAAAAAGCATATGCCACATTTCAGTATTTCTCTAAGATGGTTAAAATAACTAACACTAAATCAGGCAGTGTTGACTGCACTATCACCATCTTGCTAGTAGACAGTAGAGGGAACTGTTAGTACATTCAGCAGCAAGGTGTAAACAGGCTATGGCAAAGCGGGGAAAAGCAACCAGCTATAGAATACATCGCACTTGGATCTCTTCTCATTTAAATGTATGCCATTTTATTATGAACTTCTCCTACCCTGACAGCTACTTCTAGTCTATTCTAAATGATATCTCTAAAAAATTGGTTTTGCATACTAAAGTACTTAGAAAATTTTTTTTATCAAAATTTTTCCCACTGTAATCTCATTGTCATTCAGATGAAGTTTAAGCTACCTGTCCAAGCCCTCAAGGATTTTCCCCACTCTTCCTCTTCTCTTTTTTCTCTAGTCATTGCCTCCTCTGACCTCTTCACCTCCTTCTCGCAATCTCAACCATCTGGAACAATTTTCTTATTTTTCTCTGACAAGTGTCATATCTTACTTAAGACTCTCCTTTAAATTCTTTTCTTCGGAGGAGATAATTTCAAGCTTACTTTGATAGATGTGTGGGCTTTCAGGTCATGACATCTACTGCCCCACTGATAGCAAGAGGTTGATGGCACTAGTCTACTGTCTAGTCAATTGATCCTTCCTTTCTCACTGCCTTATGTGTTTCCGCCTCCAAAAAGTGCGTGATAAGTAAAAGAGAATTATCTTTCAAAATGGAGGAATGTTTCTACTAAAGAGTTTAAGTAGCACTATAGTCTACCACAAGAAGTACCGAACTTCTCCTTGGATAGCTGAGGGAATTACTATTCTACTTTCAAGTATCAGCAGCACATGGCATGAGCTGAATGGATGCCTTACATGTTTGTCTCTCCCACACAGCTCTCAAAGTAACATGGAAAATACCTCACTGAAATTCTTGCATGTACCACCTGAGTCTCTAAAGTTACACTGTATAGAATATTTAAAACAGAGACAAGACCTATTATAATTTCAGTAAAGAATCCCATATGTATAGTGGGACAGGCATCAAAGTAAACATGTTTCATTAAACTCTGACACCAAAATATGTACAATAGAAAGGTTCCATGGTCACATAATAGGTCACATACATTCTCTATCTTGGAAATGTACAATGAACATTAATGAACATTATTATAATAAGGCTCTGAGAAGTCCTCTACAAATAAACTCTATTACTGTGTTACTCAATGTTTCCTAAATTTGTCTGATTACAGAACTCTTTTTCTTTTAATTGACAGAGCACATGTTATCTTGCAGAAATAGCCTTCACCAGAACTCAATTTAGAAAATATTGACTCAGAAAATAAAAGCTGGAATAGGCCTATACAATAAACCAAGTCAAGCCCATTAATCTTATTGATAAGCAAACTTGGACATAGAGAGAATGTCTTAAAAATTCAAGAAACATCACATAATTTTAGTTTATCAGTTTCCTTGAGTCTACATTTCCTCATGCCAATCAATTATCCCCTAATCCCTGTTCAAATAACTTCTCATTGTCCACTACCCGTCATTTTATGTCAGAATCAAATATCTCAAAATTACGTGTTGACATGGTTGAAAATGCACTGTCCTTAATGTGGCCTCCTATAGCTTCAATGAACCAAAGATGTAATTTCAGTGTCTGTGCCCAACATGCTGACTAAAGTATAGAGTTGCTGCCCAAAGACATTTAGTGCTTTCCTACCTCTAGGGATCCTGCTCATCTCTACTTAACAAATCCTGCCAATCTTTTGAGGTCCTTTCAATGGTACTTTCTACATAAGGACTTCTAGGACTTCCTTAGTTGCAATTTTATATTCACTTGTACCCAAAGCACAACATGTATGTACTTCAACTTATTAGATTTCATTGTGTATTTAAGGACTTGTCTGGTATTCTCCTTACGGGCAGTCTGTATTTGATTCATCACAGAATTTTGTTGCCCAAAGCAGGTACATAGTAAATATTTGTGAATTTAACCATATAGTCCACAGTCACACAGACATGTAGTGACAGTGATGACTAGACCCTACCAGCTTTCAGGATTGGTGTTGTTGCTAATAAAACCTAATAAAAACAATGGGACTATAGATATTAGTATAATACTGTACTTTAAGATTTTCATAAGAACCATAATGTATCATCAGTATTATCACTGCTATGCACTCATCTATTTCAATTTTATAACACTTCAAGATGAGAAATAAAGATGTGTGAAATTACTATATAACTTACAAGATTCTATTTTGGGATGGATCTTATAAGAGTAACAGAACAATGGAAGTTATTATTTCTATAAATAAGAAATATTCAAATAATGAAGAGAGTATAACATAAGGCTTGTATTTTGGGGGGCATTTTCATTTTTGACCACTTTAGAGTCATTTCAGTTTTATGACCAACATTAACTCTTTAAGCCTCTGTTTCTTCATCTGTAAAACAACAAAATTTATTGAGCATTATGCATGTACTTTGTTTTATGTACTTCTTCCATACTTAGCATGCATTATCTCATATAATTTCATAACAAGTATATGAGGTAGATAGTGTAGATAGTGTTCCTAGTAACATGTAAGGAAACAGAGGCTCAGAAATTATTCAGATAGCATGACTAAAGAAACACAACTAGCTACTATGTATCAGAGGCAGAATTCAAACCCAACTTTTCAGTGGAAAAGCAAATTGTTTCTATATTCTGTACAACAGAAGTAATGGTGAAAATTAAAGGATGTATTTAAAATGTGCTGATATAGTATATCTCACATTAGATTTGCTTCACAATGTTCCTTCCCTTACCACTTTATTTTCTGCTCATGGATTAACAAAAATTGCACCAAAATAAGAATAAGACCTGCATTTGAAGACGGTTCTTATTACTAAGAGGGGATAACGAGATCATGACTATGAAAGAACTTTAAAAAACCCAAAGCCGTGTTAAATGCAAATTTTTGTTATCCATTAGGTGAATAATCACTAGAGAATGTACTTGCTTGTTTGGCATTCTAAGATTATGGTTTCCCAGAGATAAATACCATTTTATGTTGAAGGTGCTACTCTGCATATGTCTTAATTAAACTCATCTCTAAGGACAAAAAAGTACTAAAATTAGAAATTATTATCTTGACTTTTTCCCTTGCCAACAGGTAAGTTCCTAAAGTCTAAATTGATTTTAGGCAAGTGGCCTCTGATTATCCTCTAGTGAGTTTTATCTGAGCATCTACTCACCTTACTGAGTTGAATACTACTAGAAGCTATCCTGTCTTTGACACTTCGTCAATGACATTAAGAAATGTTCTGCAATTTAAACTTGAGTTAGTTGGTCCTTGAGTCCAGATTTGGATATTCACAAAAGTGCACAGAAATGCAAAGCATTGCTCTATTTCCTGGCTCGTTTTGTCTGAGGAATAGGATCTTTTCTCTGCATACAAATGCACAAACACAGAGCAATGGAGCACCAAAAATATGCAGATGTAATGTGAAAAACTTAGACAATCATCTAAATGTTTAAAAAATATCCACATGTTGGATTTAATACAGGCAAACCATCTGGCTGATCGGCTTAGTTTTCTACTTTACATCCAGCTGTTGGATGATGTGGAAGGTCAGACTAGGTCTGTACTTAAAGATAAACAAAGAAAATAGTGTCAGATGTATGTTGCTAGTTCTCTAGAAAACACTTTTGATTCGATAGGTTCTAGGTATCGTTAACATTCTTGAGAGAAGGAAACAGAATTTCCATAGAGTAATGATTTTTGTTTAGAATTGCCCACTTTAAAACACCTTTCATGTACAACTCTTTTTTTTCAGACAATTATTGACTTAAAACAATACTGAAATTTGAAGTAATTGACACTTACTAGCAAAATTTCCAGATTTATATTTAAAGTCAAATATTTTATAGAAGAAAAATGCAACTAAAAAAAGAAGAAAAAGAGCAGATAATCTTTGGTAGAGTGAAAGAGTGTAGCATTGTCCAGCACCAAGTTATAAACCAAAGATGTTCTACCAAATATTCATGTCTCTCTACCACCATCAGCTTACTCACATGTGAGGTAACAAGTCAAGGTACACAAGCAGAGACAGCTCAACAGTCATAAGAACTGAAGTTTGTTTTGAGTCTACTTTACAAAAAGATAAATACCTCTAGACCTAATAATTACTTTAAAAGTTTTTTATAACTAAAAGAAATGAACAACTCTTTTTCTTTCCAGATAATGTATCCACATATTACAGCATTACATTTCTAATAGTATTTTTCTTTAAAAATATAACTATATATTTTTTAAAAATTAGCCAACGTGTTAAAGCTACTACTGTCCTTAACTTTCATGCGGAAGATTTTTTAAAAAAATATTTAAAAGTCATAGTTGTATAAAAATGTCCTATAACAAAGCAGTAAAAGGGACAGTAAAAATGAATAAATACAGCAAATATTATTTTGTTAACAATAAAGTATCCACAAAATCATAGTATATATACTAACCTCTGAAAAATTATTAAAGGATGCCATGAGATAAAGCAGGGGAAAATGGTGAACAAAAAAAATCAGACATTCTGAAAAAAGCAAGGAGAAAAAGATGGGCATGAAAATTTATAGACAGTTTGAGGGTAGGTTTTCAAAGTGGCATGTGACAGAGCCAAGCACAAATCCTCTTACTTATTAACGGGATTTGTCCCTGTACCTGTCACACATTGCTTTGAAAATATTTGCCTCTGTGAAAGGTATACTGCTTCTCTCCGTCAGTTTTACTCTTAAGAGACTAATGTATAATCTCTTTAGGTTTCATCTTTTGTATTTCTGTGCATATGACAAATTGTTTTGAACACTCTTCATCCATACACATAAGAAGGTAGGCACTAAGGGCTTATCACTGCATATTTAAAAATCCCTGAGATACTATTTTCCTCATTGGAAATAATTGTTCTATTAAAATAATCTCTAGATTTATCATTGAAGTTTTTCCACCTAATGCATTCATGCCTGGATGCCAGAGTTAATTGTTCTCAACCTTATCAAACTTAGTGCCTCTTTTTCATAACACATATTTTGAAACCCATTTAGTATACTGAAATAAAATTGTAGATGCTGTAACCACTATAAGTATATAATTTTAAAAAATCAAAACAATGCCCTAACTATAAAATAAAAGAGAAATAAAAACAAGTTCTTCATAATAAAAAGAACATATTATGAAGTGTAAATACCTGAGCACTGCTACATAATGAAGACTTAAAGAATCTGAATGCTGATGCTTATGCAGAGGATCTGTAAATTTATAAATGCATCAGCTACCAGTGCAAACTGACACAAGATTGTTATGTTGATGCAGCAAACACCATAAAGAGTTGCCTTCAGTGACCAACAATTAGTAAAGTTCAAAATGACAATTTTCTCTTAATAGACGTGATTAATTTTGGAAATTTCAGTATATAGTAAACAGAGTGAAAAATCTCTTATAATTACATGAACTAGAAAAGAAACTACATAAAAATAGATTTTAATTGCAGATAATAAGAAATGGGTTTTTCATCTACATGAATACTTGACAGGATACTCAAAATTTCAGCAAGCATGTAACAGTTTTTTAATATGCTGGACCTTCCTGCAAGTTGCAAATGTCTAGCAACTATTCTTTGGCTCCAACTAAGTCAGTGATGGTTCTGGCCCCACTTCATTCAATTTTTGTAAAATCCTAATATACCCTTACAAATTCTCAAAATTCTCTTTAGGGTGTGAAATTGTCCCCTAGTAATGAGAACTACTGCTATAGAATTACAGAAGAGATAAAACAGATAATGCTACCTGAATCCTTTTTATGCTTTCATTTTATTTCATTTTTGCTAAGGTAAGGCAAAGCTTGATTTTTAAAAATCCACCAAACAATTCACATTGCATTTACATATTTTGTGCCAGGAGCACTCAAGAGTCTTCTGGTCCTAACTTTTTGTTAAAAATAAGTGGACTTAGCACATCTATTAGAAACATTTCAATGAAACTTACTTAATGAAATATCACACATGATAAAGTAGACAACTTAAAAATAGAAAGAATACATTTTGTCCTTATGAATTATATTTCATATGCTTTAACAATTACTCCAGATACAAAAAAAATGATTCATAAATCAGAGAGAAAAATAAGAAGCAGAAGAAATTTGGGTGAAAAATAATGGTGCAAGCAGTTGTTTCAATAAAAAAATAAAACTTTGCTACATGACATGATATGGTGCTAGATTTATTATTCCATTTATCCATTTGTTCTTAAAACAAGCCAACCATAGATATTTACCTTAGAAATCTAAAGTTGCTTATTTCTGTGCAATACAGTTCTACAGAGCCATGGATTGATGGTTTCATAAGGTATCAGTCACACTTCCATAGCATTTGCTGATATAAATATAAAAGCTTCATTTTAAAGGATAAATAAAGCCACACTATTATCTAAACAGGGTAAAATTTAACATCCTTGTGGTTTGTGGAAATTTTTGATGTGCCTGCTGGCTTTTCAATAAAAATCAATTATGCCTTAAATGCGAGCGGTAGTCAACATACTACAGACTATAAATTCAATTTCATACTCAGAAATATGGATTAGCTGAACTTGATGCCCTTCCATTGATTTCAGAAAGCAAAAGCTGATAAGGTAAATAATAGTAAGAGGCTCCCTGACACTCCACATCAAGTTCCGGATTTCCATATTATTTTTGTAAGAACTTTGCAGTCACCACAATATCCTCCTTGTGAAATATGTATGATGAATAGATATTATATGGATTGCTGATTCATCTTTCCATACAGAATGGATATTTGGCTTTCATAAGTCAGGAAGAAACTGCACAGGAAAAAGAATGTGCTTATTTCCTCAGCTCAGTGCAAGGAATGTGTCATATGATTGTGAATAAATCTAGTGCATAATTAGAGAACACACCAATTAAGCAGATTCTACCTGTAAATAAAAATTGTAGAAACCAGGAACAAATTGATACTCTTCAATTTTTTAATGTTTTATGTATACATTGTGTATTACATATAAATATATGAATATATTTGAGAGAGAGAGAGAGAGAGAGAGAGAGAGAGAGAGAGAGAGAGAGAGAGGGAGAGAGAGAGGAGGAAAGCATTCTAAAACCTGAAAAACTTCCAGTCCTTCTGTTCACTCAAAGGAGCACCTTAAATTGGCAAGAATCTCATGGAGTGGGGAATCATGAAAGGGGAGGAAAAGAAATGATTTCATACTAAAAAATCTAAGGAATAGAGATCATGAGACGGAAATTTAGAATAGTTTTCAGCATAATGGGAAATCCAATCACATCTGCAACAATTTTCTCCTTTCTTCCTTTAATGTGCAGAACATTTAGGTTTTATAGAACTGTTCAAGTCCACACTTTGAGCATTTTATAGCTCAGCCATTTTCTTTTGCAGTAAGCCTGGTGCACTCAGCTTAAATCCCAGATTTCTTAGGCAGGTTTAGTCCACAGGACCTGGTCTCCCCTTTTTGTCAAGGTGAGTTCCTGTTTTCCTGACACAAACAAGGATTGCTTTGTCACACGTTCAGTATTCTAACAGAGAAATACTATTGCTCATATTAGTTCAAAGATAGGCATTTCTTAAGAGTTTCCTGCAGCCTTCCTAGAAGCCAGCATTTTTGAGAGTTCATATTATCATTTTGGTAAAAATCCATGGCCAAACATCTCTGCTCCTCCAAGGATATTAATTATACTTGAATTTCTTAAGCTAGAAGTTAATTTATTTAAGATAAACTTCTCTGTCATTTATTTTACTGAAGCGCAAGTAGTTTTATTAAAGGAAGTTAAACATGAAAGCAAACTATAAAAAATGTTATAAATACTAAATGAGACATATCCTAAAAAAGAGCCCTTTAACAGTAAATAATTTTTTATATATTTATCAATATCGTATCATCACTATCAGTTCCTATAGAAAGCATAGAGAAAAATGACAAAGTAGTTATTGTGGGTTCCTTTCATGAATAGCAAATTGTTTACACAAGAAAAACATAAAATCGCAAAAGAAATGGTATAGTCTCATTTCTGACTTTTTCAGTTATTTGTAAAAAAGTCAACAAACATTTCTTTTTTGCAACTCTTAGAAATCTATGTGTATGTATGTTTATTTATAAATATATATATTTTTCATAACAGGGTTTATAGGGGCAAACATTTTTCAGCAATATCTTTTCACATTATTTAAATTTAGGTAAAGAATACAACTAAAATTCTATTTTTCTCATACCAGTACATACGCATAAATCAGTAAAACATCAAGTTTCTGATAAAATATTTACTATGTGAATTATAAAATGTTAAGTTTCAGTGTGTGAAATAACACTATCTTTGAAACCTATCTAATGGGAAAATGCCACAACCAACCATTTTCATCATATGTTGTAATGTGACTGTAGCATATGAGGAAAAACGCATCACATTGTTTATGAAAAAACAATTCTTGTAGATACACTTGGAAAACTGCAAACATTCATAAACAGTTACTCTTTGGGGATAGAGAAAAACTGCCATTAAACAGGTGTTAGAATTTAAATGACATCTCATTAGTGACTCCTTTTTGCAGCTCTGAGACAAATAAAACCTTCATTTAAAAGCATTAGTGCTATTCCTAAGGGTTTCTGGTATCATAATGTTTTGTTTTATGAAGATATTCAGTTTCTTCCAGCATTCTTGCTTATTTATACAAAATAAACCAATTGCATTTCCAAGTTTGGCTGAGTGTAAAGTCAGGGGGTGAATAAGGCCTTTGCAGTGCTGTAAATACCCTTGCCCTTCCCTCCACTTCCTTGAATCTGGGAGGTTGGAAGACAGCCTGAAAAACAAAAGTGTTTTTAAGCACCACTTTCAAACAGTTGTTCCTTCTGTCCTTTGCCCTTTGTGAAAGAAGTCATATGAAACTCAAATTTTCTTGATGTCAAAGTCAATAACTATGTTTTTAATTTTTCTCAATGTAAAATATGAGACTTTCTTTATAATTCAAGAATTATACCAGACTGGGTAGCTATTGAAAACACACCTGCTAATAGGGAATTTTATTTGCACTGTCATTATACACTATTCTCACAATGACAATCACAGGTCCACAAATGTGAACCCAAAGAATAGCACACAGAACGTCAGTTCCAATAATCAAGACAGGGTTTTAAGAATTCACTCATTTCACCACCACGGAAAGCTATACAATCCACAGTTTAATTCAGGTGACTGAAATCCCTTGGAACATGATTGATTATAATTCTATACTGTATTGGGGAAAAGTATCTAAGAGAGCGAGGAGACATAAACTTCTAGTAGTTGCTTCCCTTTGAAAGTACTAGTTATTATTGATTATTGGATATAGGAATCCAGTTATATATTTTGGAAATGTAAAGACAATTAGACCAGATCTGGCCCAGAAGAAGCTTAAAATTGAATAGGGGCAAAGATGATGGGAAAAGAAGGGGTAAAATAATCTGCAAGTATCCATAATATGGTTAGAACCACTGAACAGCTATAAAATGCAATGGGTGAAGTTCACAGAAGAAAAGATGACATTGGGCTGGAAGAATCAGAAGAGGAGATGGCATTTGAAATGGATTTTACTGGGTGAGGATGATTTCATGAAAAATGGATAGGCTTGTGGAAGTATAGGCTGTTTTTAAGGAATTTGCAGGAGATAAAACTGGCCATGATATAGAAGACCCTAGGGACCAGGCTTAAGTGCATACCCTGAATTTGTTAGGGATAAGGAGTCTGAAACATTTGTGAAGGACAGAGATATGAGGTGTAGGAAAATTATTGTAAAGGAGAGCAGGATGAGACATTACACACTGGAGGACTTCTTGGAAGGCTAAGTTTTGGTGTGGAGGCAAAAAGTCTGAAGGCCTGATTTAGGAAGTTAATAATGTGAGAGAAAATATGGAGGAGAAGCTGCTGACATTACAGAGGTAGTCTATAGAAGGTGGCAAATGATTAAAGAACAAGCAGTTAACAGGGATTCTGAAGACCCCTGACTGGGTGGCTTAAAGTAGGAGGTGGTGGTTTGGGGAAGATGGGTATATTTGGGACACATTGAGTATAAGACAGCAGAGAATCTGAGTACATTAGGGACATATTGAATACAAGACAGCAGAGAATCTGAGGATATTGTGCAATGTGACAATGATGGTAAATTTCCCAATTAAAAGGTAAATTTTCAGTAGCTTTCTACGCCGGTATATTAGATTGCAGAAAAATTACAGTGTCAGCTTACACAGAGGGATTGAGAAATAAATTAGTGATTTCTGATTTAGAGAAAATCTGAGCTTTATATGACTATTATTAATCTAATACTCAATGATAAAAGTGAGGCTAGAGACAGATTTCTCTGGGCTAGATTTGTAAGCATATATCTGCATAGGAATGAAACCATGGGAGGCAATAATATCCAGAGGGATAAAGTATAGACATGAAAAAAAAAAAAAAGGAAAAAGAATCATTGAGACACATACACAAGCCAAGATGAAAAACCTGAATTCAATATTACAATGGACTAGAATGTATTCAGTTACTGTTTATACATTTGGTGAATAAAAATAACAATAAGAAATAATGAAATTACTTATGTAGCATTGCTTATTGAAATAATTGCTAAATATATTGCAGTTGATTTTGACAAGGTTATAACACTGTGATCATTTTAAATTATCATCCAATTCTCATTTAATCACTCAGCTTAAGCACAACACAGAGCCCAGAAAAAAAAGGGAAGACCAGAGAACCAAAGGCAGTTTAAACGCAGTGACATTTACTCAAAAAGAACATGTTGCAGGCTGCACGAATAAAAAAAAAAAAATAGATGTTTCAGCTGAAATCAGCTTATACTATAAAATACATGACCCTGTGACCTAAACATTGGAACACTAGTCTAGGATAACTCTAGAACAGCAGAATATAAATATGTGTATGTGTGACATTTAAAACATATTCCCCTTTGAATATAATGAATAGTTATGTTTTTTTGTTCATTGGCTTTATTCTCATTCTCATCCAGGAAATGAATTAAAAATTTATGGGAAGAATAAAATCAAAGAAGATAAAAGAAAGGTACATAATAAAAATGCTTTGGACACATATATACAATAATTTGGTCTTTTTTATTATGGCTAAAGCTTAAAAATACTTCATCTTAGCTCTCCTAGTCCTCCTCCTTGTATTTTTCTCACTTCTATCTACCTCAGGTACCCTTTACCAGCCTCTCAACAATACTTCACACAGGTAATGGTATTCCTCTGTTGTTTACATCTTCATGTAAATACAAATCAATACATAACTAACTTCTAATCCTTGTTTACTTCTCTTGTACAGATCAAATAAAATGTTAATAATTATTATCATCTTCCAATTTGCCATACCTTTCATATATATTATCTTACTAGATTTGTAAACCGTGAATTAAAAAAAAAATGATTATCTCTGTGTCCATTCTTATTATTTCTTGGGTTTTGTGTAAGCCTAATTGTTAAATAAAAGTTTTTACCCATCTCACAAAACTCAAAGACCATGGACTTAAAGAGGATTTTATGAATTTGACCTCAAAAGCAAGGAAAGTAAAAGCTAAAATAAATGAATAGGACTACATCAAACTAAAAAGCTTCTGTTCAGCAAAAGAAACTGTCAACAAGGTAAAGAGACAACCATCCGAATGGGAAAATATATTTGCAAGCAACACCTCCGATAAGGGCCTAATATCCAAAATAGACAAATAATTCACATGACTCAATAACAACAACAAAAACAAATGATCCAATTAGAAAATGGGCAGAGGATCTGAACAGACACTTCTCCCTGGAGGACGTATAAATGGCCAACAAATATTTGAAGGGATGCTCAACATCACTAGCTATTAGGAAAATGCAAATCATAACCTTGATGAGATACCATCTCACACCTGTTAGAATGGCTATAATCAACAGGACAAGTAATAACAAATGCTGGAGAGGATGCGGAGAAAAAGGAACCCTCATACACTGCTGGTGGGACTCCAAATTGGTACAGCCACTATGGAAAACAGTATGGAGGTTCCTCAAAAAGCTGAGAATTGATCTACCATATGATCCAGCAATCCCTCTACTAGTTATTTACCCCAAAGGTTTAAAAAATCATATCCATAAAGATATTTGAACACCGATGTTCATAGCAGCATTATTCACAGTGGCCAGGACATGGAAGCAACCAAAGTGTCCTACTATAGATAATTGACTAAAGAAGCTGTGGTACATATATATGATAAAATATTACTCAGCCATAAGAAGAGATGAAATACAGCCATTTGCGATAACATAGATGGAACTCGAGATAATTATGCTAAGCGAAATAAGCCAGATAGAAAAAGTTGAAAATCACATGATACCATTTATATGTGTGATATAAACCTAAAAGCAACAAAGGAACAGGACAAATAAATAGACTCATGGACATGGACTATAGACTAGTGGTTACCATTGACTAGGGGGTGGGTTAGGAGGGGGGAGGTAGATGGGGTAAAGGGGGTCAAATATAGCGGGTAGGGGAAGGGTGAAGTGGGTAAAGGGGATCAAATATATGGTGGCTAAAGGAAACTGGACTTTGGGTGATAAACACACAATAGAATATACAGATGTCAAATGATAATATACATCTGAAAATTATAAAATTGTATTAACCAATGCTACCCCAATAAACTTAATTTAAAAAAAGTTTTTATCCATCTCATAGAAGAATTTGAGGGATTATGGGATAGAGATGGCTACAGATGATTGAGCAATGGCGGGGGCGTGGTAACAGGAACCCCTAAAATCTCTCATGCCTCACAGGAAACTGCTCATTCTAGCCACCACATCTGAAACAAACAATCCTTGGGATAGAGGATGTAGAAGTTCTAGAGTTCTTTAGTGGTTGTCAGGGAAGACCTTCCCTATTTGGAGAACAAAAAAGGTGGCTCCAGCAATACAAGATAAGTATCTCATCCCTGGTTGTCCTAACTTCCTCCTTCCTTAACCTTTTCCTCCATTATGGAGAAATCTTAATTCTTTCATTTTTAATACCTCATGCTCTTCCGTCCTTCATCCCTTTCAATTTCTTTATTTAGTGATTCAGTCATATTTAACTGTAAATGATTGTAACTAATGATTTGCTTGGTTTTGTGCACATAGAGTTGGAAGGTGCTGACCCGCCACTTAGTCTCAAGATTTAGGGAATCTCAGATTTGACAGGCACCATCAAGCTGTCATTTTGTTGGTTCTGATCTGACCTTGTATTTTCTATGCCCAGGCTTCCATGTTAGGTGTCTGTCTCAGGACCTGTGTCTATTGATCTTTGCCCTAACACTGGTGATGTTTTGACAATAAGACAGCAAGCTGCACCTTGTAACCATGCGGCTATGAAAACTCACTTCCAAGCTGTGGCCTGGTCACCTGTTGCCCTAATCCCTGAAGCCCGATGCTCTTATCCCTATTTATTGTTCATTCCTCTTCACTCATATTTACAAATAAGAAAGTCAGATGCCACGAGGTTATATAACCTGTTCAAGGTAACATAGTCAATGAGTAAGTGGAAAGGCCAAGATTCAAATCCAGAACTGATTAACTATAAAGTCTGTAATCTTTCTCCATACC
Organism: Eidolon dupreanum; assembly: GCA_028627145.1. NCBI lineage: Eukaryota > Metazoa > Chordata > Mammalia > Chiroptera > Pteropodidae > Eidolon > Eidolon dupreanum. The sequence goes on along the minus strand of CM053502.1, from coordinate 128,896,589 downwards.
TCCAACTCACACAAACACACACAAACAAACAGTATTTTCCAAAAAGGCTGCTTTTCATAACAAACTAAGAGTCAGCATCACAGTCTTCAAATAAAAATAAAATAAGCATTAAATAGAAGTCAATAAAAGTAATAATGTTACTGAACAGACACAGATAAATTTAGAGCCCAAGCAAAGTATTAAATTTCTTATTTCTACTTTATACAGCTCTTTCAGAAGCCCCAAGTCTATTTTAAAGATATTCACAAAGCTTGCTTTTTTCACATTTCGAGAGAAATATTTATATTCACTAACAGAGCCAATATCTGCCATTTTATGGTTTTTGACTTTCAGCCTTTATAACTTTCTTACATGTGATCAAGTGTATTTTTAAATACACATTCACATTTACATCATTCCCATTAGAGGTTTTGTTATGGCCACACATGTCTCGATTTTACCATAGAAAATCAGATTTAAATTTTTCTCTGTTATTCTTATCCAAAAAAAATACAAAAGACAAGTGACCCCAAATAATTAGTAGCACATTAAAAATTCTATACACTCTTAAATGTAACCTGTTTGCTCCTTTTTAAAAACATTGTCCTGAATGTTTGGCCACTAAGGCTATCATCTGAAATGAAATACTGGTAGGGTATTTTCTCTGTTTCAGAACAATTACTTTTAAACTGGGTCAAACTTTTAAATAATTGTGACGAAGGGAGCAGAATATTTTGTCTTTTAAAAGCAAAATTTAGTTTGTTATTTCATTGATTTTCAATAGGTATATCTAATATAATTGTCCAATGATGTGCCGTAAATCAAACTGAAAACCATAGAGAAAAAGCAAGAAAGCAAGAAATTACTCAATTAAAATATTTTAAGCCAAATTCAGCTCAAATATGCTCTCCTTAGACAATTTAATATCCGAATTAAAATATTTTTCATCATACAAGTGCAGAACTTTAAATTTCTTGTAATAATGGCAAATTTTTTTTATTTTTAAACTTCCTATAACACTGTTAGCTCTCCTCAATCACATTATCTAATCATTCACAACTACTTAGAAATATTATAAGAAAAATGTCCCCAGAGCAACAAATACTGGCCTTCTAAAGAGCTAAAATGCTGCATCACTTTTATTTAAATAGCAAAAGAATTCCTCAGGAATGTTTGCATTCTATGCCTTTGTCATATACTCTACTAGGCCACCAAAGTTCATGTAACATAGGGGCCTGGTATAAATATTGTTTGGTATTATACACAAATCAGTGAAGATCCATTCCAATCAGGCTTTTTTTCCCCTCCTTCCTTTCTTCCATTTTTTTTTTTTAAAGGGGGAAAACTGTTTTATATCGACAACCATCTGTGAGCCTGTCTTTCAGGCCATCAAACTCTCCCATCCATTACGGAGCTTTCCTCACCTCCGCTGCATGACAGCACAATAAAGATGACATACTAATTCAATGACTTGTAATTTCAGCTAAACAAAGACAAGTGCTGCAGCTTCTTCTTTTGTGTTAACAGTGCCATATCGGTGAAGCCAGCTATGCAAACATAGCACTGGGAGGGTTTTATGACAGCAGTTGAATGGGGAGACTAGCTTGGTGTGGCTTTTTATAGTTTTGGCTCCATAATTTTTGGCTCTGTGCTGTTGGCCATGGCTATTGTGTCTGAATTCTGTGTCAGCAGCAGCTAATTGTTCCAATAATGTTTATCATAGGGATCCACCAGGGAGCTGTATATGTGGAGATAAGCTACAGGGCAATGATACACACTATCTTACTGATCTCTATACACAGTGCTTTTGCCTCATGCCAAAAAGCTTTTTAGGTTCCTAGTCTTAAAAAAAAAAAAAAAAAACATAACAGCTTAATCATCATGCCAACAATAGTGTCTAAGGGGATGTAATCAGGTTCCTCTGATAATCTTAGCAACACATGAAAGTCATGCGCAAAAGCAGTAATTGAAGCAGTTGGTTCATTCTACCACCTGCTGTTGAAGTCACAGGTTAATCTAAATGAGGTCCCCTTCCGATGAAGCAGTTTCCAAGGCACTTTTTATATCATAAATGTGTATTACAGAAGCTTTACAAAATAATAAAGTAACAGTTCATTAAATGAACTGTATGAAGTATCCCAGGCTTGTCCAGCTTTTCCCGATGCTGTCGAATGGCATATCCAAGTGTAAATTCTCTCCTCATGTCTATACCCCAATGCACACTTCAGTTTGCATATGGTTCCAGACAATGGGAGTTCCTGAGACAGATGCCCAAATGTAACTAAACGTCAGGCAATCACGGGAATCAGCTGCAGGAAAGTGAAACATTTTTCTTTGTCTGCTTTTGATGCTATTTCCCCCAAGATTACTAAATAGAATGTTGACAGTGTAAAAATAGCCCTAGAATCAACAATTAAGCAGCTTGCCATAGTCTACATTAGCCCATGTATAAAGGGATGAATTTTTCTAATTAAACTTTTAACACCTAATTTCCATTTAAAATTTTCTTCAACTGTTTTTCACGAGGACTTCATCTGACAAAGAATGCTAAGATTATGTAGTGTGCTGCTCTTCTAATAATCAATTTCTTTAACAAAAGTGATTTTTAAAAATTATGGAACTGTCAAAATAAGACTTTAAAGAAAAATTTTACATATAGAAGAAATGACACCTTCAGATTAAAATGTGTGCCTCATTTTAAGTGATTTCATTGAATAATAAATACCATATACTGAAAGCCAACTCAGCATCAGACAGTAAACTAGGTAACATTATCTTATTTAAGGCTCACAGCCATTCACTGAAATTGGTGTTATGTCTGGAAAAGCTGAGGAAATCAGGGAGGCTGCATAGTAATCCAAGTCTGGGCAAATAAGTGCTGAGACTGGAAACCAAGTCAGCCTGAGTAAAAAATATGTACTTTATTTATCAAGATAAACTGATGTAATGTATTCAATAAAAAAAAAAAAGGGAGGAAATTGAGGCTCTGAAACATTGGATCACTTGTTCATGGTTACATTAGCAAAAAAGTGTGAGAGTAAAGAACTGACCCAATGATAAGCTGAATCCTTAAAGCTCTTATCTGAACAAATTAATAATTGAACTTAAAAATGGTATGAACATTAGAATTCTCTTTGGTTGTCAAACATTCTTACATTGCCTTCAAGATCAGCAGTACTCTGCCCGTGGAAGTACTCACAAGAATTATATTAATATTATAGAAATTAGTTTAGGCATTTGGTAAACTTTTTTAACAGCAAGGATTGTTAAGATCTGGAATGTGGTACAAAAGAAGTCTGGAGAATATTCTTTGAATATTCTAGAGATCTTTGAAAACAAATTTTACTTACATTCTTCTCAACTATTTTAAGCAGAGACTAGCAGAACAGAATAGTAACCTTTAAAGACATATCTAGGACAACGTTCCTGTAATAATTGAATGCAAATTCTTCCAGAAATTCTTTCTGTGATAGGTGATATATCACTTAAAGTCTATGAACCTGAAAAGTGTTGTCTTTAGGAATGTCCATAGCTTTCAATATCATGTTGAAATATGTTTTATGCAACTACCTATCACAAAGAGTGCATTCATGAGCCTCGAGTATTAATTTTCTATTAATTAAGGCCTGGAGAGAATCCATAACGGCATTCTGTTTGGAGAGAGCAAATAAATTAATTAAGTTAAAATAAATTAAAGGAAGGGATATGTAAGACACTTTTCCCTAAACAGTTGCTGTCAGAGAGGTTTTTGTTTCCGTTTTCCTTTTTGGCGATACAATGTTTTCAACATGAATTTATTTCAGTTTACCTGAAACTATTTTAAAGTATTTAAAGTATTTGTATCATCATCTAAAATCTACCTACCTCTTACTACAGTTGCTGGAATTGATTAAATTTAAAAAATTCACAGAGAAGATGGATTATATATAATTAATTTTTATGAGTTTTGAAATAACACTATATGGTTTTCCACCACACTTTGGTTGGTCTGTGCAACTTTAATTTGGTATTGAAAAAATATGTTCGACAAAATTTATAAAATAATATTTTGCCATTTTGAACTCTTTATTTTCTGTTTAGAATTAAACACATTAGCTTTTCGAAGTACTTAGTGTCAAGACTTCTGGCGCCTGGTCCAGATATAAGAATGTCACTGTAACCTAACAACAGTAAAAAGCTAAACAAACTTAAAAATCAACAATTTTCTTTGATTCACTAAAAAATAAGGCTTTCAGGTAAATTCATGGACAGCAAGCATAAATATTGTCAAGACCTTAGCTCTTCTGAACTTAATCTATGGATTCAACATAATCCGAATCAAATTCTCACAAGTTATTTAGTGGATTTCAACAAATCAATTCTAAAGTTTATATACAAAAGCATAAGGACCAAACAGCCAACTCTATAGTGAAGGAGAAGAACAAAGTTGAAGGACTAATACTATCTGATTTTAAGACCAAATGTAAAGATATAGTAATCAAGACAGTGTGGTAGTGCTGAAAAAATAGATAGATCAATAGAACAGAATAGAGAGCCTAGAAATAGATTCACATAAACATAGCGAACCGATCTTTGACAAAAGAGCAAAGGTAAAGAGCAAAGGTAATAGAACAAAAATGGTCTTTTCAGCAACAGTCCTGGAACAACTTGACATCCAATGTAAAAAATGAATCTAGACACAGATCTTATACTCTTCACAAAAATTAACTCAGAATTGATCATAGATCTAAATATAAAATTCAAAACTATAAAACTCCTGGAAGATAGCATATCAGATATTATAGGTGAACCTGGGTACGTTGATGACCTCTTAGATACAATACCAAAGGTATAATCAATGAAAGAAAGAATTAATAACCTTGAGTTCATTAAAATTGAAAACCTCTACTCCACGAAAGACATTGTCAAGAGAATGAAAAGATAATGCAAAGATTGTAAGAAAAAACATTTGCAAAGACATATCCACTAAAGGTCTGTTATTAAAAAATATAAAAAGAACTCTTAAAACAACACCAATTAAAAAATAACTTGATTAAAAAATGGGCCAAAGACTTAAACAGACATCTCATTAAAGAAGATATACAGATGGCAAGTAAGCATATAAAAATACATTCAATATCATATACATTTAGGAAATTGAAAATTGAAACAACAATAAGATACCACTACATATCTATTAGAATGATCAAAATTCAGAACATTGGCTACACCTAATGCTGGCAAGGATGTGGCATAACAAAAACTCTCATACATTGCTGCTTCTGGAGAAGCAAAACTATTCAACTACTTTAGAAGAGAGTTTAGCAGCTTTTCACAAAACTAAATATATTCTTATCATGTAATCCAGCAATTGCATGTCATAGTATTTACTTAAGGAGTTGAAAACTTCTGTTAACAGAAACTCCTGCATATAGAAGTTTATAGCAGATTTATTCATAGTTGCAAAAACTTGGAAAGCAACCAAAATGTCCTTCATTAGGTGAATGAATACATACACTGTGGTACATTCAGACAATGGAATATTATTTAGCACTAAAAAGAAACAAATTATCAAGCCATGAATACACATGGAAGAAATTTAAACTCATATTACTAAGTGCAAGAAGCCAACCTATAAAATCTACATACTGTATGAATTCAACTATATGGCATTTTGGAAAAGGCAAAACTATGGAGATCGCAAAAAGATTAGTTTCCAGGGGTTATATAAAAGGCAGGAATGCAGAGGCAGTATACAAAGATTTTTAGGGTAGTGAAACTTCTATATGATACAATGTAGTAGATAATTTGCATTTTTCAAAACTCATAAAATGCACATCAAGAGTAAACCCTAATGTAATCTATGGACTTTGGATGCTAATGTTGTGTCAACATAGGTTCATCAGTTCTAACAAACGTACTACTCTGGTGGGGGATGTTAATAGTGGAGGAGATTGTGTGTGTGTGTCTGGGTGTGGTGTGGTGTGGTATGGTGTGTGTGTGTGTGTGTGTGTGTGTGTGTGTTTATACAGGGAATATATGAGAACTTCATACTTTCTGCTCAATTTCTAAAAAGTAAAATTTATTAATTATAAAAAAGTAAAAGTCGAGTTTTGAAAAATTCATAGGAAAAACCTATCCCTCACTTAGCTGTCAAGCAGCCTAGTTATAATGTAAATCTAACTATCATTTCCCTGATGAAAACCTTTCAAGAACTCCCCATTGTTTACCTGAACAAGTATTGTGTGTGTACACTTGGTGGTTCCTGAGATGATTTTAAGTAATACAGGGATAGCTTTAAATTTTTAACTGTAATGCATCTATCATAGAATGTATTAGAAAAATAAAACTAGCATGAAAAAAAAAGTAGAAGTTTAATAACCATTTGCTGATTCTGATAATTGGATTGCTTATTTTGATACAATCGTATCCTGCACATTGTTCAATGTCCTTTAACAACTCTATTCCTTATAAAGCATTCTTTTTTTCCCCTCAATTATTATCTGTTCTAAAATTAAGGGTATTTTCTGATACTGGGGAATAATGTTAACCACTTTAATGTTAAGGCAGTTAATATTTTTAAATAAACTAGCTCATAGCCTAAGTTCCTAACAAAAACATAAAATGTTTTATAGTACTCAAAATATTTGAAAATGATTTAGAGTAAACATAAAATAAGCATAGCTGCAAGTAAAATATATTAGAGTAATGGAAAATAGAGCTCTCATACCTGGTGAAATCAAATTAAAATTAAAACTTTTTCTCCAGCCTTTTTACAACTCAGAGCTTTCAGAAATCATATATAAGTAATATTTTTCTTTACCTTTTTTTGTTTTTTGTAGTTTTATCATCTCTTGAATTTCTTGGCCTTTTTCTAATTGGTTTAACTCTAACACTATACATTGCTATGCAGTTGTATCTTGATTTTTCCATTGGCCTGGAAAGATAATAGCTGCTAAAACAAAGGTCTACTAATTTCAGTCTTTGAAATGAAGGCCATCCCCAGTGTAAGGAAAGATCAGGAAATAAGGGGAATATATTTCTCTTCTTCCCCTACAAGATGGAGTTTTTATACAAGAGGAGATTCTACTCACCTAGGACTAGAAAATCATTGCTAACTGAGCCTGGCAAAAGCACTGACTGGTCTTGGCAAATAAGAAGTTAAGGAACATTTCATAGTAAGGGTGCCAGCAACTTCAAGCAGAGCTTAGTCTGCAGCTGAATCAATGGCATAATCTAGAGGCATAATCCCTTCAGGCCAAGGAGTTGAGTCTGGCAAAATAAGTAATCTATTCATTCCTCAGGTTCATAACTATATTCTATAATGCCCATTAATAAGTAATGCCTATATTTTACTCTTTATTCAACTTGTATCTTGGAGCCCATGTCTCTATTTTTTGTTTGTATGCGGTAGACTACACACCAGAAACTAAATCGGTGACCCCTTCTCGGCACACAGCCACACATCTGCTACAAAATAGACAAAAAATACACAGAAATGTAAACTTATTTCAGCTTTAAATCTTTTTAAATTTTATACATATCTCATTTCTGTCTTATTGAGGTACAACAATTAGTAAGATTCCTTTATATATACTCTTAAACCTATGATGTTGTCTACTACACATGTATATATTGTTTATGCAATATAGAAATCTTTTGAGAGAAATCACAATTGTGACCCAGAATATTTCATTAATGTTTTAATATTTTGCTTATAGAAACTACGAAAAATAAAGTAGTTCTTAATTTTTTATTACATTAAAGGTATGTAGTACACTTTTTAAAATTTGTCAGGGCCCAAAATCTTTTGAAAACTGTCTCTATTTTCATAGTTTTCTAATTGTGCCTCCTTTTATTGTGGGCAGAATTCCCAAACAATATTTTCTGATGTGATAGTTTTAAGTATTAGTTCCAGTTCTTCATTCCTTCACTAATTTCCTTTGCCATGTGACATTGTAGTCTCTCCCACTAGAGGTGGAATGTACTTCATCTTGAATTTGGATTTGGCCATGTGACTTTGGCCAAAGAAATGTAGCAAAAGTGAGAATTTACCCTTTCTGACCCCAGGTGGAAAAAGACTTTGTGTATTTCAGCTTGATCTCCTATACTTTGCTACTACCATAAAAAGTGTTTCCTTTGAATAACTGGTCCCTAAGTTTGGGTCTCAAAGTGAATATAATTGGATCCAGAATGAAGTCAACACACATTCAAAGAGCCAAGTCCAGTTAGATCTGTACCACAGATCAGAACCACCCAACCAAGCCATGTCTACATCAGCTCACCTCAACTACCTTGTAGATGTGTGAGAAAAAATGGATGAATATTGTTTTAAGCCACTGAATTCTGAGGTAGTATGTTACACTGAAACACTATGCTAGATATAGCCCTCGATGCACTTAGTAACCATGCCACAAGCTGACTAGTTTTTCTAGCAAGAATTGTGGGGCTAGAGTGAAGATTGCAGAAGCTTGCACGGTTGTGGAAGTATGGTGTTTTTGTAGCTGTTAAAACTGCTAGTCCCATAAGTGTTGAAATGCAGACAGTAGCAAGAAGTAAATTTCCATGAAACAATTTCTTGGTATGGTTTGATATTACTAGCTTGGTGGCATTCAAGCCTGGTACACTGGCCTTCCTAGTAAGTCTCTAAGGTAATGGATACTCTGAAATAAATACTTTTCTATTAATTAACTAGAGTAGATTATATTAACTAAACCTTTAATTGAGACAGTAATTGTCTTTACTTTTTAAAAAATGAGTTAAGAAGTTTTAACTATAGCAGTAAAATAAACTGAGTTGGAGCCTATAAACGTTAAAAAATAATAAGACAGATTTCCAGTCAAGATGGTGAAATAGGTAAATTCTGTGCTTGCCTCCTATCACAACCACATCAGATACAATCATCATTGAGAATTGCCTGAAGTCATGTTGAACAGAAGTTTTATAAGTAAAGATGTACAGAAGAACCCACCTAGAGAATGGCATGAGGCGCAGAGAGGCAGAAACAGGCTGGTCCCACACTGAATGCAGTAGTTAAAAATCAGGATGGATATCTCAGCTGTGGAGGTTACCCTGGAAAAGTGAGGGGTCCCAGACCCACAATAGGCTACCCAGCCCACGGTTCCAGTGCCAGGAAGAGAAGTCCCCATAACTTCTGTCTGTAAAAACCAGCAAAGATTATGGCTGAGTGAGACAGAGTGTGGCTGGAGATCCAGGTAGTCCTCTTAAAGGGCCTGTGCATGGATTTACTTGCTGATGGATACACTTGTTCTGAGCTCCAGCACTGGGTCATCAACTTGAAAGGTGCCAGGAACATATGGGGAGGAACTTAAATGCCTGGCATCAAAGTAAAGGCTGGAAGGGGCAGCTTTCTCCCAGAAATGCTGGTAGAATCCATTTTTCTTTTGTTGAGCCTTTGTCCAACCCAGCATGCAGACATAGACTGCCACCATATCTGAGTCTCCACCCACCTGGCTGACGCTGCTCACCTTTCTTTGGTTTTTCCCTGACACTCTGTCCCACACAAATTGCAGCCTCACCCAAGCATGTCCAGTGGCTTTTCTATACAAATGGCCTGTCTTGGTTCACACTGCAAACTTTCCTAAAATCTCTCAGTGGTTCGCAAAACCAAGACAAGCAGCATCTGGCATCGGCATGACATGTACCTCTTGCTAAGCAGCCCCAAGCTCGGCACTAGTGCCCACTGGTCTTGCTTTGTGGCTTGGTCTCTGGTGGCACCTCCAAGCACAGTGTGGGTGGAGACCAACTATGGATTGCTTGGTGGCACATGCCAGGTGGCTCTGGGCAGGGCAGAGTTGGCAGCTGAACTTGGCCTGTGACAGGGACTCTCCCAAGAGGCCTTGGGGCCTGCACACCTGGTGATCAGCTTCAGACTGAGCCTGGGCACTACCCAGGGTCGCATCCAAGGATGACACACCCAAAGGGCAGACTGGGTAGGCACCAGAGGCCTGCTAAAGTGAATCCTACCCTATAGGGTCAGCTCCTGCATAATAGCTCCTCCACCATAGTCACGGCCATTTCTTACAACCAATAAGCTGGAGGGTCAGTCTTTCCCACTGACATGCAAACAGCAACAAAGGCTCAACTATAACAGGAGGCACACACAATCCACACAAGAGACACACCTATAGCACCTGGCTCAGGTGACCAGGGAGATTGCACAATGAGGCACTACAGCACACTTACTACATAAGGCCATTCTACTAAAACTGGCAGACATAGCAGCCCTACCTAATACATAGAAACAAACACAGGGAGGCAGCCAAATTGTGGAGACAAAGGAACATGTCCCAAATGAAAGAAAAGAACAAAGCTCCAGAAAAAGAACTAAACAAATTGGAGAAAAACAATCTACCAGATGCAGAGTTAAAACACTGTTTATGACGGTGCTTAATGAATTTAGGGGAATAGTAGATGAACTCAGTGAAAACTTAAACAAAGAGATAGAAAACATAAAAATGGAGCTAGAAAACATGAAAAGAAGCAGTTAGAAATGAATAATAAAATAACTAAAATGAAAAATACCTTAGGAGGACTCAACAGTAGATTAGATAATGCAGAGGACTGAAGCAGTGATTTAGAAGATAATTCAGCAGAAAATACCCAATCAGAACAGCAACAAGGAAAAGAAATCCAAGTTAGTGAGGATAATTTAAGGGGCCTCTGGGACAACATCAAGGATACCAAAATTCACATCTTAGGGATGTCAGAAGGAGAAGAGAGAGCAAGGAATTCAAAACCGATTTGAAGAAATAATGATGAAAATATCCCTAATGTATTGAAGGCAATAGACATCAAGCCCAGGAAGTGCAGAGTCCCAAACAACATGAACCCAAAGAGGCCCACACCAAGACATATCATAATGAAAATGCCAAATGTTAAAAGACAAAGAGGAAAAAAATCTTAAAAGCAGTAAGAGAAAAGTAGTTAGTTACCTACAAGGGAGCTCCCATAAGACTGGCAGCTGATTTCACAACAGAAACTTTGTAGGCCAGAAGGAATTGACATGAAATATTCAAAGTGATGAAAAACAAGGACCTACAAGCAAGATCACTCTCTACTCAGCAAAGGTATCATTTAGAATCAAGGGATAGATAAAGAGCTTCCTAGACAAAAAAAAAAAAAAAAAAAGCTAAAGGAGTTCATCAACACCAAACCAGTATTACAAGAAATGTTAGAGGGAATTTCTAAGAAGAAAAAATTAAGATAAAAAATATGAATAATAAAATGACAATAACTATATATCTATCAACAATTACTTTAAATGTAAATGAATTAAACGCTCTAATCAAAAGACATAGTGTGGTTGAATGGATAAGAAAACAAGATCCTTACATATTCATCCTACAAGAGACTCACTTCATATCAAAAGACACACACAGACTGAAAATAAAGAGATGGGAAAAGATATTTCATGAAAATGAAAACAAACAAATAAAAAAGCTAGAGTAGCAATACTTACACCAGATAAAATAGACTTTAAAACAAAGGCTACAACAGAGACAAAGAAGGACCCGGCGATCCCACTTCTGGGTACTTAGCCAAAGAAACCTAAAACAGTACTTTGAAGGGATATGTGTATCCATATGTTCATTGCAGCATTATTTACAATAGCCAAGATACACCCAGGCAACCTGGGTGTTCATCAGTAGATGAATGGAAAAAGAAGAGGTAGTACATATATACAATGGAATATTACTCAGCCATAAAAAAGAATGAAATCTTGCCATCTGCAACAACATGGATGGACCTAGAGGGTATTGTGCTGAGTGGAGTAAGTCAGACAGAGAAAGACAAACACCATGTGATTTCACTTACATGTGGAATCTGAAGAATAAAATAAACAAACAAAACAGAAACACACACAAAGATAGAACATTTTGAGGGTTGCCAAATGGAATGGAAGCTGGATGTTAAAAAAGGAGAAGGGATTAAGGAGGACAAATTGGCACTTACAAAATAGTCTGGGGATGTAAAGCGGTGGTCTCCAACCTTTTTGGCACCAAGGACCGGTGCTCCTATGAGAATCTAATACCTGATGATCTGAGGTGGAGATGAGGCGGTGATGTTGGCACTGGGCAGTGGCTACAAATACAAATAAAACTTCGCTGGCTCGCCCACTGCTCATCTGTTGTGTGGCCTAGTTCCTAACAGGTCATGGACTAGGACTGGTCCGTGGCCCGGGATTTGGGGACCAATGATGTAAAGTATAGCATAAGGAATATAAGTAATAATATTGCAATAACTATTTATGATATCAGATGGGTACTAAATTTATCCAGGTGATCACTTTGTAATTTATATAAATGTCTAACTGCTATGTTGTATGTCTGAAATTAATATAATATTGTATACCATTTATAATTTGAAAATTTTATAAATTAATAAAAATGAACAATAAGAAAACACTGTTAACTATATACCAGCAAAACTGACAAATTAAAATCTATGTTAAATCTTGTTTTCGAGATTTTGACTTTTTTCCTTTCCTGTTTAACTTCTATTCTTTTTAGGTAGTGAAATACCAGTTAGGTAACCAGAATTCAAGGTCAAAGTCTACTTCAATCAATTTTTCAGTCTTAGATAGGTCATAGAATCTTCCCAAGCCCCACTTTCATCATTGGTAACATGTAGAAAATAGTTTACACTTGTTTTGAAGCAACATTATTATGAATAACAATAATTATTATATAAAGTCACTTTAAATACTTTTAAATAAGGTTAGGATAAATATATGCTTATATATGCACATATTCAAATATATGTGTGTATGGTTTACTGTCACTATCAGGTTAAATTCACTAAAAAAAAAAAAAAGTGACTCATGGGTTTATTTCTATTTCAATACTATTTCCAATTCAGATAACTCCTCATCATAGTTTATGATCTCATCTACCATGTGGTCTATTCTTGCTTTCTGCTTTTAGCTCATGGAAAGAGTATTATCACTAAACTACCTATAAAACATAATTAATTCACCAGGAAATAGTTAATTGTCCATGATATTTAATGTCAATCTTTTTCTCAGTTTACCATAACAGGGCATTTAAAAGTGACTGGGCTTTTAAATGTGTGATTATAATCACCTCTATTAAATAATCTATATATGCTTACTTACCAATAGAAAAAAATATGTATGTTTGATTTAGAAGAAATGAGAAAAAAGTCATGTATAACCAAGCACTGTGTAAGTGATATTAGATTATGGGGAAAAAAAACCTTAGAGATGATTTTTAATTTCCTTGTTAATATTCACTTTTTTCTTTTAGTAAATGTCTACAAATTGTTGCAATTAATTAAACAAAATGTGGTATCTTGTGAACTACTCACATATAGTCAGAAGAAAATATTTTCTAATCTTTAATCACATTTATATAACTTTCTAGGTAAAGGAAGTATATTAATGATGACAATTTTCAGCTTAGTTACACTGAAACCCACTTGAAAATCTCTGTAGGAATGTAGTGACTAGAAACAAAAATATACTGTTCTCTTACAGGAGAACTGCAGCCATGTGTGAGAGTGATGTCATCCTGTTATTTGTTAACCCAGTGCTAAATACCTACTGATTACTCATTCAACCAAAATGTAGTGAGCCTTATTCCATATCCAGCACATAAATGCTAAGGGACAAGTAGAATAAGTAGAAGAGGTCCTTGCTCTGAGATAGCTTACATTCCAGTAGGGAGAGACAGCCAGGATGCATGTAAAGAAGTAAGTAATATAAGTTTAGGTAATGAAAAATATTTTGAAGAAAATAAAGTCAACAATCACTATAGAGTAACTAGGCAACATAGGTAGGATAATCAGGGAAATTCTCTACTGAGAGGGTGATATTCGGGATAAGACAAATAACTATGGAAGATATATAGCACATTTAATTATTTTCTACTGAAGAAATAGCTCTCTAGAGGGAAAACTTACGAAATGATTAAAACCAAATTCACTCAAAAGAAATTTGTCCAAGACTTAGAGGTATGAGGAAGAATGGCCAAAAGTAAATAAGAGCATTTAAAAAGTATGTATAAATATCTAAAGTACTGATATAAGGACACAAACACTTGGGTGCTGTAGTCAGACAGGCCTAAATTTAAATCTGTCTCTAAGGCCATCAACAGAGTGGCCTTGGGTATGCCACTTCATCTCTCTGACAGTATCTATTTCATAGACTTGGGTTCTATGAGAGACATTCTTAGCCTTCTTATAAGGTAAAAAACACTTTACCACACAAAACTGCAGTTCGCAAATGCTTGCACTGAAAAAGAATTAGAGGGTACAAAATAGAAAATGCTAAGTTTAATTACATTTTCAACAAAGGGCAAGAAATGAGTAGGACTTAGATTTTACATGGGAGTCAACAGGAAGCTCAAATAAGTAGGGGAAGTAATATGTTCTTCCCTTTAAACTTCTTTCTGTTGTAGATTTGGGTGTATCTGCCATAATATCATACTCTGAGGTCTAATAGCTCTTTTCTTACTGGACAAACCATCAAAAATTCTGGCAGATTCTCAGAAAGGAAGGCATTTCTCAATTTCACTCATATGTTGATAACATATTTTCATTTAGTTTTAACTAAATTAACTTATTATTTGAAAGATCTGAACTAACTCAAAGTATCTTTCCAATATGTGTTTAGATTAAGAAGAGCAGCTAGTCTTAATTTTCAATACTATGTAACACAATGGTATTGTGTTACAACAAAGTCTAGCTATGTTGTATGCTGCCTCACATATCTTTAACATGGCCTGTAGCCAACCTTCAGTTGTAAAATCACTATGGCTAATGAAAATATATCACTTGTCAAAAGTTTAGAAACCACATTCATCTGCAGTCCTGAAATATAGGGGGAAAAGCACTGTTTTTTACTTTTAAAATTCAGAAAATCTGATTTACAAGTCACTTAGGAATAAAATATGTGCTATTTTAAAAGTTTTGTAAAAAACAACTTCTAATATTGTTGGAAATACCTTCTAAATATCCTTGTTAATATCTCTGCAAATTACTATATTGATATCTTTCCACCACAGAGAAATTGTTAATATCTTCCCAAATTACTACATTGATATCTTTCCATCAGACTGAAATGAAAGTTCCCAACACACAAATTCAACAGGAAGAAATTATTTCAATCCCGTTAACCTAATTAGTAAGTAATAATTGTGAGTAAAGCAGGGATCCAGGAGACAGAGGATTAGTAAGTACTCTCAAGGAATTGACAATCTAGGTGAGACAGTAGAAAGATGATGCAGAAATAACAAGCCTATTTGTGGTCTCAGAAAGTTGTTTAGGAAAGCTACTGCCCTGCCCATTTATTTAGTATTTGTTTCACCCTCTCTGAGGGAGGTATCACAATGAAATCCTCTAAGTCTCAACTTTAAAGTGTCTCAGAATCTTGAGAGTGAACTCTTGAACACAAGCCGAAAACTTGGGTCTTTGGACCACTGTTCCTTTTTGAAAGCTTTATCAAGATCTCTAACTTCTCTCTCTCTCTCAGGAACTTTGAACAGGTAAGCTTTTAAAATGACTGTGCACTTTCTGGCACACAAAGCCACAGAGAAGTGGTTGCAAGGCCATTTCTCATTTTCTGAGTATACACACATTCTAACCCCTGGCCTGCTCCACATACTTACAACACTTATTGCTAAGACCACAGCAAACACCTTTTACTCAATTTCCTACTCAATATTGTCTCTATTTTTACTGTGCAGTAGGGCTAGCACTATCACTGAAGCTTAAAAAAAAAAAGTAATTTCTTACTGATACTTTAAGCTAAATTTAAATCAATTTTATAGAGGTGTAATATACTCCCCAAAAAGGTATCTATTTTAAGTGTACAATTTGATGAGTTTTGATAAACTTATGTGCCTGATTAACTATCATCACATCAAGATGTAGAAACTTCCATTTTTGATCACTTGTTTAATTCTTTTCTTGAGAATAAATCAAAAGAAGCTAGAGCGTGGAGTGAGAGGTACATATATTTTTAAAGCTTTCAATATATATTGTCAATTGCCTTCCAGAAAGCTGCTACAATTAGCCATGCTCTCAGTTGTGGATGAGAATGTTAAATTTAGATAAGAGGTCGTTGCCCTAGTGGCACATGTTGTCCTTTCCCATAAGATCTGAATTTTGATTAAAGTGAGTGAAAGGAGCTTTAAAAATGATTTATTCACTTTGATAAGTAATATTATCGAATCATTATAGAAGTAGAATCTTTAAGAGCAAATTAAAACCATGTTAGGAATATAAACTGTTGATATGTGTTTAAGAAGATGGCAATCTAACATAAAAATTTTAATTATTTTTTTAATAAGAAAAGTATAATTGAAATAATATTTACATGTGAGAATTTTCTCTTACAGCAATGCTATCCCAATAGTAGTCCCTAAGCCAGTAATATCGGCATCACCCGGGAACTTGTTAGGACTGGGAATTCTCAGTCCTCACCACAGACATCCTGAATCAGAAACATTGGACTTCAGGCCCCTCAATACATTTTAACAAAACCTCTAGTTGATTCTCATGTATCAGATGAGAAAAAGACAGTCTTTGAGGATGTTGTTAAAAAAGAAAAAATTAAAACTCCAACACCCAGGAGTAAATATTGCACTCATCAAATACTAAATATTTTTTTAGCTTTCTTTTAACTTTTTAGATCTAGGTCTCTTATCTTCAATGTTTGACATTATTTCTTAAGATTATTTCCAGCTTTAATTCATGATTGCTATGTGCAAAATTCTGAATTTGGGGCTATGGTATATACGAAGAAATCATGAGTGATGAGTCATGGTCTTTGAGCTTACATTTGGTTGAGCAGGCATAACATAACTAAATGTACAGGCTCCATTGGTGACTGTGAAGCGAGTGATACAGATAATAGGCTATATAGGAACCAAAGATAGATGGAGATGGAGATCAAATAGAGCAGATGGAGCTCACTGAGGGTTTTGGTGGACAGCATGGGCTTCTTCATAAAGATGCAACATGAGTTGTGCATCAAAAATTGTGTAGGTTTTGCTTTAGTGGAAGAGGATGAGGGAGGGCATTTCTGGTCAGAAGGCAGACAAACTGAATAAACTGTATTTTAGGAAGACCATGTAGGTGTTTGGCTATGTTGTAAACTGCAGGTATGTGCACAGCTTCAGATGAGCTTGTAAAGGAAAGCTGAGTTAAAAGACTATTGGAAAATCACATCCTTTTTCTGGGTATTTTGTGAAGTATGCAGTTCTTAACAGTGGTTGTCTGGTCAGTAGAAAATGAGAATCCTCTTGTTGAATGATTTAGCTATGCAAATTAGATCACAAGATCTATATTAAAAGAAAACCAAGTCACTTCAACAATATGCATCAAGATACTTTTATAGTTGAAGGAAAAAATGTTGACTCAAACTATAGTTTTATTCTTGAAAACCTTTGAAATTTACCTGCTCATGGAATAATAAAACTTGAAAATTTGCATATTTCTTACAAAGAAAATTATAGCTAATGTTTGACACGTTATTTTATAAAAGATTTGTTATGACCGTGTTTTCTTGTGTAACTGAAAAATCCAAGTATTTAACGATGAGCTAGATTAATAAATTCAAAAAACGTTTTGACACTGCTGTGGGACTTTAGTCTAGGCACATGGACAAATTAGATTCAATAACCTACATGAACCAGATCTGATATGTGTATATCATATATATATATATCATACAATTCTCAGGATTCTGTTTCTCTTTAGAGAAATTGCAATTAAATTAGAAGTATATGCAGGAAGGTTAAAGAGAGTTTAATAAAATATCAAAGAACTTCCCATTACTAGTAAGGGAAGATGGCATTTTTATGCAAAGGAACCTGATAAAGAATTTTAACACTGTTGCAAATCAATCTCACTGCTCTACTGATTGATAGATGTAAGTTAGCAGTCATTTGTTAAAATAATTTACCATTGTGTAAAATGTTTTATAAACTCTTCACCTATCATGGGTATGTATTTGCATCTAAAGCCAAAGGATAATATAAAAGTCAATGTAACAAAATACAAAGTAGAGGTTTTCACTTTCAAGTATACGGAGTTTATTAAATTGGTCTATAAGGTTTATGATTAAGTATTGACATTGCCATGAATCATAAATATGTAGTGCATCTCACTACACATTGTAATGATTGTTGTAGTGTAAATCCTATGAAAATCTGTAGTGCTTATGGTATAATATAATATGTAGCTAGGTCTTTTAAACTAAAGGGCTTAAAACAACTAAGTAATTTTAACTTATAATAGTATTTTCTAGAAAAAAATAGACTTGAACCATTCCAATTGCTACTTTGTAAATCGGGGATTAAGTAAAACAAAGCATATGGCTTTGTCTATGCATTACAGAGGTTTGACTAGAAAGTGTTCAACTGAGTGCTTGACTGACTCTACTGATGCTTTATTGAATCGATCGTTGTAGAAACACAATTTTGCCTTTAGATCGTCATTTGTTGGCCTCCCCTAGTCAAAACCACTTTGCTTTTAATAGAGCTTTGAACTAATAGAGTTACTAAAGGTTTCTTTGAAAACCTCCCTATTACTTATCTCTATAAATAATAACAGTATTTATAACAGCTCTCTCTGAGCTGTTACCTCATTTTCCTGTCTAATAATGTGACATCTGACATATTTATTTGAAAAGAAAAGTGACCAAGAATTAATCTGTTGTAAACCACTTAGCACTTGAACAACTTTGAAAATATATGGTGTTATATAACAATTTCCTAATATTTTCTCTCCATATACTACCTATTTGAAGCACAGAGTAAACAAAACTTAGCTTTAAACTATTATAATTTCCACTAAAAGCACTTTTCATTTCACTGTTATCTCAGAGTTATACACTACATCTTCAGTAAAGTGGAAAGTATTAGATAAGATTTTAGCTTTTATAGATGAAACTTCAAAAATTAAAACTAAGTTCTTACATTCAAAGATAGAATAACTAAAACAACATTTATAACTATTATATACAGCAATGTAATTGACACTGCTAGTCTCTGTAAGTCAAGCACAAATAATCACATATATTTAGGACTAAAATATGGAAACTTCATAAATATCTCTTTTCAGATAAATGTTTTTCTGTTAAGTGACTATATGGATTTAAGCTTGACTCTCCAGAATATGACTAAAATAAATTCTAAACTTCAATTCTTTCTTAAATCACATCACTAGTACAAGTTTTATGTAAATAACAGTTCTGCTATTTGCATCTAATAAATGTACATATTTATAACTTCTTATACATATAATTTCAGTCATATCTGTACAGTAGTATTACAATTTGTATTAGTCACTGACATATGAGTTCACCTGCAACCCTAATTAATTTGAACTTATGTGGCTCAACCAATTCATGAAATCATATTCACAAAACCACAGTTAAACTACCAAATAGCAATTGAAAATAAAATTTAGTCTTTGTCTCTTTCAAATAACTTTGAAAAGGATCTAATCCATAATTCATAACTACCAACTGATCTAAAGTATGCAAACCCAAAAGCTTATTCTCTTACAATTTTTAGGGATTTAAAAATTTTTTAGATAATTTTAATGAGATGATCTCAAACTTACAGAAAAATTACAAGTAGACTGAAAAATTTTTTGAAACATTTGAGAGTAACTTGTCAACCTGATACCCATCCCATCTGAATTATTACGTACTTCTTACAAATAAGTACATCCTTTTACATAGCTGTTTTCATATCTTGGCTGTTGTAAATAATGCTGCAATGAACATGGGAGTGTGCATATCTCTTTTTAATACTGATTTCTTTTCCTTCATATCTATACACAGGTGTGCAATTGCCGGTTCATGTGGTAGTACTATTTTTAATTTTTTGAGGAACCTCCATACTGTTTTCCATAGTGACTGCACAAATTTACACTTCCATGAACAGTACGCAGGGGTTGTTTTTCTCCACATCCTTGCCAACATTTGTAACCTCTTGTCTTTTTAATGATAGACATCCTAATAGGTGTGAGGTAATATCTCATTGTGGTTTTGATTTGCATTTCTTTGATAAATGGTGATGTTGAGCACCTTTCATGTACCTACTGCCCATTTGTCTGTCTCCTTTGGAAAAATGTTCATTTAGGTCTTTTGCCCAATTTTAGTTGAGTTATTTGCTTTTTTTGCTATTGTGCTGCTGGTGAAGTAGTTTTATATACAAAACATCCTAAAGACTCCACCAAAAACCTAATAAATGAATTCAGTAAAGTTGCAGGATGAAAAATCAAGATACAAAAATCACTTGCATTTTAACACTAATGAACTCACTGAAAGAGTAATTAATAAAGCAGTCTCATTTAAAATAAGAATAAAAACAATAGAAAACTAAAGAAAAAAATTAACCAAGGAAATGAAAGACCTGTATGCTGAAAACTGTAAGTCACTGATGGAATAAATTTAAATTTTTCCATCTGTGTTTTCCACTGATGGAAAACACAGAAGAAAAGAAAGCTATCCTGTCATCTTGGATTGGAAGAATTATCTATTGTTGAAATGTCCACAATACCCAAAGTGATCTATAAAAGTGCAATCCCTATAAAAATTCCAATGGCATTTAAAAAAATGAAAAAACAATCCTAAAATTCACACTTTCTGATTTCAAAGTATTTTAAAAACCTATAGTAATAAAAACAGTATAGTACTGGCATAAAAACAAGTGTATAGACACATGAGACAGCATAAGGAGCCCCAAAACAAGCCCATACACATTATTAACTAATCTTTGACAAAGGCACCAAGAATATACAGTAAGGACAGAATAGTCCCCTCAATAAATAATGATGAAAAAACTTTATATATATATATATATATATATATATATATATATATATATATACACACACACACACACACACACACACACACACACACACGAATAAAATTAGACTGCTGTCTTATACTACTGACAAAAATAAATTCAGAATGCATTAAAAATTTAAATATAATACTTGAAACTATAACACCCTAGAAGAAAATATAGGGAAAAAAATCTCCTTGACATTGGTCTGGGCTATGATTTTTTGGATAAGACACAAAAAACACAAGCAACAAAAAGTAAAATTAACAGGCAGGACTACATCAAACTAAAAAGCTTCCTCTTTTGCTGTATTTGCCAATTGATGATTTTTTTCTTTTGTAGTGCTGTGCTTTGATTTTTTTTCTCCTTTTCATTTGTGTATCTATAACAGGTTTTTGCTTTGTGATTAACATGAGGCTTTCATAATGCATCTGACAATTATAAGTGTATTTTAAGCTAATAACAACTTAAAATCAATTGCACAAAAAGGTTCTATGCAAATGCCTCCTCACATTTTTTGCTTTTAATGTCACAATTTACATATTTTTATATTGTGTATCCATTTACAAGATATTATAGTTATAGTTACTGTTTTTACCTACATGCTAGGGTTTAAAGTGATTTAATTCCATAATTGCAGTATTAGAGTATTTTGAATTTGACTATATATTTATCTTTACCAGTGAATTTTATACTTTTATATGCTTTCATAATGTCTTTTCATTTCAGCGTGAAGAACTATTAATTAGCATTTCTTTTTAGGAGAGAATTGTGGTGATAAATTTCCCTGGCTTTTGCTAGTGTGGGAAAGTATCTCTCCTTCAGTTCTGAAGGACAACTTTGCTAGGTAAAGTATTCTTGGTTGGCATTTTTTCTTTGAGTTGAATATATAATCCCACTCTCTTCTGGCCTTCAATGTTTCTGCTGAGAAATCTTCTGATAGCTTTGTTGGGTTCCTTTGTATGTGATGACTCTTCTTTATTTCTCTTGCTGCTTTCAGAATTCTGTCTTTGTCTTTAATTTTTGAGAATTTGATTTTGTTTCTTGGTAAAAATCTGTTTAGACTGAATGTTTTTGGGGATCTTTGAGGTACCTGGATGTGCATATCTCTACCCACACTTGGAAAGTTACAGGTACTTTAGGGGCTCTACCTCCAGCTCCACCACGTATTATATTTGCTATCATCTCTCCCACCACCGATACATATATTGTTTTAGACTCTCTCACTAATTTTTCATCCTCTTCCTCAGATTTCTACAGATCTGACTCTCTTTATATACCAAGTTTTCTAATTTTGCATCATAGATCTGGGAACTGGGCTAGCAGAAACTCTCCTTCAGGATAAAGGATAAAGGGAGGACAGATTGGGTAAAGATGGATTGAGGAAAGAAAGATATTTATTTTCCCTTGCTACTCTACTTACTCACTTACCTCCCACTCTAGCCTAGGAAGTACAGCAGTCATTTAAAAGACATGTGGTTAAGGGTAGCAATATATCTCAAATGGAGAACGGAATACTATTTCACTCTTGATTTTTACCTATCGTAGCTGTATTTTTACTAATTTAGCTAGTCGGCCATGTCATTATTTTAAAAGCATTTTAAAAATAAACATGCTCAGTAAAATCTTGAAATCATAATTCTTATTCTATCTTTGCTTTCTTTAATTTTCCTTTTCAAATAACAGCTAATATTGAATTTCTTCTATAGTCTTAATTTATATGAAAAATCTATATCACAGTTATATAATTCTGTGTAGCAATTATAATTATGTGAATGAAAATAATAAATATGTATAAAGAATAAATAAGTGCATAAAGGAAAAATACAGCAGTAGAAACTACTTTAAAAATCAAATTCTAGAGAATATTTTGAGGAAAAACTAGAGAGTGAATTAAAATTAGAGTTCAGAGTGAAAATTGATGGCCTTGAAATAAAGTAGAAAAAATAAATATTTATACAGTAACTACAAATAATTTTATTTAAATGATATCATTAGGAAGTCTTATTATGATAGTCTCAGAAGGAGACTAGATGAATGGATTATTTTCTCTGAAGTAAACTTTCATCCATAAAATGTCTCTGATGCCACAAATTACGAATTACTATGGATATCTTTGAAGACCTAATAGCTTCTGTGTTCCCCATTACTTTCTATATTAAATATTTTCAAGGAGAAATAACAATCATTTGGTTCGTTCAAGAGAACTAACTACTTCACTAGTTTCCCAAATTTCTCACTAAATCAGCAATAGGGTGAAGTAAATAAAATGCTCCCTTCTACTGGCCATGCATTGGATAGTGCTACAGAGTAGTCTGAATATTTAACTTAAAATATTTAAACATGAAGACATAATTTAATAAAGTCTGAACTCATATATTTAAAAAAGTCCAAATAGAATAAGTAAAATGTGGATCTTTCCATAGCTCATGATAATAAATAGTGGTTTTTAAATATAATTTGCTAAATGAACAAGTGAATGAAAAAATAAAATACTGAAAATATTCACTTCAAAATAGATATGGTTTAGTTATTTATATCCATCATATTTCCTCAAGGGAAATAGCCTTACTGAATTCTCATTTTCCAATGGTAAATAATAATTTACTTACTTTATTTTTCATTACTTTAGTAAATATTAGTAACTTTTCTGTCCCATGCCAATCTCCAGTTTTTAAAAGGGGAAGGAGATGCATGGGATATGTATTGTTTAACGATGTAACTTCCTTTATTTGGAAATAAGCAAAAAGAGCTCTATTTTCCTCAGAAGTTTCTGTTAATTCCATCTGTGCTCCAAGGGCAATTCCAACTTTTAGAGCGATATTTTACATCCAGTGGCCTGTACTTCCAGGGGGGCAAGATATACTTGTGGAGAGTCCCAGAATATATATGGAAATAAGGTTACATATACTGGCTGAAGTTGTTTGTTAAATAAGTACATACATAAATGTCCACTGAAGTGTCTTATGGTGATTCAAGGGATCAGTTATTTAATTAAATGAATATACGTAAGTTTGCATGCATGTGTACACGCATGTGTATGTAAATGTGTGTGTGTGTGTGTGTGTGTGAGTGATTTAAAACACTACCTGGGGTATAGTAAACATCAAAAAATATTAGCTAATATTATTTTTCATTAACATTTAAAACATCTTAAGAATGTTAGAAAGAAAATGTTAAATTCTGAACATATGGATAATATGGATAACATCTGATAACTTGAGGATGTTTTACAAGAAACTTTCATTTTAAGAATATAAAAAATAGTTTTGTCTTATCTATTTACAAAACTACAAATTCATGAAAATAAACATGCAGCCTAAGTTATTTCTATAATCAAAGTATTAGAGTGAATATATTATTAATAAAATATATTTCTGTTCTGGTCATTTCCAACATTGAATGTTGATTTCTACATCAGAAACAGTAAAAAGTAGAAATTTAAGAAAATTTAATCTGATAATAAATTTCTTAATATAGCTACCTAATCTAAATGGCCAGAAGCCTCAATTGTTCAATAGTGCTACAAATTTCTAGAATAAATAAACCTTATTTGGGACAGAAGGCTGACATTTTAGAGGAAACATATTTGTGTCATAAAATTCAATATCAGTTTAATTTCTTATACTTTTTCAGTCAGAGTTCATTGCTTGATTGAGGTTGTTTTCTGCTATAGAAAGATTTCCAGGTAAAATTGACATACCTTAAATTATTACTTTAATACATTTTAGTATTTGGATACTTTAAAATGAAAAGAAGCACAGAAGATAATACAAAATATCCCACTCAAAATAAACAAAGGATAATTTTGCAAAATACATAAGATCTCCCTTTACTTCCTTTTTCTGTTTAAGGAATAATAATTTACAGGTAAAGTTGAAGCCCAAATATTTTTCCCTTGAATTCTATTTCTTTCTCTCCCTCTCTAGAATGAACTGCTACTATGAATTTGATCTGTATTTAGCCTATACTTTTATATTTTTACTACATATAAATATATAAATATCTCTATAACTATCATATAAGCTGCATGTTTTGATATATAAGCATTTTGTCATTTGATTTCAACATTAGGTCATTCCCACCACTATTTTTTCCTTAACCAATGAGGTATTTTTACCCATAAGAGAATTTTTTGATATTTTTATCTATTTTGTTGATGATTTATTTTGCAATTATATTTCCACAAGAAAACTTGGCCTATAAGGAATTAATTCCTTGAAATCTGTTGGGAATTATTTGACCTAGAAAGTGATCACTGCCTTTTATAAATGTTTTAAATGTAAAGTTGTCTATGGCCATGCCACCCTGAATGTGCCTGATCGCATCTGATCTTGGAAGTTAAGCAGGATTGGGCCTGTTTAGTACTTGGATGGGAGACCACCTAGGAATACCAGGTACTTTAGGCATTTAAAAAAAAAAAAAAGATAATAAATAATAAAAATTAAAAAAGAATGTATTCTCATTATTTGTTGGGGCTAAGATAAATCCAACTTACATATTTTTGTGAATTATCCTTAAACAATTTCTCTTAAGCTCATTTTTGTAGATATCTGTGCCTCTAATTGAATTCACTTATTAATATAGATGATTAGCAGCAATCATGTCTATGTACCAATTATTCTGTAAGTATCTTGAAGATCCAGTTCTATTATCTTTGGTGTTCCCATAATACTTTGCATGAAAGTTTCACTTGAAGCAAATGTGACAATATTCCACGGCAGAATTCAGCTAACCATATCTTACAGTTGAGGTATCTAACCTAGGGAGTCTTCCCTAAGGGAGTGAGTTATAGTGCTGTCCAGACTTTCTTATCCTGCCCATGTATGAGGAGCATACACGTGTGTCAAATGCCGCTAATTTCATCAATGCGAACCTATTTTTAACATCCACAATGCTAATAATTGGCAAGATTTTCACCAAAGAAAACTTCTTTCTAACACTCATGATAATTAGCAAAGTCTCCGTTGTTTATGGGAGTCAAAGATAGCTGAAGTATTTTTATTAGCCACTTCTGGAGTGTGGAGTTTTAGATTAAATGTTCTATAATTACCAATGAAGTGTGAATTTCTGATAAAACAACTGATTTGAGCCCCTAGAATATATATCACGATGAACACATTTATACTGAACTTTGAATGTTGAGTAATTTAAGACAAATCATAGATATAAAAACAATTTTAAAATTTAAATTATCTATAGTCTTTTGACTGCAATCTGATTTTTTTTTGACAGAAGGATATTCAATCTATTATGTCTGTAGATTTGTCCAGTTCCCCTTGTAATTTTATCAGTATTTGTGTAACATCTTTCAAGCTTATTTGAGTACCTGTATACAGATTCGATTTTTTATATTACCTTGGTGGGTTGTTACTTTTAGTGATTTGTAACGATTCTTCTTAATTTAATAATGGTTTTACCTTAAAAATCTACACTATCCAATATTAATTTTGCTATAATGGCATTGTTTAGGACAGTTTGCTATTTAAATATTTTTAAGCTTTGTATGCCATTTTCAGTGTGTTTCTTATATATTAAAATATATGTATATATTTAATCTTTTACTGTCATTTTAGTTAGATCCTTTGTATGCATTTCAATTAGTGACATTTAAAAGATTATTTGCAATCTCATATTTTTGGTTTTTGTTTATACTGATTTTTCTTTGCTTCCTTTTTCCTCTTTCTCTTTCTGTTTGTGAACAGATGATTTTCTCATTCATCCCTCTTTTGATTTTTTTCTGCTAATATGAATATTATTCCTATTCCTTTAGTGCCCTTTTAAATTTCTAGCAATAATTATTATATATTTTGTCTAACAATTACTGAGTTTCTATAACTTTTTAATATTATTCTCTATACACCTCAGCCAGTTAATATAGATCAGAATTTCTCAACCTCATCAGTACCGACATTTGGGGATGGATAATTCTTTGTTGTAGGGGGTTGTCTGTGCATTGTAGGATGTTTGGCAGCATGTTTGGCCTCTTTCCACTACATACCATAGCTTTCTTCCCCATAGTGACAAATAAGTATCTCAAAACACTGTCGAATGTCCCCTGGAGGACAAAATCACCCCCAGTTGATAACCACTGATTTAGAGGACAAGTAAGATCGATAAAGCTCCTACTTTGCTACTTTTTAATGACAAGAAAAAAAGGTAAATTTTGCAAGATGATATATATCTAACCATCTTGTACAATTAGCCTCTTAATTGATTGCTAGAGGAATTAAAAGCCAGCCATATGTCTAAGTTTTTAGAATTACAATCCTTGCAAAGTTGTTTGATCGCCACTTATTTTCCTATCTTAACAAAACGTCAGTTAAGAGCCAAATAAATGTAAAAAGAGGTTTTTACCTTTACTTTTTTCCCCTAGAAGTATCTCTGTGCCTATGAAGATTTAGACAGCCACTGGGGCCAAGCCAGGATTCCCGTAGTGAGACAATTGACTTGGCATCACATTGACAACATATAAACAACAGTTTGTCAACAGGCTTCACATTAGTGACAGAACATTTTTTGGCAAAATAGAGCCATCCTTCTGGGAACCAAGGCAAAAACAGCTACTCACTTTCCTTTAGGACTCTTCTGTATGAAATACCAAATTAATTAAAAGATTATAATCCTGACATTTGTTTAGAAAATATTTTTTAAGGAAAAAATACACCAGAGCAGAATTTCTGCTAAAAAAAATTGCCTGTAGCAGTTTATTCATAGTTACTATAGACCTATAAACTCTGAGTAACTGTTAGAGATTTGTTTTTGTTTTGTTTTGTTTTGATTTTATTATCTTCTTAAGTTAAAACTAACAGTATGGAACTTATTATTTGATTACACAAATTGGAAAATATAAGTATTTTCCCATAATGATGATCAAAAAACTATATCTTACTCTGCTTTCCAAGTTTATAGAAAATGAAAATGAGAAATAAAGTGAAAGCAAAACTGCACATTTAACATAATTTCTTTGAAATAAATGTAAATAATGCTTCATAGCTTTCAAAGAATAAAGTGAGCTGAGAATCATGGGAACTTGAAAATAAATGCTCAAAGCAAAACTAATTCTCCTAAATGTGTAAAGAATCAAAAAAATTAAAATTAAATAAATAACCACTATTTCAGCACCAAAATCACTTAATAAAGGTGAAAGTAGTTATCTAGTTGGGCACGTAAGCACTGTGCATATATCTGTGGCTAGAAATTACTCAAAATAGAAAATAGACTCTGCTTAACCTTCTAGGCCCAGTTAAGTTCAACATTGTTTAGAGAATTTTGAAAATATTTACTACAGGAACATACTTGTACTTCTTAAACTCAAAGTTAAAAAGTATTAGAAATTGATAGGATTATTTAGGAAGAACATGAACTTAAATGTTAGTGATGCTGGAACTGCTATACCTAAAAATCTCTAAAAACTATTCAAAAGGCTATTTTAACATGAAGGCCCAGATTTTTTTATGTGTTATTTGACACTATTTGAGATCAACTTTTTTTCACTCATCATAATGTCCTTTAGATACAACCAGGATATTATCAAATGGTATTTATTGCCAAGTGGTATTTCATAAGATGTGCTACAATTTAATCATTCACCTATTAAAGGACAATGGTTGTTTATAGTTTTTATCTACTAAAACTAAGCTGCTGTGAATAATCACATACATATTTTGTGTGGACATAGTTTTACTATCTCTGGGATAAATATTCAGAAATGCAATGATTAGATTGTATGGCAAATGTATAATATGTATTTTTTCAACTGATGAATTACCTTACAGAGTAACTGTATCATTTTATATTCCTACCAGCAATGTATAAGAGATTCCATTTTTCTGCATTCTCACCAGCAACTGGTATTGTCATTTTTCCCACCTGTGGTCTCACTAAGTATATAATGATATCTGACTGAGGTCTTAATTTACATTTCCCATATGGCTAGTGATATTGAACATTTTTAAATGTGCTTGTTTGCCATCTGAATATTCTCTTTATGAAATATCTGTCCATGTCTTTTGCCCTTTTTCTGAGTTCTTTATGTGCTCTAGATACAAGTTCTTTGTTGAATATGTGATTGCAAATATTTTCTCCTAGTCTGTAGCTTATCTTTTCAACTTTTTAGCATGGTCTTTTGCAGAGCAATAGTTTTTATTTTAATGAAGTCCAATTTATCTATGTTTTCTTCTTTTATAGATCTTGTTGTCATGTCTAAGAACTCTTCACTAAGGCCTAGATCCTGAAGATTTTTTTCCTATGTTTTCTTCTAAGTTTTAAAGTTTTAGTTTAACATAAATCTATGTTTTCAGTTTTGAATAAAGTGTGAGGTTTAGGTGGAAGTTCATTTTTTGCCTATGTATATCCAATTGCTCCAGCCCCATTTGTTGAAAAGATTATGAATCCTCAACTGAATTGCTTTTGAAACCTTGTCAATAATCAGTGGCTGTACTTATGTGGGGAAATTGTAAGGTCCTCTATTCTGTTACGTTTTTCTATGTGTCTATCCCTCTGCCAATACAACATAGTCTTGATTACTGTAGTTATATAATAAGTTTTGAAATCAGAATGATTTCTCCATTTTTCTTTTTTATAATTGTTTTAGCTATTCTAAGTTCTAAGCCTTTCCATCTGAAGTTTAAAACAAATTTAGTCTTGTCTATGTCTACTAAAATTTTGCTTGCATTTTGATAGGAATTACATTAAACCTGTACATCATTTGAGGAGTCTTTTAACCCATGAACATGGTATGCCTCTCCATTTATTTAGATCTTCTTTTAATTTTTTACCAGTCTTTTGTAGTTTTCAGAATACAAGAACTTCATAGGTTTTATTAGATTTATACTTATGTAGTTCAGTGGGGTTTTTTTTTTTTTTTTGAGTAACTGTAAATGGTATTGTATTTTAATTTTGGTGTCCACATGTTCATTGCTAGTACATACAAATATAATTTATTTTTATGTTTATTTTGTGTCTCACAACCTTGTTGAATTAACTTATTAGTTCCAGGAGGGTATGTGTGTGCAGATTATTTGTTTGTTTGTTTGGCACAGATTGTCATGTCATCTGCAAATAGAGACAGTTTTATTTCTTCCTTTCTATATACCTGACTTTATTTCTTTTCCTCATCTTTACTGCACTAGCTAGAAATTAAGTACTATGCGAAATAAGAATGATGAGAGTGGACATTCTGTCAGTTCCCAGTCAAGGGGTGGGGAGAGCAGTCAGTCATATATCATCAGTATTATGTTAGCTATAGGATTTTTGTAGATAATCACATTTAAGAAGCTCTCTTCTATTATTAGTTTACTGAGAGCTTTCTTTTTACCATAAAGGGGAAAAAACTTTGCCAAATGTTTTTTTTCCACATCAATTGATATGCTGATGTGTTTTGTTTTGTTTTTCTCTTTAGCCTGTTAATGTGATGGATTGCATTGATTGACTATTGAATATTGAATTAGCCTTCCATCCATCCCTGGAATAAATTTCACTTGGTCATAATATTTTAAATATTGCTTTATATATTACAGATTTCTATTTGCTAACATTTTTTTAAAGAATTTTTGCATGTATATTTCATGAGGAATGTTGGTTTGTGGCTTTATATTTTTTACATTGTCTTTGAGTATGATAGCAGAATATCATATTTGTCACTGACTTGCTTCATAGAATGAGTTAGGAAGTATTTTCTCCTCTTCTATGTTTTGGAAGGAATTTTGTAGCATTAGTGTTCATTCTTCTTTAAAATTTTGGTAGAATCTCCAGCAAAATCATCTGGGCCTGGAGATTTCTTAAGAGGTAAGTTTTTAATTACAAAATCTATGTCTTTAGTATTTACAAATTATTCAAATATTCTATTACATATTAGATGAGTTTTGATACTTTTTGAGTTTTAAATAATTGACCCACTTTGTCACTTTTATTTGTGTAGAGTTTTTATAGTGCTCCTTTATTAGCTTTTTGATGTGTATAAAGTCTGTAGCAATATCTCATAATTTATTTCTGATATTAGCAATTGTAATTTCTCTTTTTACCATTATCTATCAGTCGTTTTTAAGTTTGTCAATTTTTTTTGTCTTTTCAAAGACCCAACATTGTTTTTTTGTCTTTTGTTTTTCTATTTTTAATTTCACTGATTTCTACTCTTATTTGTATTATTTCTCTCTATTTGCTTGCTTCAGGCTTATTTTGATTCTATTTTTCTAGGTTCTTGAGGTGGAAACATAGATTATTGATTTGAAAAGTTCCCTCTTATTTTAAAAGTATGCATGTAGTGCTATAAATTTCCCACTCAGCACTATTTTAGCTGTGTCTCATTTCATTTTTGATATGTTTGTACTTTCATTTTCTGTTCAGTTTAATGTATTTTTAAAAATTTCCCTTGAGATTTTCTCTTTGATTCATGAATTATTAAAAGTATGTTTACTGTCCAAGTGTTTGGAAATTTTCCCATGTCTTTCTATTATTAACATCTAATTTGTAATCATAATAGTAAGAGAACTATTGTATGATTTCAATTCTTTAAAAATTTTTGAAGGTTGTTTTATGACACAGCATATGGTATTTTGGTGTATATTTCATGAGTGCTTGAAAACAATGTGTATTTTATTGTTGTTAGTAGGTATGTTCTATAAATGTTGATTTTATTCTACTATAATTCTTTTCTCATCATGTAATGCACTTCTCTGTCCTCAATAATTTTCCTTGCTCTGAAGTCTACTTTATCTGTTATTAATAGAGCCAGTATTGCTTTCTTTTGATTAATGACTGCATTTTATATCTTTTCACATCCTTTTACTTTCAACTTACATAAATCACTATAAATGAAGTGAATCTATATACAACATATAGTTGGGTGATGCTTTTTGTTTCTTTTATTATTTCCTACTCTGCCAATTTCCATTTTTTTGATTAGTGTTAATTTAATGTAATTATTGATAGGTTAGGTTTTAAATCTACCATTGTATTTATTTATTTTTTCCTATTTGTTCCCCATTTTTCTCTGTTTTCTTTTTCCTTCCTGAGTTTTATAAATTTTTTAAGAATTTTGATTTATCTATGTGTTTTTTTAGTGTATTCCTTTGTATAACTCTTTAGTATTTTTCTTTTGAGAGATAATTTAGTATAAAATTTGCTTTAGATATTTTTTACTAATTACTCTAAGTATTATATTACATATACATAACTTACTGCAATCTAGACGTTACCATTTTATCAGTTGGAGTGAAGATTAGAAATCGTGTGCCTCTTTAAATCCTTTTCCTTCTCCTTTTATAATATATTTGTCTTAATATTTCTTCTTAATAGTCTTAATATTGGAACCACATCAGTGTTGTGATTTTACTTCAAAAGTCAAATTCAGATAAGAAAACTAAAGAAAAAAAAAGTCTATCATATTCACCCATATTATTACTCTTCTTTCCTGATGTCCAAAGATTCCTTCTTTCATCATTTCTTTCTGTTTGGGGCACTCCGTTTAATTCCTTTGGTGACAAATGCTCTGTTTTCTTCATTTAAGAATATTTTGTTTCGCCCTTCATCCTGAAGCATAATTTCATTGAGCATAGGTTCTGGATTGACAGTTTTTTATTTCAGCGCTTGAAAACTGTTGTGCCTCTTTCCCCTGACATCAATGGTTTCCAATGATAAATTTGCAGTCATTTATCTTGTTTTAGGTAAGTAGTCCTCTTTCTCTGACTAGTTTCAAGCCTTTTATTCTTTTTCTTTAGTTTTTAGGAGTTCGATTATATGTCTTGATATGGTTGTCTTTGCATGTATCTTGATTGGGATTCACTCAACTTCTTGACTGTAGGTTTATGGTATTTCCCAAATTTTGGAAATTTTCAAATATTTTTTGAGTATTTTTCAGTCTTCTCTTTTTTCTTCTCTCCTCTGGAACTCAAAAGACATGAATTTTAGATATTGTGAGGGTCCCATCTCAAAATTTCCTGAAGCTCTGTTTCCATTGTTGTTTGCTTTTGTTTTGTTTTGTTTTGGTCTAATTTCTCTGTTATTCAGTTTAGGTAATTTCTACTGTTCTATGTCAAGGTCACTGGATCTTTTTTTTTTTCTGTGTTCTCCATGCTGATGCTCAGTCTATCTTTCGAGTTTTTATTTTTCAGTTCTAAATTTTCCATTTTTTTCTTATATTTTCTCTTTCTTTGCTGAGACTTAAAATTGTTTCAGTTGTTTTAAGCATGCTTGTAATTGCTTGTAATATTTTTATAACTGCTGCTTTAAATTTTTTGTCAGATAATTCCAATGTCTGTGTCATCTTGGTGTTGGCTTCTGTTGGTTTTCTTTTCTTACTCAGTTTCAATTGTTCCTTTTTCTTCATATGACAAGTGATTTTCAATCAAAATTAGGACCTTTTTTGTATTGTATTATGAGACATTGGATCTTATTTAAATCTTATTTTTAATATCCCTCTGATACTGCTCCAGTGAGGGAAGAAATAAGTGGATATCTAGGTTCCCCACTAGGTTTCCACTGTTAGACATTGGCTGAGAGGAGCAAGGTTGCCTCATTATTACTCCCATATAGCCTCTACTGACACTGTGTGGTGGCATCTTGTTACTACTGGGTGAAGATGGAAGTACAAGCTTCCCATGTGGTCTCCACTAACACTACAGGAGAAGTACTCTTTACTGCTAGGCAGAGGATCAAAGTCTTGGCTCCTCACTCAGCCTTGCTTGACAGCACGTGGAGAGAGAGTGTTGGGGAACCTCATTACAGCCTGGTAACAGTGGAAGTCTTGGTTCTCAATTTAACCATTGCTGCCAGGGGTGTAACCATTTTGAAATTTTGATGTTTGCTTAAAGTTATTGTCCAAAGTTTTCTGTCTTATTAATGTGCCCTTTTCCTGATATTTTGACTTGAGATCAGCTCTTTTTTCTGGCTTTCTCTTCTTATTTCTTTTCTTTTTTTCCCTTTCCTTCTTTCTTCTTTCTTTCTTTTACTTCTTCTTTTTATTTATTTATTTATTTATTTATTTATTTATTTATTTATTTATTTTTGTCTTCATCTGTTAGCATTTCCAGGTTGCCAACTTCTCCAGTACCCTGTCTGGAATAAATTCAGTAAAAAGAAACACTAAGGAGCTCAGGATCTCACTGCTATATTGTTCCTTGGGTTAGGCTTTCTCTGGGTTCAAGTGTTTCCTTTTCATGGCAGTCAAATTCTGTGCCTTGTAGCAGTGATTGATCTTGGGTAGGAGTTTCTTGTTCCTTCTCCAGTGGAAGCAAATTTCTACTTGGTATCAATAAAGAATCTTGGATTCAAATCAGTTTCCAACCTCTTTCCTGGAAGTAGAGATACTTTGCTTATGCTCTCTTTCCAGAAGTAATGGATCTTTGCCTGTGTCCTAGGAAAAAGTGTGCTTCCTACCCTTCTCCAAAAGATAGGTGTGCTTTGCTTCTTCTCTTTTCTCAGAAGTAATGGAATTTTACCTGATCCCTGATTACAAGAGCACTTTAAGCTCCTCCCAGCTTAAAGCTTTTACTGTGTGCTACAGAGAAATTAGGAAGATGTATGACTTTGGTCCTGTGTCCCAGTATCTGCTGATTACTTCCTGCATGCTATGCCATTGAGAGAACTCTCTCCAGTTTCCTGTCCTGCCTTCAGTCCTTCCTATGTCACCGACAAAAGGTTGTATAACAGCACCCAGTGGGAACCTTTAGAAAAGAGCTTTCAATTTAGTATGAAATCCCATTGTGTCGGTGACTCCTAGCTATTCTAAACTGGCTTGTTAATTCTCAGTAAGCCTTAAGAAATCATTAACATTTTAGCTGATTTCTTCTTATCATCTCGAAAAATAACTAGCTCCTTCTCCTGTACTCTGCAAATGATAAGTTTATATATCTTATTTCTTCTTGGAAAGTGTGTTTGAAATTCCAGTTTATTGGTTGATGTGTAAGCCCAGTTCCCTGATGGGCTCAGAATAAGTTGTGATTTGAGAGATTATCTGCTTTTTTTCTCAGTTCTATGGTAGAAGTGAAATTCTCTTTCAACTTTCTAGATCCTAATCGTAAGTGAAACCACAAAGATCCTTGCATGCTTGTTAGGCAGTTTAGTAGCCATGAGCAATGAAGAATAAGGACCAGCTTGAAACCACAGGAATTACAAGAATGATGGCCAAACCCAAAGGCCGCCCCAGGACCAACCCAAAACACCCATTTTTCAATTAGCAATGCCCTTACATCCTGAAATACAAGGAAATAAAAAGCCACAAAAAAACCACTGGTTTAGTCTGGCCACAAGGCTTGGGCAGTTATTATGTATACTGTCTTTCCTTGACCTTAGTCTCATTATACCATCATTATAATATCATACATATGCCTGGAAGTTCGTGAATCTAATTATAACAGACTGAATTCTGGGTAACAGCATGTATAGTAGACAAAAGGTTGTATAACAGCCACTGTCAATCAAAATGACTTCACATGCCAATCATCTAGCACCACCCTTATAACCTCCCATCATGGCCCAAATATAATGCAGACCTCCCCACTGAGGCTATCTCTGGCATAGACTGCTTCTCCCTTGAAACATACTTTAATAAATCTTACTTTTCCTAAATTTCTCTGATCAGTAATTCTTTACTGCATTAGCAGAAAGAATTGTGGCCCCCTCAGTGCCACTGGGGCAATTACAGATTTAGATCGCACCCAACAGCAATATACTAGCTTTCTAAAGACAACTTGTGGATTTTAATAAGTGGATCCAAATAACAAAAATACATGCCTTATTGTAATTATTGTATGCATATATGTAAATAAAATAAATAATCAAACATAATTTAACAAAGATGTTAATTACTAATATCCCCTATACAGATTATTGGTAGAATAATAGTGTTTAGAATTGTGCTCTTTTATGATTGGAATACAGATACTTTATTTTTCCACTTAGGTTCTCTCATTTGTATCTATTGCCCATGTGGGAGTATATATGCCCACAATGGCTGGTTCCTTCTCACAAATGGTATATTAAATGTTGGAAGTTCTCAGTCACTTCCAACAATTTTTTGTATTGTTTAGTCTTATAACACTCAAATAAACAACACTCATTTTACTTCAATATCTAATTATTACAGTATAAAATATGCTGAAAACCTAAGAGGTATCATTCTCTGTCAATGTTTTCTACAAAATAATCTCTGCTTAAGATCATGCTCTTTGTGGTGGCTGTGATAAGAGAATTTATGTCTCTTCTCCTTCAGATTTAAACTATGTTTTAGGCTGAAGCTATTTTATTTCCAGGACTCAAAAGTCCTTTTCCTTATGGATATTTCCTGAGCCTTAATAATTCTACTTATATTTTGGGTTATATAGTTTCCTACAGTTTTCTTTTATATATTTTTATGAGTGTTGCACATACAATACAAAAACAAACAAAAAACAAAACAAAAAAAACCTTGCCTTCCTAGAATGTGTCCTACAGATCAATGATTTTGGTTATTTGCTTTAAAGGATCTCCAGATTGAGAAACAAAGAACTAAAATTACTACTCTGGACAATATAATTTGATGATTAAGATTTTAAGCCAAGGCTATCCCATAGAACTTTTAGTAATAATGGAAATATTTTATATCCATGCTGTCCAATGTGGTAGCAGTTAGTCATCTTTGGATACTCAGCATTTGAAATGTGACTGACACTACTGAGAAAATAAATTTTCAAATTTTATTTTATTTTAATTAATTTAAAATTAAATAGCTACATGTAACTAGTGGTCACTATATTGAACAGCACAGTTATAAAGTAAATAAACATACTGGAGGAGATCCAGAGATTATTACTAAAATGAGTTTTGAATATTGACTCTAATTTAGCCAGATATACTTAGAGAAAGAACTTAAAGTTCAAGAGAAAGCATAGAAAATTACAGAGGTGTAAGGGAGCATGCCAAGTTTGGGAAACTATGGGATTTTCAAATATAGATCAGTTGTTACACTTGGGAGCACAGTGGGAGGTTGAAAGAAATGAAGAAGACAAAAGGCCTTTTTTGTCATATAGAAATATTTAGATTTTTTTCCATTGGCATGGGAGGCCAATAAAGAATTTAAAAGAACACAACCAGATATACATATTAGGAAGACTATCTTTTGAAATTAGATAGACTTAGTTAAAATTAAGAACCTAGGATAATTGTATTATAGAATAAATAAAATGATTACATAGATTAAAAGAATGTTTATACAATGTTCATACATCTATGGAACACCTAAAAAAAATCAAATCATCGACAAGAAAATTAAATCCAAATTGAATGTAGAAAATTTAAAGGCTAAAGTATTTGATCATAAACATTATGACTATAAACATATTTAAAATCTTAGAAAAAAATTTTCAAAAAACGTTTTACAACGTGCCACTTAAAAATGTACACTTATCATATTAAAAATACCTTATTTTGTGCCCTGAATACTTTTTCAACCTAGTGTTTTTAAACTCATGTACCCTGATCTTGTGATCACATCTGTATGGTTTGATCTTGTGGCAGCTGCAGTTGTAAAGAGTTTATTTAAGATATTCATGCTTAAAAAAAAAAAAGTACTATTTACTATCCATCTCTAAGTCAGCATTTAAATGAAAATGATATTTACTAAATGTTCATTATGCTCTGAAAATAATTCTATCTTTGAGTTTTAATTTGGATTTAGGTTATAATATCTCTGAAAATCTTTTGTATTCTTCTGCTAGCCTAAATGAATGTTTAAATCATATTTACTGTAATTAACTTACCTACTTTCCTTTGTTTTTGATTCTTTTTTATTAATGATTCTCCTGTATAGCTTATGGTTTCTACTAAATCTATTCATTGGCAGGGTGTATGGGATAATCATAGTCTTTGAAAAATGGAGCAATTGTTTTGTATTACCTAACAACAAAAATAATTTGATTGATTTTCAACAGTCAGGTTTTCAAAATACTTCAAAGTCATATTATATGCTTTTAATCAATTCAGTGAAAGGTTAATATTTTGAAATATAAGGGCTCTATATATTTCAACTATTATTTTAAATAATAGATACTCATTTCAAACATTGCATTTCAAATTTGTGGCATTTGGTAAGCACATTATATGCTTTCTAAAGAAATATATTTAAAATTTAGAGGACAGAAACATTTTTAAAATAAGATACTAAACAAGCTGAGAAATACACACAAATGTACAAATCAAATAATCAATTATTTCAAGTACATTAAGAATTTAAAATGGGAATATTCCATAATTGTTTTCATGCATGCATTTAAAGTACACTAAACTGGCTCTTTCATGACATTATGTTAGAGTAGTATTATTTAGCAGGTGAGTGCATTTGGTAATTAAAGACCTAAAAGTAGTCACTATAAAATAATTTCATTGTATTTTCCCTGGAGAAAGCATTATGTCCACGTTTTGCTTGTTTATTACATTCATCATTCTAAAACATATTTGTTCGACACCCATGCTATTTGAAAAGAAACTGGCCTAGAGACTGTGGTTTTAGGTGAGTAGGCAGTAGTAAGAATACAAAGGTGAACAAAGCATGCTGCATGCCCTCAAAGCGCAAAGTAGTATTACTTACTGGTGATGAAACAAAGGGGCAGTTAAGTGCTACAAATGTAGTAAAAAAAAAAAAAAAAAAAAAAAGCCAGCCAAAATTAACTTGTTAAATACCATTATAGTATTTAATT
Source organism: Eidolon dupreanum (assembly GCA_028627145.1). Classification (NCBI taxonomy): domain Eukaryota; kingdom Metazoa; phylum Chordata; class Mammalia; order Chiroptera; family Pteropodidae; genus Eidolon; species Eidolon dupreanum. The sequence goes on along the minus strand of CM053502.1, from coordinate 128,858,110 downwards.
ATTCATAGCAAAGATTTTATAACTTTGTACTAAATCTTTTACTATTCTTTTGCCATGTTTCAAATTTCCCACAGTAAATATATTTTATCAAAAACAACTCTAATACATATACCAACTAATAAATCTTCAATTTAATGGCTCCATTTGCCTGATATTCCATTTTAAATATCAAATAATGATTCTTTTACTAAAAAAAAAGAACAGAAAAGAAAAAAATAAAACCGAAGGGATAAGAATTAAGCAATACTTTTCTTCAGAGAAATTAAAGAGAGTGGTTTCAATTATGCAATCTGACATTAGGTAATCAAAATATTTTAAAAAAGAAAGAGCTTAATTCTTCTGATGGACAACTATCTACTGCAATCAAGACTATCTTTTAATCAGTAGAGAGTCTTAAGATAATAAACATTTATCAATTAAGTATGTTAGTAAAGTACTCCAGCCTTAACATTTTTGTTGACTCATTCTCTATTATATGTTCATAAGTAGTTTTATAATAACTACTTTCATTTTATAAAAAAATACAAACCTGTTTTTAAAACACTATAAAAAGCTATTTTAGAAAAAAGTATACACCTTACATGACATAAATTGCTTTCCAAGAAGAATTTTGTAGCATGTATAGACAATGACAGACTTACTCTAAGAAGGTTGGTGAGTTTTTTTGGTAAGAAATTTCGAGTAAGATTTTCCAGTCATAATACATTTTTCAGTACCGTAAATAGTGACTGAAAATAAACACAGATTTTTCTGAGAGGTAATTTTACATTTTGCCACATATTGGTCACAACATTCCTCCTTAAAATAATATTTATGATTTCTTACCTTAACTGACACATTAATAGTCTTCCTCCCCAATTTCATGCTTCCGTGTGATCACTAACAAAACAGCCTACATTTCTTAGCTGGAGGTAATAGCATTTCTGAATGACCTGAAATCCTTTGGAATTGTAACCTGCCTGATTTTCAAGGGTGTTTAACCCATTTGTATGCTCCAAATTTTCCATTTGAATTTGCATCAGGTCATGTAATATCAGTTTCTTCTATGTCACCTGATGTAGCAATAACTTTATATAATGTGACACTGTGTAATGTACAGTTTTAAAAACCCCTTTTCTTCTATAGGAATGGGAGCTGTCAGATGCTGCATCTGTCCTACACCACTGACCTAGTAGTAATGGGTATAACTACTAAATAAAAAATATATAGCTAGTTTTGCATATCTCAGTATAACTATTACATACTGATCTTCCTAATCAATTGCACTATTTTATACTATTATGTATTTTTCTCATATGAAATTAAATTGAAGGTAATACATCAGAACAATAAGAAATAAATTACTAAAGTTTCATTTTTTCCCTCCCACCTATGGGAGTTGTAAAGTTGGAATGCAAGAAAGCAATATATCACTATCGTTGAATTTCATTTATACACTCACTTGAGCAGTGAATCCAGGGGAGGGAATATTATTCTCGCCTGGAATTTGTTCGGTAAATTCCATCTTTCAGGCCATACTTTTGTATTATTTTCTAGAGTAGGAATCAGCAAAGAATGGCTCATGGGCCAAATCTGGCCTATAGTCTCATTTTATAAATAAAAGTTTATTGGAACATAGCCACATCATTTTCTTTTTCATATTGTCTGTGGCTATAGAGGCAGAACTCAGTAGTTGCCACAAAAGCTGTATGTCCCACAATGTCCCCCAAATTTACTCTGTCCCTTTACAGAAAACGTTTGTCAATCTCTATTCTAAATTATTTATGAATTGTTAACTGTTGGTTACATGATGCTAAAACAGAAACTATCATAAGAATCCTTTGCCATAATTATTTAAAGTAAATAAATATGTTGAAACACTAAAAGAAACAAGTCTCCAAGTAAGTTCCAGGAAACAGTCATATCTTATAACTTAAGGAGTTTTCGTTTTGTATTTAGTACAGTGTTTCATTGCTTCTTGTAAAGAAAGCAAACATTTGGAAAGAGCAAGCCACCTACTTCTAAGGAGAGCTAACAAAACACTGGGGCAAGAAGAAACGCCCTGAGTAGTGAGGCATGTGTGCTTCTAGTTTCATCAAGGAAGGCTACAAAAAAAAAATTCTTAAAGAGGTGTCAGTTTCACTTTCAGAAATTGATCAAAGATTATGTCTAGCACATTGAACTACACGCGGTAATTCCCAGAGATGTAGACTCCATTCACCAAACTGATCACCTATTCTGGGTTGGACCCTGTATGAGAATCTGGAAGTGATATTATATTGTTATAGCAATATCTTTACACTCTATTCCCTAACCACCTTGGGAGGTAAATTTTCAGTATTTGTCTGTCAAAAGATCATTTCTGAAGAGAGTTATAGACTATGACATGCTATGGGGCTAGGTGATGAGCCATTCAATAGAAGGCAGTAAATAAGCTTAAGAGCAACCTACAGTGAGGATTACAGATACAACTCATCAGTGTATGATAGTGAATAGATCCCATGGAAGGGATCTTTATTAATGGAAGTCTAGTGTGTAACAAGAAGTTGATGCCAGTATCTAGAACTTGGCATGGTTTGATGTGGAAATGGACTTTTCCTTTACTGTTTTCTGATGCTATTATTATGTCTAAATGTTATTATTTAACATTTCCATTAGAGGAAGAGGTGTCCTATACAAGCATCACGATTTGCTCTCCTGCGACAAATGCTCAGAACCAGCTACTAAAGATCTGCAACCACGGCTAACTAGCACTCAATTACAAAAGCCACTTCTAGCTGACACTGGCCATCTAGTAGAAGGGTGATTGTGGCCAATGTGATTATCTACTGTCTCTTAAAAACAACAACATTCTAGGTGTCCATCTACAGATAAATGGAAAATGAAGATGTTATAAATACATATACTCTACAATGTATATACACACACATAATGGAATATTATCCAGCAATAAAAAAGAATGAAATCCTGCCATTTGCAACAACACAGATAAACCTAGAGGCTAAGTGAAATAAATCAGACAGAGAAAGACAAATTTCACGATTTGATTTATATGTAAAATCTTAAAAACCAAACAAATGAACAAACAAAACAAAACAAAAGCAAATTCATAGAAAAGGAATAAACTGATGTTGGCTAGAGGGAAGGGGAGTATAGGGATGGGTGAAAAGGTAAAAGGAGTATAATGAATAATAGTGTGATAACTTTGCTTGAGGACAGATGGTTGCTAGACTTAATTTGATGATTACATCGTAAAGTATATAAATGTCATATCATTATGTTCTATACATGAAATTAATACACTATTGTATGCCAACTATACTTTAACAAAAAATATTATCTTAAAAAAATACTCCCTCATAAGAATGTTAGCCAAATCCTCGCCTTCTATCCATCCCTAGTCATATCAAGCTGAGAGAAGTCACCTTGCTTTCACCTTTCCTGACTCCAATCTGTTTGCTGAGGATTTTACCAACTTGCCTGACCCTGTCTGTCCACCCAGGAAATGTCATGTGCTTGAGTCCTGCTTCAACCTATTCAGAACCTCCTGGAAATGCACAGCTTCCATTGCCTAAACTCACCTTCATGTCTTTGCTAATCTAATTAAGATCCTTAAATTTTGTGTCTTATATTCTCAGACGGTCCTGGTTTCCCTAATGACTCAGTTGTTGGTTAGTGCTTATCCACTGTTTTATTTTATTTGTATATATTTTTTCGCAATTACCAACGACTAGGGTTCTGGGAAGACATTCTGTTAAAAATGTTAGGGTCATGACAGTTTATGGAAAATCGCTTTTTTCCCCAGATGATAACCAATTTATCCTAAGTTAGGCTTCAAAGTAAACTGAAGTTCTCGAAATTGTTTTGAAAATTGGAAATATGATTGATGTCCCTCTTTTCTTAGTTTGTATTGCACTTAAACTTCATGTGTATTTTATATTGTTATTTTGTTCTTTTGTTTGTTTTGTTTTTATCCCTATATTGGTGCTTTTGAGTGCTTCCATCATAGCCATACCAAATGCTTTAGCATAAAATTAACTGGCCTTGATTTACTGTTGCCTACTTGTTGTATCTTTCCCACTCATCAGGTTTCTTTCCATTCCTAGAGGCTCTTTAGCTTCATTAGCATTGAGTTACCTCAATTAGAAACTGCCACTGAAACCAGAACCAATTATCAGCCAGGATGTACCGATACTATTGAGGGTGGAGGAGGTGTCAGTAAATACTTGAGTATCATCCGTTGCCAATCTAAAATATTCCTGGGATCCTCTTCTCTGTCTCACTCTTCCCTTTAACATACTTTCAGTTTGGGTCTGATTATAGAATATAGAATATGTAGAATCTATTATATATGTATATGTATATGTATATACATATATATATAGCATATAATATTATAGAATATACAGAGTGTATTGTCAATAATATACTCTGTTACTTGATTAATCAGTTGTTTAAATTAAAATAGAAAGTAAAATGTTCATATACTTGTGGAAATTGTTACGGAGTGCATGCAGTTGTCTAATACATCCTGCAACTTTTCTTTGTTGAATTAACAGGGCTTGAGGAAAAACTGAGTCATTAAATTTGACTTTGCATCTGGGATGTTTCGGGACACTACAGAGTCTCAATCTAGATCTGAGGTTAACAAGCGACAGTTTCACTTTGTGCTCTATCTCTGCTCTATTACTTTAATATGGGGACAGGATTAAATATGCAACAAAAGTGCTTCTACTTTTCACACAATCTGGAGACCAATCTCTTTGTGTACTTTTATCAAATTTAGATGACACACTTAAAAAGAGTGCCTTTGGGGTATTCTACCAGATGTATACAATGCACTATATTTTTAAAAAACATGAGTCTATTCAGAGGTGTTCCTCAAGTGCACTCAACTTACATAATATGAAGCTGAAGAAGCTCTCAGAAAACTCAGTTGTTTCTACAAGAAGTAGCTTTTGGGAGCAGTAGCTCTCTGGGGCAACCTCATCATTCCTTTCACCTTAAATGCATAGGATAATTTTGACCTCTGGAATCTGACAGCCTTGGAGTCTGTACTAGTTTGTTTGCATAAATTTCCCAGAAATAAAGCTACTGCTTCTTCAAGTGTTTGATTATGCAAGTATATCAATTTCCTCCACCCTTTTTAAGCCTGTGTAAATCATATTTATACCTTTGATCAAAATGGTAAAAGGAGAGAATAAAGTGGTATTGCATTTTATGACATCATGGGCCAGACGACCCTGGGTGCTTTAGTGATCTCCTGGGAGTTAGACATGGAGAAAGAACAAGTGCTCTTCTTCCAGGGGAGATAATGAACAGCTCTGGACCTTCTCTCAGGCAGCAGGAGCCACAATGCAGTGTCTATAGAACACATGTGGTAATGTTTTTGGACTATGTGGGCTTATACACATTGTTTGCAGCCCTCAGTAGAACACTAATTTTTCAAGTATTACACTTTAGTGTGGGCATAAGAGTGTGCGTGGAGTACATTCAGCTGTGCCACAAGATGTCCTGGCAATCTAGAGTTAATATGGCCCCCAACTCCCCGAGATACTACCAGGGAACCACTTACGTGTAAAAAAGACTTGAATCATAATTGTGGTTTTTACTATCGACTTGGGGTAATATTACATTCTTAAGTAACATTGATGAAAATAATTATTTTAAATAAGAATATAATTTTACTTTAAATTACTTTTTTAATTCTAATAAAATTGAAATGAACTTTTTAAAACTGTATATTTGAAGTATCTCTACTGTTTGCCAGTAAGATATTTATAAATGAGGTAATGCATTTGAACCATCTTTTAAACTGAAAATCATTTTAAAGCTGTAAAATCATTTTAGTCACTTTTAAAAAATATTAGATTTCCCAACATACCATAGCTTGGCCTTCTGTATACTTACTGGTACATTTAATGTGTTTGATGAGCCCAACATATGACCTAATTAGTAGAGTTATTGTGCTATCATGTTGGATTCTTAAAGTAGATTACAGGGGCAGGGAAAGGCTCCATATTGCATCAGTCTTACTCCTGGCAGGAAGCTATTGCACTGTCCAACAGAGTAACTGACAAAAGTTTAAGAAAGTGATAAACAAGTTTAAATAAAATTAGCAATAGGAGGTAAAGTACTGCTTGGCTAACAGTGGGGAGCTGGCACCTCCATTCTGAAGGGCAAGGAGAGGAAACAGTTATTAGATTCAAGGGAGAGAGTGACAGAGAGCTTGGAAGGCGAGTGCATCTACTGTCATGTTTGGAAGGGTGCCATGGTAATAAAACCTCAGTCTTCCTCAACTGCCACCCTCTCATCTTTTGTCCGTATCTATTATCTGTAGAACCCACAGTCAAACCAGAAAGCAGAGGAACCTGTTAATGAATTCATAAAGGTCAGCCTCCAGAGGCACTGAGCAGGGCGGACCGGACAGGGAAAACAAAGAATATAAGAAATAGAGACAGTGAACTAAATTTAGACTTAGATGAATTTCTGAGGTGACTTTCTATGTTAAATATGAAAGTGTATGTTAAAAAATGAACTTAATTGACATGGGTGAATTTCATTCATTCACTTTTTCAGCACAACTTTAGTGAATACGTACTATATACTCTGTTTTGTGTCAGGAACTGAGTAAAGTAATTTGATATGACTCCTCTCAAGGATTTTATCAGTTTTATCTGAAATATAGGTATGAAATCAACTATTATGACTTCATGCTATAAAAAAAAAGAAATCAAAGAGATGAGAGGCGAAGAAACTAACAGGTGGCTTCCAGGAAGAAATACAACACAAATCAAATTTTAAGGAAGAATAGGAATTACACAAGGGAACAATGGGCAAGTGGAAGAAGTGACAGCACAGGCAGATCAAGTAGAACATGAAGGTCAAGCAGCTGGGTTCAGGAAATGGAAACTTTTTCAGTTTTGCTGGAAGGAAGGAAAAACCTAGGGCGAACAAGTCTGGCCTGGATTTTTGCAGTCACTGTTTTTCTTTGTTGTTGTTTTTTAGTTTACTTTTTTTAAATTTTTTTGACTGTTTAAATTTTATTTTATTATTAGTTCCAAGTGTACAGCACATTGGTTAGACATTTATATACTTTATAAAACGATCCTCCCAATTACTCTTTCTCTCCTTTGGCTCTTCACCTAGTCATGACATTAATGCTGACTGCATTCTCCATGCCCTGCTCCCCATTCCCGTGACCATCTATCAACTACTAATTTGTACTTCTTTAACCCTTCATCCCTTTCTCCCAGCCCCTCAGCCCCACTTCCCTCTGACCATCACGAGATTGTACTCTGTATTTGTGAGTCTGTTTTTGATGTTTGTTCTTTTCGTTCCTTAGATTCTGCATATAAGTGAAATCGTAAGGTATTTATCTTTCTCTGTTTGATTTATTTCACTCTACATAATAGCCTCTAGGTCCATCTATGTTGTTGCATATGGCAGGATTTAATTTTTTTAATGGCTGAGTAGTATTCCGTTGTATATATGAACCATAACTTCTTTATCCAATCATCTGTTGATAGGCATTTAGTTTGCTTCCATAGCTTGGTTATCGTAAATTGTGCTGCCATGAACACAGGGGTGCATAGATCTTTACAAATTATCGTTTTTGTTTTCTTTGGATAAATACTCAGAAGTGCAATTGCTGGGTCAAGAGGTATATCCATTTTTAATTTTTTGAGAAACCTCCAGACTGTTTTCCACAGTGGCTGTATCAATTTGCAACCCCACCGACAGTGTATGAGGGTTTCCCTTTTTCCACATCCTCTCCAACATTTGTTGTTCTTTAATTTATTGATGATAGCCATTCTGACAGGTGAGAAGTGACATCTCATTGTGGTTTTAATTTGCATTTCTCTGATGATTAGTGACCTTGAGCATCTTTTTCTATGTCTATTGGCCATCTGTATTTCCTCTTTGAAGAAATATCTGTTTAGGTTTTCTGACCATTTTTTAATTGAATTTTGTTGTTATTGTTGTGTTGAGTTGCATGAGTTCTTTATATATTTCCTATATATTTCCTCTTATCAGATGTATCTTCTCCCAATCGGTAGGTTGTCTTTTCATTTTGTTGATGGTTTCCTTTGTTATGGAAAAACTTTTTAGTTTGATGTAGTCCCATATTTTTCCTTTTGTTTCCTTTGCCTGAGGAAATATGTCCAAAAATAAAGTGCTAGTAGCAATATCAGAGAGATTACTGCCTATGTTTTTGTCTAGAAGTTTTATGGTTTCAGGTCTTACACTTAAGAGCTATTGTGTTTTATCTTGAAATGGATGAGGATCCAAGAAGAATTTTAAGCAAAGGAAAGACCTGAGAGATCTGCATTTGAGAAATATAATTATGGTGGGCATATGGAAGATAGAAGGCAAAGGTGAGAAATTGGAGAGCACTTAAGGGAGTACTACAAAATCCAGAAGAAAAATGCCAAGGACTTTATATTAGCCAGAGTTTTCCAGAGAAACAGAACCAGCAAGATATAATATAATCTGCAAATGGCAAGCTGAAGACCCAGGAGAGCCCATGGTGTAGTTTCAGTCCAAAGGCCAGTAGACTGGAGACCCAGGAAAAGCCAATGTTTCAGGTTGAGTCCCAAAACAGGAAAAAACAAGAGTCAGCTTAAAAGCAGCCAGGAAGGAGATATTCCCTTTTATTCCTGTGAGAATCAGCCTTTTTGTTCTATCTAGGCTTCTAAGTGATTAAATAGGGCCCACAGACATTAGGGAGGAAAATTCGCTTTACTCCATCTACTGATTCTCAGTTGTTAATTTCATACAGAAACACCCTCACAGACATGCCTAGAATAAAGTTTGATCAAATATCTGAGCCCCTCTTGGCCCAAACTGATATACAAAATTAACCAACACAGATTTGAAATCAGAAACAATGATAGGAATAGTACAAAGAGTATATGAAATAGAAATTAGAGATCAAGACTCTCAGAGATGAGGGACAAGCCTGATGCCCAAGAATGTGTCTTGCAAACCTGGGTAAAATGTGATGTCACTGATCACTATGAGATACACCTGAGGGAAAGTAAATATAGGGGGTTAAGTTTGAAAAGGTTGAGATAACACCTGTGAGGCAAACCAGGCTGGAGGAGAGAAGTTTGCACTACAATAAAGATGGGCTTTATACGGGCATTACAAACATTCAAATGGACAACTTTCTTATAAGTAATTATTACTATAGCCAAATTATAGCCACTTAATATAGGCCTTTTTCACATGATCAAATATAAGAGAATTTAGAGCATAATAGTACCTACATTTCCCTTTCAAAAAGAATAAGTAAAATCAATGGCTCACTTAAACTGTATATGTAGATTCATTAAATCTTCAAGTGACTGATATGTTGGCATTGAAGAATTTTAGTTCAATATTTTTATTTAGTATTTTTGTTAGATGTTATACTTTTTCAATTTTCTATATCTTTTCTTACAGGCAAACAACAGTAAAACATTGTTTGCTTTGAAAAAATTTTGGGTAAATAGCTATTTGATTAAGGATTATAAATATTTAACTAAATTAACTAAATTACTTTTGTTCCAAAGTGTTTTTCTTCTTTGTAGGTAACACTTTCACAATACTAGACTTTGGTACATATTAAATTAATGTACTTTTAACATGTCATAATTTCATGTTTTTATTCACAAACAATAATTACCTAGTTAATTTTTCATGTATAGAGCTCTATGAGAGTACATGCTGTGTGATATATCAAAAAATGCATATGTTCAACATCGTTTGCAAAAAATATCATTTTCAGTATCATTCACAAAGACAAATCAGTCAATATTAGCTGCTATTCAATACTTAATTTTAAAACATATTGTAACGCTAAGCCTTTACAGCTGCCTCTAATTCCTCCTCATTCTTCAGTTTTCACTCAAGTTCATCCCCTCTGTGGAGCCTGGTCTGGTTCCTACCAAAGTTGCCAAACACTCTTGTTTACAAACTTTTCTAGATCGTGAACCATATCGAAAATGTATCGTCTTCACATATTGTTCCTTGTGCTGGTTTGAATTCTAACTCTGAAAACAGATGGTAAACTCTTCGAGGTCAGAGACTCAATCTCAAACTTGAAGGTTCACAGCCCCTGGCAACCATGTTAATTATATATTTTTTGTGTTCTTTATATTGGTAAATTTACTTATCCTGAGTTCTACATAAGAAAGACGGAAAAGAAATAAAATAATATTCTACATGCATAAATTATTGCCAGATAATTTAAAAAATGAGCAGCAAGTTAAACTTATTGGACATATCACAATTTTATACAAAAGAGAAAATAATCTTAGTCAACATCTTAGATCTTAGATTAACATCACATGCAGAAAAATTATGAGGAGGATCATAACTTTAAGCTTTGGATTATATTTGAAATACATGGCATGACCGTGCATGTAAAAATCATTTAAAAAAAAAGTTGTATAAATAAAGTTAATTTCCTTATTATGGAAAAGTTTTGAAAACTTATTTTCAGTACAAAAATAATAAGCGTCTACCCACAACAAATTTGTTCCTATTAAAAAAAAAATTAATGAGTTTATATAAAACTAATAAACATCTTTTTTATTCTTTTACTTCCTTTGCAGCTTTTGTAGGATATTTCTGTGCTTATATATTCCCATAGATACTCATTTCTAAACATAAAGCATCTATGTTCTTTTAAATTCATTACAAAGTAAAGTTCTATAAGTTGAATTTCACTTTTTGGTTCTCTTCTGCAGGAAAGAAAAACAAGAACAAAAACAAAAACAAAAACAAAAACCTGTTTGAAAGGACTGAAGGTTAGAAATTAATCCAGGTCCCGTAAACCAAGGTAAAATGTCTCCTGGTGTGTAAACAGCTTCGGCTCTACCAGGACTGATAATTTCCATACACAGATATGAATGTCAATCAATGATCTAAATCTCTCTGTGGAACACACCTAAATTCCATCAAAAATTAAGAAACAAAATTTGTTTCTCATTTTGCTGATATTTTGGAGCATAATTTTCATTTGAAAATAACTAGGTTTTTGTTCTTAATTCTTCTAAAATATTCTAGGATCCTGTTCCAGATGAAGGTTTAAGGTAAAACAAACTTTTTTATTATTGTTGTAGTTTACAAAAATATTATTTTCAATTTGGATACATAATGCAGAGTAAAATTTAAATATAAATATCTAGGTAGAATTAGGTACTTTACTCCATTTTCACTAACTTCATTTGTTATTAATCATTAATTAATCTAACACTTGCTGACTTGCCAAAGTTGGACAGAAAAAGATCAGCTCATCTTTACTGGAAAGACCCCATTTATCTTTCCAATTTTTCCTGCTTTCTTTTCCCCTCCTTACCTACAAGAATGATAGAGAAAAAAATCGTATCACAGTGTGATGCCACTAGTGTGTATAAAAAACCCTCGACAGTCATTTTCCCATCAGCAGTTTCCCTGCTGGTCAGCTTCTAAGCCTCTCCCACTCCCCTTCTCCTCAGGTAGCTGGCTGCTAGATGTTTACTGATTAATCTGCATCAAATATTCTCCGAGCAACCAAGCTAGAATTGGATTAGGTACTTTTATAAAAGACTATTTTCTGTTTTCTCTTAAAGAAGCTTTGGCTTTCTAAACACCATAAACTGAAAGTAATAGTCTTTAAGCAAAGCTATAATGTGATTTCTTTATACATTTAAACGAAATTTCAGCCAATTGCTTTTCATTGTTGTTTTTCCTTAGGAAAATCAGCCATTTTCGCCAAATTTGCATTTGTGGACACATCCCCATTTATAACAAAGTTATTTTGACAGTAGAGGAATACATATTATGTATTTATATAAATCTATAAAGAATTCATGTCATTTTGTAATTGTTAGTGCAAGGCATACAAAACAAATAGGTCTGATTTCTCATGGCCAGTTTAGTCACACAGAGAACACAGTAAATTTTCCTATAAAACATTGTAATTAATTTCCATTTTTTAAATAAAACTAATATGAAACCCAAAAGTTTCAATTAAGATTTACTTTACTGGAAGGTTAATATACATATATTTCTCTACTTCTCAAATAGTTTTATTATGTCATTAATTATGTGTAAATTCAAATAATTTTAATATTAAAGTATTACTTGATGGAAAGAGCAGACATAAGAGAAAATATAGCATGTATAATAAATCATCTCTAATAACATTAAATAAACTGGCCAACAGTACACAATGATTATCTTAGCAGGTCTTTGAAACAAGAGGAAAAAATATTTTATTATGTCCCATTAAGATTTTTATCTAGTAGAGAAAAATACCAGAGAAGAAAGTAAGATATTTTTGTAAGATCAATAATAGTTATTAGGTTATTAAAATTAAGAATGATAATCTTGAGGTAGTGAAATATTTTACATTTTAAAAAAGTCTAAGATTAAAAAATAAAAACCAATAGTTTAATTATTTGATGAAGATAATAGAATATTTTCCCAGAGGTAAAAATAAAGTAGCAAATGTTTCTTTCATAAGAAAATATATTACCGATTCAGCTATGATGGCCATTACAACTGGAATATTAGAAAAGTGCCATTTCTGCAATTTTTCTTTTTTACTAATAGTTTATGATTTTCTATGTGGGTATTTCTTAAATTTTACAAGTGCTTTTAATAAATATGAATTGCAAACACTACTCACTACTTCATTTCAAGACTTTTTAGTTTGGTAGAATATTGAAAATCTAATTCAAATTTCAGAAATTACAGGTATAGATACTGTAACTTTTTAGTATCTTGATAGATTATTGCAAAGCAAAGGAATTTTTTGCTTTTAAGGTTTTAGAGACACAGGAACTTATATCTATGCCAGGTACACTGCAAGGCTTTTTAATAGAATACCTCATATAATCCTTTCCAAACAGTTGAGACAGGTATTATTATCTTCAAATTATAGACACCATCTGGGATTTAGAAATGATAAATAGTTTGCCAGTGATCATAGAGTAAGGCAAAGCAAAGTTGAAACTCATGACTGTGGGGCCCCAAAACTGATATCTTTACACTACATCAAACTGCCTCTCATAATTATGAAGGTAAAACAATTCTCCACCCTTCAAGCATCTCGTACTTTCGTGATGCTCAACTTTCCCAAACTATTCACCCAGACTTGGCCTGGACTTTAAAATAACTACTTTTTTTTCTCCCTGATGGCTTATCGAAACTCACCATTTTCAGATAGCAATGACAAAAGAATAAACTAAACTACATAGAAATATGCATGACTAATAACCAGCTTTAAGTGTTTACCTTCAAGTGGAGAATAAAATCAAATTTGAGTGGGGATATTGTGTGTGTGTATGAGAGAGATATTATTTTCATAAGTTCACACACACACACATGCACGCACGCACTCAAGGATGCTTTTCTTCTCCATTTTTGCATAGCCTTGTGTAAGAAACTCTCTGCTAATGAGATTTGAAAGATAGATGTCTTTAATATCCAAGCACTGACCTATCAAAGGGTCCCGGATCAATCTGGGTTAAGCCACTGGCCCTTGTTAAAACCATGGCCATGTTTATAATGAAAGAGAAAATGTAAAAAGAGAATAACCTGTTGTTATACTGCTCAGTTTTGATTCCTCATTGAGTAGCACAAAACAAGAAATTTACATAGAGGTTTTGGAAAATTTATTACTACAAATACACATGTTCAATGATGTCACCCACATTTTAAAGAGTACATCATTAAAAAATATGAGCTAAGTGTCTACTTTTAAAACATTGGTGAAAAATAATGGCTAAAACCGCTACAACAGGATGCAACACTAAAGGGTAAAATGACTTTTTATATATGCTCTTTGTATCAATAATGAAAGGCAAAATTGAGAGCTAATGCTTTACGGAGCTCAATATGACTCCCTTACTTAAGGTGGAAGAGGAAATTACATCTAGAGGGAATAGGAAATGGAGGGAAACATAACAAATACTAAATTAATTCTGGAAAATATGCTGCAATACCAAGAACTTGAAAATACTTAATAACTTGAGAGAAAAAAATAAGCATAGTATTGCCTTAATTATTTACTTATTTATGAACATGAAAAAGAGCAGGAAAAAACACCCCTCTGTAGTGTCTGGAAGAGGTAAGAAACCAGTGGGTTAGAAAAATTAATTTTTTTAAACAAGACATTCTTGCCACCATCCCCACCCTAATTAGCACAGCTATAGATAGATTTTATAAGAAATGCTATAGAATGTTAAGCAAATTATATTTCACAAGATATTAAAATGTTTTTACATTAAAATAGTTTTTCCTTATGCATCCTAATACAGTATCTATACCCAGTACAGTTATTGCCTAAAGGTGACAGTGGCTGGTTAAAAAGCCCTACACGTATATTTCCACAGAAGCCACTCTCACTGAGTGATTTTTCTTAGACACAAGGAACTGCAGAGCTATTTGATCCAGCTCAGTGGAGCTCTCCACTCCAACACGCACATCATTTTCATTTCTCCACTTAACTCCTGTATCATTCTCAGTTCTTCACTCCACTTGCTGCTACCATTCCTGGTATCTTTAGCCCATGTTTAACTCATTAAGAATCCAAACTTGTGACTCTTCTTTCAATTTCAGTATAACTATGATCACAACAACTTGAGCAAACTCATAAGCATCATCTCACCCAAGGTCTGGAAATAGCTCTGTCTGAGGTAATAAATTCCAAAATCCCACTCTCTGATTTCAATTCTGTATCCTTATTACTTTTCCTCTCAATCATTTCAGCTCCTCCTCATTTCTGGTTCCACACTACCATCCTTTTCTCCCAGTATATCAGCTTCCTCTTGGATTCACTATTCTCTATAACTGGCTGAGACCTCAAGATGCTCAGGTGAACTGCTTCCACCCCTCCACCCCAGACCCTGCATCCAATTCCATCCAACACTTTTGCTGTTTGCACACCAGTGCTGCTCATGGGTTACACGGCCTTAACAGACCTATTCCCTAACTTCACCCTGGCCAAGGTGGCTTTGGCCCTCCTTTATCAGTCAGTAATCAGCTATTCCTGTTCCACAGAGTGCTCATTCAAAATAATCACTGTTTTGCTCAATAGCTTTCCCTAATGGTGTGCCAGCATATTTTCAATCAACAGATCTTTAAAAAATAAAACAAACCTAAAAAAAAACCCAAAAAACAAAAAACAAAAAAACAATCTTTAGCATTTGCTGATTTTCAAACTGCAAATAATACCACTGTGGCCCATATCAAGGTATCAATGTGACATTACCAAATACAAAGTGGAGAAGTAACATGTAGTAAGTAGCACAACTTTTATGATATTTCTACTAGATACAACACTGTATCTGTTCTCAGGCATAATGGATCAAAATCACCTCAAGACCATAGATAATAATAAATGTAATAAAATAATTAGGAGGTGATGAATGTTGAGTATTATCTTTGTTTTAATATAATTTAACTGTAAATTTATGAAATTTACATTTTATAACAATTGACTTACAAAATTCCTGAAAACTTAGCAATTAGCTCTTGCTAGCCCATGCTAGCTAGTGCCAGCACATCACTGCTTCACACACTGCAAACCTTCATTTCTCTTTGTCAATGATCCTGCCTCATACTTTACTGAGAAAACAGAATGTACGTGATTTCCTCAATGTCTTGCCCCTATATTTACAAATTTCTTTGTGGTTCTACTTACTCTGACCTTATTTACAGCTGTCTCAGAAGTGTTCTTTGTTCTCTTCAAGATGGATTTTTTCACCTTAGTTATTATGATTTCCTCCCACGAACCCCAGAACTATGTGTCCTTGGCACTCCTTCTCTCTCGTATTTCTAAATGCTCCCTCTCTCTTAGCTTATCTGTATAAAATATATTCAAGATCCCCATCAATGAAATTAAAAATCCTTTCACTCTGACCCTGTGTACCTGTAGCCACCTGCATTTTTTATACTTGCAAATTATTTTTATCAGAAATTCCATAAGAATAACAGTTCTTATTAGCAGTTTCTATAGCTTCATCCTACTTTTTTGCTTTTTCTCCCCTGATATCTGATGGCATTACTATAGGGGAAAAAAACACGAATCTCTTCTAAAATGCCAAACTTCAAAGATATTTTCCCAGTTCTCAGACTTTTTTAAAAAAATATTCTCTCACCATTTGACTGTGTTGTACCTTCCCTCTTAAAGTGTCTTTCACCTGACTGATTTGGCCTTTGGCAATCTGCAAACATATGAGAGAATGGGCAGGGGATCCTCTATGAGCATCTCTACAAGGACCATCTAATCAACCTGGCCTCCACACAGTTAGAAGGATGCTGACCAGGAACACTAAATATTTGCTGCAGTTGAGGCTAGGAGAGCCCTAGTCTTTACAGATGTAGGTAGAAGAGAAGTTTCTTTCTATTACCTTGGGAGGGATGACCATGTATTCAAAACAACTGGCCCCTGTGTTTATACTCACTTATGGGATTATTGCTGCTTGTTGCATTCCAGCAGTTGGACCTGAGACCAAATAACTAGACAAAAGAAAACAATACCATCTAAGGGGATGCAGAAGAACAAGGAAGATTTTCAGAATAGCTACAACTGGTGACTTCTATTGAAATAGAACTTCAGTGGAGGCAAAAACACAGCTTGAATAAAAAATAAAATCACTCGAGTAGATTCAAGTTTAATGTTTGTGTACACACACACACACACACACACACACTAGACAGTGCATGCTTCCGAACATTGGTAATAGCTCATTAGCTCAGTTTTCCTCCTCTAAAACCAGAATGTATCTCAGAAGAAACAGGGATGGTGGTAGATTCTGTAACTGAATACAGACACTGTGAGAAGCCCTGGGGGCGATAAAAGGCATTTAGGTTGTAAAATCAGAGAAAGTCAGTAACTAAAAATAAGAAAGGGTCACATAGCACAGGCTTGCATAAACGGCAAACACCAGAAAGATAACATTAAATGCTGGCAGAAACTAGACAGGTAGATAGTACTGAGTATTGGTAGGAGGGCAAATGCTGGTCTAGAGAGTACACTAGCAGGTTTAATGAAATCAAGTATTTAAATACTAATGACTCATCAATCCTAATTCTGAGTATACCAGGGCCACAAGATAGAGTTGTCCAGCTTATGTACTGTGAAATTCCAGGGGATATCTTTCACATGTGTAATGAAAATGTATGCTACATTTGAAATTACCTGAGTCTTATTGATGTACACAGTTGAAACAAATGTTAAGTTGTTAAACTTATAACTAATTAAAAGACAGAATGAATGTGAAAAACCTTTTGATGTAAATACTTATATAATTAACTGAAATAGATATTTACATGCATTCCTAAAAAAGGGGTAAAACACTAGAAATTATTTATATTTAATCTATATTTTCAATAAAAATCATCTATTATGGTTACAAGTTTTTTGCGACGCATGGAGGCAAAAAATAGTTTTTTTCAAACAGATATGTCATACATAAAATCATATCCTTTTTTATCTTGTTTCTTAAATTATTTTGTTCTGACCTATCAATGAGGATTTTTTCCCCTGACCTCTCATAATTCAATATCTGGAATCCAGAAAAATGGCTGTTTCCATCTGTTCCACTCAGAATAATCAATATTTAGTTAAGTTCATGCATAATAATGAATATATATCTCCCAGAACGTGCTTTGTCAAATTTTGGTATATAATTTTGTCCAGAAGCAGGACCTTGACAGAAGGGTATCTGCATTTTCATTTTGTTTTACAAGGGATGTGGGAATGCTGACTTTCTACTTTTTTACTTTTTTCCCCATATTATTGCTTCATAAAAGGAAGCATTCTGCCACAGTAAAATAGACAAGTGTTTCAGAAAATTCTCCCTTTAGGCCCAAACATGGGCTAACTTCAATAAATGAAAGTGGCACAGTTTATAGAATTGGTTTCTTACTAAGTACTTGAGTTGAATCAGCTTTATAGATGCCTTCAGAATTTTAAGAGAAGCAAAAGGAAAAGCATTCTTCCAGCATCAAGAAAACACTTTACCACAGATAATTGCCCCATTTAATTTGCATTCCAATGCATACCAAACTGAAAAATAGCAATATTCAGGAGGCCAACTGGATAAAAGACTTCCTATCAAAGTAATAAAGTGATAGGTGAACAAGAGGGAGAGGAAGAAGGGCTAGGAGGAATGACTTAGTGGAGTTGATGTGTTGGTTGCAAATTCCCAAGTCCAAGTAATCAACGTTTCTTCCTGCCTTACTACCAGAGTCTCTTCTGCCAGGAAAAAAAATTCCAGACAGCCTAAGAAATCAGCCGACAAACCTCATTATTGATGGCGTCAGGTGGTAGATCAATGCTGGAGGAAAATCAATGGTAAAAATATTTTTCAGTAGTGCATACAGATGAAGAGCCTCAGCAGCATTTCTTGATGAAAACCACAAAAATCTGTGGCCACCCCTGAGAGTCTTCGCTTCATAGGAAGCAAGAACTTATCTGGTGCTCTAGAGATACTAATTTGCCCCATATTATTTACTGTGTTGTAAAGTGAATAACTGTTTCCTATGAAAAGAAAAGAAAACAAAATGGGGAGATTCTATTGAAAGTAAAATGTAATTCTTATATAGTGTTTTGCTTTAAAGATATTCACTACATATGTAGCTCTTTAATAAGTTTAAAGGATGAAAAATTTAAGAATTGAAAAGCATTCCAAAATTGAAGAGCATGCCAGTTTTTCATTTGAAGAGAGTATGTAAAAATAATTTTTATTGCACGGAAAGATAAAGTTCCAGAGAAAATTCCATGTCAAAGTCTGCTTATTTAAGAATGAGAGAATAATAGTGAAGCAATTTTGAAGAATCATCTTGATTTACAGTCTCTAGTATAAAAATGCCCTTACACTGTCTGATAATTTTCTTTCTAAATCGTAGAGCAAATCAGGTCATAGCACTCTTCTGCCCCAAATCTTATAGCTCTTATAAAGAGGTTATCAGACTAAGATTATTCCTGAGTGAAATGGGGAGTCGATTAAAAGGTATCACTAGAGTGAGGTTTATTCTATGGCTAATGAAATTTAACTTTAGGTTCTCTTTTATTCAGGTGTCTTCCAAATTTCTGAGAGGAACTCTAAAAGTCTCATATCCATAATTGTGAAGTTATTTTCCTAAAGAGGGTCTCCTTAAATTGTGTAAGCTTTAGGAGCCGTCCAGTTAAAGTCCACAGAGATGAACATGTTCCTTTGTAAATGGATGAATACCTATTATTATGCCAGGATTTCATCCTCATCAGGAGAGGAAAAAAAAAAAAAAAACTATCTCCTTGAGACACACTACATGATTTCATCAAGAAAAGAGAAAGCAGAGTCCCATTTCAAGGGAAAACAGTACAGAATTCTTAACAAGACTTCATTTACCTTCTCAGAGAAAATGAAGTACTCTTTACCAAGTATTACTACTTTAAGTAATTCATAAACTTCGTAATGTGTTTGTTTTTATTTGTACTATGCATAGCCTGTTTTTATATATTAATTTAGAGTAAAACACTCAAAGTTGTCTTTAAGGCTGTAAAGAGCCAGGAAGCCTATGTCCATCCCAGAAACAATCTTCAATGAATAGGACTAGAAAAGGCAGTGGTAGAGACTTGGAGGAGGAATATATGCTGTTGAAGTCTAGGTTTTTGTGGGAAGATGGAAGCAAGGGCAGGGGAAAGAAGGGCAGAATGGCTGAGAACCTTTGAGCTGGCATGGATACTTTCTCTAACACCTCAATTTCAAGTCTCTCCATCAGGAAATCCCATTGGCTCTTACTCTAAAATATTTCCAGACACTTTCTCTTATCACCTTTTCTACCACTGCCATCCTGCTCGAAGGCATTATCCTTTCTTGCCTTATTATTTCGGCATTCTCTTAACCATCCTCCCTAATTCTACCCTTTTAGCTCCCCACACCTCTTTATTCTTGCAAAGCAGTCAGAGTGATCCTTTTAAAATAGAATTTTTATCATGTCATTATCTGCTCAGATTAAAATCTAATCCTAAAATTGGCCCAGAAAATCCTTTGTGGTCTTCATTCCCCACTTCACTCCTCTCATCTTTCTACCGTACTTTTTGCTTTTTTCTCCCTTGATTACTCTGTTCCATGGTGCACCCCTACTGTATCAGGCACACTTCTACTGCAGGACCTTTCCACTAGCTGTTCTCTGCGATATCCACATGGGTCATCTCCTCCTTCCTTCAGGTTTGGCTTATGTGTTATCTTTCAACCAACACCCTGTTTGGCCATTATATCTAAAATTGCAGTTTTTCCTTCAACATTGCCTATCTCTTTTCCCCGATTTATTTTTCACATTAACATTTATTTTCACCTATATCTGTCTATTTTATTTCATTTCATTTCATTTCATCTCATATTTTATTTTATTTTATTTTATTTTATTTTATTTTATTTTATTTTATTATTTTATTTTTATCTCATCTGCTACTCCACACTAGGTTGTAAAGTCTATGAGGGCAAGGCATTTTGTCTTTTGCTTACTGCTCAATGCCCAGTGCCTAGAATGGCACCAATACTAAGTAACTGTTCAATAAATACTTGCTGAAGAAATAAGTAAGTTAATGAATGACTGAGCATTAAAACAATACATGTGAGACTCTCTCAATTAGCATCATGTTGTCTTCAGTATAATTTTAAACTCCTTGGCAAGGTATAAAAGTCCTTCATAACGTGTCTTCAATTTTTCCAGATTCATTGCTTACCATTCCCCCTCTATACCCTGCCAACTAGTCAGGAGAAACTATCTATCCACTTTTCTTTAACATGTCAGGCACTTTCATGCCTAATTCTCTTGCTCACACTGTGCAGTCTACCTGGAAAGTCTCTTATTATCTTATCTTCACTTTATTCTTTCCTTAGCTAACCCCTGCTTATCTCCAGAGACCGAACTCCATTGCTTTTTCCCTCAGTGAAGTCATCTGTGACTCACTTAGACAGAATTAATTAATCCCTGCACAGTGTTCTCAGAGTAGATTGTACATGTCTCTTTTAAAACAATCAAGTTATATCACAGTTATTTATAACCCCAGCATGGAATATAGTGTCTGACACATAATAAATATTTGCTGAATAAATCAATATCTAAGAGTACCATCTTTCTAGGCCCAAGACATCAAGTTAATCCACAGTGTTTGCTACTGATCTCTTAACCCACCTGGCTATCACCATACTATTGTGGTTATTAACATTTATTAATATCTATTAAGCACTCACTAAATGCCTTACACTGTTTCAAACATTTACGAATACAATTTTACATAATCATCACGACTGCTTTCTTTATAAGTCCCAGTCTTAATTGATGTTAGAGTTGAGGAAATTGAGTCATAAAATAGTTACTGAAGAAACCATTTTGAAATATGTCAGAGCATTATGTTCTTCTTAACAATAGCGTCTACCTTAAAAAAAAATTTTTATGAGGCTCTAAACTATCGAGACTTAGGAACCAACCTAGGGAAAGAAAAATGCCCAACTCCGGCCCATTTCAGCCATCATGTCCTACCTAAGGGTGCAGAGAGAGTGAGAAGCACTCCAGAGACAAAGGGTCACTGAAAGACTGAGACCTAATCATAGGATCACAGAACACTTCCTCTCTCTCAACTTTACCAACACATTACTGAAGACCTATTTATTGCAGTTCCTTTATATGATGTCCAGCTCTTGAGAAAAAAATTATAAGGCATACTAGAAGGCAAAAACATAATTTGAAAAGACAGAGCAAGCATCTGAACCAGACTGAGATATGGTGAAGATTAGACTGAAACTAGACTTGAAATTTAAAACAACTATGATTAATATGTTAAGGGATCTAATGAATAAAGTAGAC
Source organism: Eidolon dupreanum (assembly GCA_028627145.1). NCBI lineage: Eukaryota > Metazoa > Chordata > Mammalia > Chiroptera > Pteropodidae > Eidolon > Eidolon dupreanum. Next base: position 128,836,294 of record CM053502.1, on the reverse strand, counting down.
AGCATGCACTAACAGACGGGTGTGTGAGCAGAAAGATAGAAATTCTAAAAAGAATTATAACTAATGCTAGAAATAAAAAAGAACACTGTAACAAGTGACAAATAAATTTGATGTGTTCATTTGTAGACTGGGCATGGATGAGAAAAGAATCTTGAGGATATCTCAATAGAAAATTTTAAAAATGAAAAGTAAAGAGAACAAAGACAAAAAAGAGAAGAGAATACCAAGGACTCTGGGACAACTATGAAAAGTGTAGCATACACATATTGAGAATAACAAAAAGAGAAGAGTGAAAGAACAGAAGCAATATTTGAGGCAACAATGACTGAGAATTTCCTCAAAATTAATGTCAGACACCAAACCACAGAACCAGAAATCTAAGAGAAAACCAAGCAGGATAAATTCTTAAGAAACTACATCTGGACATATTATAGAAAATTAAAGATTTTGAAAGAAGCCAGAGTATTAAGACATCTTACTTATGGAGGAGCAAAGATAAGAATTACATCCTTTCCCCCCTCAGACACTTCATAAGCAATGATAGCAGAGTAAAATATTTAAAGTGTTGAGAGAAAAAACCACTGATCTCGAATTCTGTACCCTGAGAAATGATACAGGTCAGAATCAGATTTACATAGGAATAAGTGAAAGTAAAATTCAAACATTTATTTCTGAAGTTCTTAATTGATGTAAAGATAACAGTCTGTTCAAAATAAAAATAGCAACAATATATTCAATTAAATATGCTCATGTATATGTGTGTGTAAATATATGTTTATATATACATATACATGTATATTTATGTATAAGTCAAATAAATAACAACTATGACACAAAGGACTGCAGGAGAATTAGGAATAGTTTGTTATTATAAGGAACTCACACTGTCCATGAAGTGACATAGTGTAATTTAAAGTGGTTTTGGGTTAGTTGTAAATGTATATTTCAAACTCCAGGTGAACAACCACAAATAGTAAAAAGAAAAAAAAAGGTATAACTGATTGGCTAAAAACAAGAGAAAATAGATTCATATAAAAAACTCAAAGCCAACAAAGGAAGACAAAGAAGGGAAGAAAAATAGAACCAAAAAGACAGGGCAATAAACAAAAACAGTAAAAAATAAGGTGGATATTAATCCAACTATATCAATAAACACTTTAAAGGTCAATTGTCTAAATATGCCAATTAAAAAATAAAGATTTTTCAGAGTAGACCAAAATAATTATATTCAACTATATACTATCTATAAAAACCCCATTTTAAATATAGGGATAAATAGATGATAGATGATAGATGAGATAAATAAATGATAGATGATGATAGATGATAGATGGATAGATAGATAGATAGATAGATAGATAGATAGATAGATAGATAGGTGACAGATAGATAATAGAGGCAGACAGACAGACAGAGAGAAAATGAATGGAGAAAGACACCAATTTTAACACTAATCACAAGAAATGGGTGTAGTTGAATTAATTTCAGACAGAGCAGATTTCAGAGGAAGGAAAGTTTTGGGATAAAGAAGAACATTAAATAATGATAAAGGGGTCAATACTACAAGAAGTCATAATGATTCTAAATATGTATACACCTAAGAAAAAAGCATAAATATGTGAGGCAAAATATTGTGAACTAAATGAACATGAAAATACAACCTATCAAAATTTGTAGGTTGCAGTGAAAATAGTGCTTAGAAATTCATAGTATTGAATGTATGCATTAGAAAAAAAGATCTAAAATCAATAATCTAATCTTCCAAGTTAGGTAACTAAAAAAAAGGCAAATTAATTCCAAAGTAAGCAGAATAAAAAATAATAATAAAAATTAGAACAGAAATCAATGACATTGAAAATAAGAAAACACTAGAGAAAATCAACAAAACCAAAAGAAGTTCCTTTGAAAATATCAGTAAATTAAAAAGCCTCTAGCCAGGCTAACTAGGAAGAAAGAGATAAGACAAATTACTAATATCATAAAGAAAATGGGCCATCACCACTTATCCTATCTACTTTAAAGTGATAATAAAAAATATTATGAACAACTCTATGTCCCCAAATTGGATAACCTAGATGAAACGGATCGATTCCTTGAAAAACACAATCTGCCAAAATTTACACAAAATATCCCTCACAAATATTAGAATATTAAATCCAACAATGTAAAAAAAATTATACATCACAACCAAATTGGATTTATCCCAGGCATGCAACCCTAAATCAGCATTTGAAAATAAATTAATGCAATCCATATCAACAGGCTAAAGAAGAAAAATCATATGATCATATAAACATGCAGAAAAAATATTTGACAAAATGCAACATATATTCACAATAAAAACTCTCAGAAAACCAGGTATCAGGGGAGCTTCCTCAATGTGATAGAGTACATCTGTAAGAAACCTGCAGCCAACAAAATACTTATTGGTGAAAAATTCTAAGTTTGTGCACCAGGATCAAGAACAAAACAAGGATATTCCCTCTCACCAGCCCTTTTAAACATTATACTAGAAATCTTACTTAAGATAAGAAAAGGGAAAAAAAAAGGTGTACATACTGGGAAGACCAAAATAAAATATTTGTTAGTAGATAACATAATCATTTACATAGAAAATCCAGATCAATAATAAAAAAAAACGTATACTCTTGAATCTAAAAAGTGATTATAGCAACATTGTAGGATACAAGATTAATATACAAAAATAATTTGTTTTCTTATATACCAGCAGTGAACAAGTGGGATTTGAAGTTGAAAACACAATATCATTTACATTAGCACCACTGAAAATGAAATATTTAGATATAAATCTAACCAAATACGTACAAGTTTTTGAAAACTACAAATCTATGATGAAAGAAATCAAAATAACAAAATAGTGGAGCAATATTCCCTGTTCATAGATAGGAAGACTCAATATTTGCATGATGTTTGTTCCTTCCAACTTGATTTATACATTCAAAATACTTCTAATCAAAATCCCTGTAAGTTATTTGGGAGATATTAACTGATTCTCAAATTTTTGGATTGGCAAAACCCCAAAATGGCCAAAACAACACTGAAAGAAAAGAACAAAGTCAGAAGACTGACACTAGCCACTTTTAAGACTTATTATAAACCATTTATCTTAGCACAGTAATTATGATAGTGTCTTATCAGTGAAAGACTAGACTAATAGATTAATGGCACTCCATAGAGAACCTAGAAATAGACCCACATTAATGCAGTCAACTTTACAAAGAAGCAAAGGCAATATAATTATGCAAAATAGTCTTTTCAACAGTGGTGCTGGAACAACTAGAAATCTACAAATAAATGAATCAGGATATAGACCTTATAACCTTTATAAAAGTTAACTCACATTGCACCATAGACCTAAATAGATAATGCAAAACAATAAAACTCCCAGAAAACAACATAAGAAAAATGCTAAATGGCCTCAGGTATTGTGATGACTTTTTAGATGTAATACCAAAGGAATGATCTATGAAAGTAGCCATTGATAAGCTGGACTTCATTAAAATTAAAACTTCTATTTTTTAGTAGACACTATCAAGTGAATGAGAAAATAAGCCATAGACTGGGAAAAATGTTTGCGAAAAACATTTTTAATAAAAGTCTTTTATGGAAAATGTACAAAAGACTCTTAAAATTCAACAATAAGAAACAAACAACTCCATTAAAAATGGACCAAACATCGAGGTAGACATCACAACAAAGAAGATATACAGATGGGAAATAGGCATATTAAAGGATATTCCACATCACATGTAGTTAAAACAACAATGACATACTACTACATACCTTTTAGAATGGCCAAAATCCAAAACACCAACAATAACAAATGCTGGTGAGTTTGTGAACCAGCAGGAACTCTCATTTATTGCTGATGGAAATGCAAAATTGTATTGTAACTGTGGAAGGCAATTTAGAAATTTCTTACAAAATGAAACATACTTTTACCATGAAATTCAATAAGTCTGCTCCTTTGTCTTTGTCCAAAGGAGTCCAAAACTTCTGTCCACACAAGCTGCACATGTATGTTTATAACAGTTTTATTCATTATTGTCAAAACTTGGAGGCAACCATGATGTCCTTCGGTAGGTGAATGTATAAATAAACTGTAGACCATCCAGACAGTGAAATATTGTTCAGTGCTAAAAAATAAATGAACTATAAGAGCCATGAAAAGATATGGAGGAAACTTGAATACATATTAGTGAGTAAAAGAAATCGATCTAAAAAGGCTACATACTTTATGATTCCAACTATAGAACATTCTGGAAAAGATAAAACTTAGAGACAGTAAAAAGATGATTAGTAGTTTCCAGTGGTTAGGGGTCAGAGAGGGATGAATATGTAGAGCATAGAGAAATTTTAGATCTGTGAAACTACTATATATTATTTTATAATGGTAAATACATGTCATTATACATTTTCCAAAACTCATAGAAACATAAAACATCAAGAGTAAATGCTGATGTAAACTATGGAGTTGGGAAATAATGATGTGTCAATGTAGGTCCACTGATGATAACAAATGTACCACTCTGGTAGGAGATTTTGATAGTGAGGTAAGCCATGCATATGTTGAGGGGAAGAGGTTATATGGAAAACCTCTGTACCTTCCCCTTAATTTTTCTCTGAAATTTACACTACTCCATAAAGTCTACTTAAAGTTACCTCTTCAGTACCAATTTCTATCTATAAAACTTACAGTTTTTACTTTACAACTAACTACCTGTTTTAAAAAATTTTTTTAATGGCAAGACTTTTTAAAGGCTGTCTTCCTGTATCAATTAATTTATACTTCATTAAATGTTTTGATTAGGAATAAATTTCTTTTATAATAATTGTATTTAGGTGTTGCCCTCTTTGAACCAGAAATCTTTTTCTGTCTCCCTCTTTGTGCTTGACAAAAGAAAAAAAAAACATTTAAAATAATTGGATTGTATAGAGTACATTTTCTTTTTAAGTAAAGAGAATAAGTTTTGCTTTTCTTTAATCTCTGGAAAAAGTGCATTTTAAACAAATATTATTTATGAGATGATGAAAAAATTGTCTATCTTTCAAATTCTTAACTGTTAAAAAGATGAAGTTTCAGATTCCTCTAAACAGCACAAAATGGATGGGCATCGCCTCTCTAGGGTGTATGGATTTGGGATTATGTCATAAAAGATGACTTTTCTTTGATTGAGGTGAAAGGTGGAACTAACCTAGGAGATGAACTCATGGGTAATTCCATAGATAAACACTTTCAGAAGAACTATAAATGTAATTTTCTGATGAAAACCTCAGCTTTTTTTTTTCATCCTTCCAATCAAAAGTCATCTGAAAACTTCTGGAAAATGAATCTGGAAGATTGAGAAGAGTTGCAGGAGATTTAAGAGGAACATGGGTATTGGAAAAGATTTAGAATTATTCTCTTGCCTGTCCTTATCAATTGGGCTTATAGAGTGCCTCAGAGAAATATTTCCAATCCATAATAATAATCAGGAAGCTACTATTTAGCAAGACTCAGATAATAGTATATGACTGAGCTCAAAATGCTGTCTACATTCTTTTGTGGTAAAGTTTGGATGCAAACACTCTTCTTTTTAAATATATATTTTTGTTCTTCGATTACAGTTGGTAGACAATATTATATTCATTTCAGGTGTAAAACATAGTAATTATACATTTATATAACTTATGAAGTGACCACCATGATAAATTTAGTACCCATGTGATGCTATACATAGTTATTACAATATTATGTTCCTTATGCAGTACTTTACATCTCCATGACTATTTTGTAACTACCTATTTGTACTTCTTAATCCCTTCCCATTTTTTATCCATCACCCTTCCATCTGGCAACAATCAAAATGTTCTCTGTATCTATTAGTTTGTTTCTGTTTTTTTTGTGTGTGTGTGTTTTGTTTGTTTGTTTGTTTTTGTTTGGTTTGGGTTTTTTTGTTTTTTTGTTTTTGTTTTTGTTTTTTTTTTGCTTATTTTGTTCTTTAGATTCCATATGTAACTGAAATCCTATGGCATTTGTCTTTCTCTGTATGACTTAGTCCACTCAGCACAATACCCTCTAGGTCCATCCATATTTTTGCAGATGGAAAGATTTTATTCTTTTTCATGGCTGAGTAATATTCCATTGCATATATGTACTAGCCTTCTTCATCTATTGATGGACTCCTAGGTTGCCTCCACATCTTAGTTATTGTAAATAATGCTGCAATGAACATATGGATTCATGAGTCCCTTTGAAGTAGTATTTTGGGTTTCTTCAAATAAATACTCAGAAGTAAGATACTGAGTCCTTCTTTGTCTCTTGTTATAGTCTTTGTTTTAAATTCTATTTTGTCTGGTATAAGTATTGCTCTCCTAGTATTTTGTTTATTTGTTTTCATTTTCATCAAATATCTTTTCCAATCTACCTACTTTCTGTCTGTGTTTGTCTTTTGATCTAAAGTCTCTTGTAGGCAGCATAAGTAAAGGTCTTGTTTTCTTATCTATTCAGCTATCTTATAGTCTTTCTATTGCATTTAATCCATTTACATTTCAAGTAATTGTTGATAGGTATGTAGTTATCATCACTTTATTATTCATATTTTCAATCTTCTTCTAAAGAAGTCCCCCTAATATTTATTGTAATACTGATTTGGTAATGATGAACTGCTTTAGTTTTTTCTTCTCTGGGAATTTCTTTATCTGTTCCTTGATTCTAAATGATACCTTTGCTGGGTAGAGGAATTTTGGTTGTAGGTCCTTACTTTTCATCACTTTGAATATTTTATGCCAACCTCTTCTGGCCTGCTAAGTTTCTGTTGAGAAATTAGCTGACACTCTTATGGGAGCTCCCTGTAGGTAACTAATTGCTTTCCTCTTGCTGCTTTTAAGATTTTCTCTTTGTCTTTTACTTTTGGCATTTTAATTATAATGTTTCTTGATGTGGTCCTCTTTGGGTTCATTTTATTTGGTACTCTGCACTTCCTGAGCCTATATGTCTATTTCCTTCACCAGGTTAGGGAAGTTTTCTGTCATTATTTCTTCAAATAGGTTTGGCAATTCCTAGCTCTCTGTCTTCTCCTGGTATCCCTATAATGTGAATGTTGGTATGCTTGAATTTGTCCCAGAGGCCCCTTAAACTATCCTCATTTTTTTTGGATTCTTTTTTGTTGTTGTTGCTGTTCTGATTGGGTGTTTTCTGCTGCCTTATCTTTTAAATCACTGATTTGATCCTCTGCTTCATCTGACCTACTGTTGATTCCCTCTATTGTATTCTTTATTTCAGTAATTATATTTCAAACACTCTTCTTTAGTAAAAGTTGTGGTTACTATGTTTTAAAATTTCTATTGTGTGACAGATATATTTGTAGTAAATGATATATGATTTATTAATGTTGTAAACATCTCCTCTCTCCAACTACCTCTACCACCACTAGCACCTAATTTTTTTTCTTAAGTTAGATAAAATCATAAGTGAGTCATAGTCATTTGTGAAGGGAGTCCCTAGTGGCACAAATGTAGAAACTATAATTCTTTCACTGTTTCTCATTCTATGTGGAGAAAGTAACTCCATACAACATAAGTTAACAAAATAAGTGAGAAGAGTTTCTCTGCAAATAATTATTCATTTTAAACACACATACACAATACAGCAAAACAACATCAAAATCAGTGTTTCATTACAGCACCTTTCTAGAGACCCTGAGTAATCAAATCCACTGCATTTTGAAGAAATCTTTGCTCTCGAACTGGAGAACTACTTATATAGGAGCACAAGAATTATAAGGGATTAAATTGGTCACCATGAGAATAAATAGATATCTATAAGAATTTCCTTTGACTCTAGATCCAACTAGGACATCCCTAATGATCCCGAAGGCAGTTGATCAGACCACAAGATATCGAGTTCATTCTAAACATGTGCTATTGTCTTGATGTAACACAATAATGTCTTGCTTTTCAACAATATTTTTTAAATGTTATACTTTTCCACCCCAAAATGATCATTTTCCCAGGTATGGCACACCTGGTTCATTTTCATTTACATTTACTAAAAGAGGTACTGCTAGAGTGGGCTTTCTTTTAGAAAGTCTTATCATTTCTGGTAATGATGAACTCATTGACATTTCTAATCTAATTATCATCTGAAATTATCTTTATGGCTGTGTCCTATGGCTGGTATTTCTCTCTTCTGATGATTTCTGCAACTACTAAATGTGCTAATTAAATTGGTTAGGAGATATATAAGAAATCATATAAATTAAATATCAAAATGTAAAAGATTATGCTCTTAATAAGTGAATACTTTAGGAAGAAATGCAATGCATATTTTGATAGTAACTTCACCAAGAAAACACATTTCAATATTATTTTTGTTTATATTGTGTCAGTCACTGAAATTCATTAATGGTTATAAAATCATTTACCAGTCCAACCAGACTCCCAAGATTTTCACTGGGGAAAAGAAAAATTACCATCTGTAAGCTCCTATGATAGGGAAATCTCATTTGCAAAGCAACATGAGAAATGTTTATTTGGTGGGACTGATTAAAAGCATTATTAAATATTCATCAACTCTTCCATTTCATTTTTTCTTCTTTTATTCTGTTAGCAACACTGACAGATAAGTTCCTATAGTCTAACATTTACATAACCAAATGCAAGCAGAAATATACCTAACCTCATAATCATCGAGAAAGTCATTCAAAAAGCTAGAATGGAGACTAATAGTTTAAATTTCTTTGAAAATTCTTTATAGATAAGGTACTACAACAAAATGAACCTTATGTTCCATGGTAGAGCATTTTCTTTTTGTCTAAATATGAAATATTTATCACCTCACAATTTAAATTTTGGATTATTTTATTTTTGTTGAAATTTTTATATCAACTCTACAGCAGACACTGAGATCATAGAGGTGTGACTAAGGAATTACATCTTCAGTTCCCTTCCAACAAGGTGACCACTCTGGAAAAAAACTCCAATTCTCAGAAACAGTGACTCATACCCTGATCAAGTGCATTAAAGGTCACCTAAGTAATGCCAGGAAAGGATGTGGCTCCTTGCCAAGGCTTCTCTTCCCAGCTTATAAGTGGAAATAATGCTCATGTTTCAAATGAATACATGCAGTTTTATTTACAAATTTTAATGTTTTAGCAACCAATAGGATTGATATCACAAATAAAGTATTATGAACTAGTTCAGCAGCACTTGGGTCACCAAGAGATTGAGACTGAAGACAAACAGTCACAGCACTGAAGTTAGATGGGCATCTGGTTTGACATAAGGCTAGAAGCAAAAGGTTATTATATTATACAATAATCATATTCTAATACTTAGTATAACATTTCCTGAAGTGAATGACAAGAGTAAAATATCACTAAGAAGGCTCTACAATTTAACATGGCAACACTCTTGAAAAAAAAAAAAAAGAACATTGGTTTTTGTCATAATTCTATTAAACATACCCAATTTGAATGATTGATAAATGGCACTTTACTACTTTCCTGTCTTTAAATTTTAGCAGCATGGTGGGATTGAACTTTTGAACCTGTGTCCATGTGAAGCTTTTACTGATGAGTCCTGTTTCACATTTAAATGAGTGCCTATAATAGTGCTATAGAAGAGACAGAAATGTTGTTGACTTGGTGACTATTTCAACTGAAAGTACATCCTTGTTGGCAGCTGAATTCACCACCTGAGTACATGGTATTCCAGTTACAGGAAGGTTGAAATGTAGAAAAAAACGAGTATGAAAAATTGAAGGCTGGTTGCCTTTAGAAGATCATAAATGTATCTATCTAGATTCAGCTATTGTATAATGCCAGTATTCCTTGTCTCTTTCCTTTTATCATTGCTTCCTACATTTATATTGTTTCCACTTCTGTATTTTTTTCTAGCAAAATCTTTCTGTATGTCACAATTTGTTGTGGATCTGCAAAGAAACTAAAGTCATTGCCCCTTTGGATTTTGCTGTGAATGAAATCATTTGCATAAATGCCTCTGTTCATTTCCTTTTCCACACACCACTGATTTCTTTGCCCTTTTCTTCTTTCAGCATTTTTTTTTAGAAAATTCTAACTCTCAAGTCTATTTCGATACCTACAGTCAAGCTGCATGTAGCAAGAGAAAGGCACTACAACTACGTAGACTACGTGTTTAAATTCAGTTTAAGTTCATAACCATGAACTTTAAGGGATCCCATACAGCAGCCCTATATTTCACTTGTCCATTCACTAATCCACTTTTCTAGGTGACTCTTCCCAAACTTCCAAACACTTCCTTCCCCGTTCCTAGTCTCAGGCAAAAACCATGCTTTCTGTTTCACTGAGAAAATAGAAGCAGACAGAAGATAAATTTCTTGAGCTCCAGCTATCAACCTATCCAACCACCATGATCAGTACTCATGTATTTGCCTTTCTTCCTGCTAGAATAGGTAGACTCTTAGAGCTTCTAAGGCTATCATCTCCACTTTTGCATTAGCCCTAAGGATTTATTTTCTGCTTGGGCATAATGCTCCAGGAATTTCCTCCTTTGATCTGTTCCCTCAATTTTTATTTTTCCCTTCAGCCATATAAACATGCTACTTATTTCTTTCATTAAAAAAAGTTTAAAAAATCTTTCTTAGCTATGTAGTCCCCTCCAATTCCTTTCTCCAAGTCATAGCAAAAATTCTCAAAAAAAAAAAGTCTACAATCCTTTCCTAACTTTTCTTCTCTCATTTTTCTCGTAAGCTCATTCTAGTCAAGCTTTTTCTCCCACCACTATATCAATATGGTTTTGTAGATCATGGATGATGTCCACAGTAACAAATTTCAATTTCTAATTAGTTTAGCCATCAGAAGCATTTAACTTAGTAAGCTTCTCTGTCATATTTAGGACACTGTTTAGACTTGGTTTCCTCCAGCCTCAATCTACTTTGCTAGTTCCTTTGCCAACATCTTGATTTTGAAGTATAGCTAAGCTAAATCCTTTATTCTTGCCTCTAGCCACATTAATTTGTTGGAAGTCTCATTCAGTCCCTTTGAAAATCTCATCCAGGCTTGAAATAACATCTACATGCAGGTAACTGCCATATTATATCTTTTGTTCAGACTTCTTTCATGAACTCCAGACTCTTATATCCAACTGTCTATATAGCATCTCTGTTTGATGTCTATTAGGCATCTGAAATTAAAAATATCATAAACCAATTCCTAATATTCCCCCTCAAATCTATTTTACTCACAACCTTCCCATATCAGTTTATGACAAATCCAATCTTCTCATTACTCAGGTCAGATACTGGAAGCCATTCTTAACTCTCTTCTTTCTTGCACACACCAAATCCAAACATCAAAAAATTCTGAATTTGCTTTCCCAGACCAGCATCATAACTGATTTAATTCTTTCCTGTTCCCTTACAGCCTGTTTCTGATGCAGTACCCAAAGTGATATTTAAAATACTGGTGTTAAATCTGTCACTGCCCTACTCAAACTCTAATGATTTTACATCTGTTCCCTAGTAGGAGCCAGTAGCCTACAAGGTCCTATATGATCTAGTTCCTGTACCTTGATGACATCACGTCCTCTTATGTTCTTTTTGCTTACTCTGTTCTAGCCCCACCATCACCCTGATGCTCCTTGCATGGTAGTAATAACTCAGCCTTAGAACCTTGCTTCTGCTGTTCTCACCACCTGCAATGATCAGTCCCTTGGGTATTGCATGTCTATTTTCTTACAAACTTCAAGTGTTTGTTCAAATGACTCTCACTCAATGAACCCTACCCTGACTACCTTATTTAAAATTGTCACTTGCCTTCCACCTTGCTCACCTATGCCCTCATTCCATGACCCTGTTTTACTTTTGCTCTTATTTCATAAAATGTATTAACTAATATACTATTTTTAATTTAATTTTTATTTCTTATTATATGGTTAGTATTATTACTATTTTAGAATATAATCTTCACAAAAGCAGTCATATTTTGTCTGTAGTAATGCACCACTTAACAATGGGGATATGTTTTGAGAAATGTGTCACTAGGCAATTTCATCATTGTGTGAACACCACAGAGTGCACTACACAAACCTAAATGGTATAGCCTACTACACACCTAGGCCAAATGGTACACCACTGTGGATATGGGGTCTGTCATTGACCAAAACATTGTTAGGCAATGCATGACTGTCCCTTGTACTCTGTACCAAACCACTGTTTGGTAGTAGATACTTGATATATATTTGTTTAATGATGCATATTTATAGCCTGACAAAAATTATTTCCAAATGAAATTCAAGAAAGTAAAAGGAAAGAACTGGGGACAGAGAAAGACTAAAAGTCTGTAAAATATTTTTCAGAAGAGTTCAGAAAGGAATGGAAAAGAAAATAAGAGAAAATAAAAAGGAAGGATAAAGTTGAAGTTTGGAAATAACTATAGGAGTGTTTAAAAGGATAAGTTGTTTCGCAATTTGGTACAGTAATTTTTAAATTGGATAAAATAATTTTAGGGTTTGAATAATTTTTTTGAAAATACTTTTTTGATATTACTATACATTAAAACAGCATACATTAATATAAAGTATATGTTAATATATGATAATTAATATAAAAGCATTGATTACAAATACTAATAGTAATCAACATGTTAATGTTACTTTGTATGTAATACATTAAAATAGTACATGTAGTATATATATTATATGCAAAACTTTCCTGTATTTTTCTCCACTAATGTTGTAGCTTGGATACAAATGAAGCTAGCCAAGCAATTGGCTTGCAGTATTACCAACTCTACTTTAATTATCTCATAAAATATACATCAAATTTCCCATTTCCCCACTTTCTTGAAAATGACACTTCTTAGGAATCAAATTCTGTGATTTTTTTTTCACTCATACATACCGATACACCTGCTTCCCTTGATGAGTTTGATTACTTTTTTGTGTGGGTGCCTACTTGAAATTTTTATGGAAAAGAGGTACTTCCATTTCTGACCACAGAGTGAACAGTCTACTGCTAGAGCTTTCCAAGACTTGGTAGCCATTATTAGTAATTTGTGGAAATTCACTGTCTATGACCCTAATGTATCTCCCCCATAGTATTTAGAATTGCTCTACTCCCACTTGTTCAGATTCATTTCTGTGATCTCTATTTCCATTTTCTATTCAATTCATCAGCACTTATGCTTCCCAGCTCTTCCTCCTCCTTGACAAGCTGATGATTTCATTGATGGTATTCTACACTAGTAAGTATTCAAGTTAATCAATAGTATCATTATTCTGATGACTCACACTCAAATTTCTTAGAGCCATTCATGACCTTCTTCTTTCTCTTGAGCCTTTTCCTTAATTATTAAACTTGTTACAAATTAAGTTGCATTGAGTTTCATTTTTTACTAAATCTTACTCATACCACTCCATCTATTTATTCTGTTAATCCTCTGGTTCAAGTCCTCTTGCCTCATATCTGGATCTTGAACATCATCTTCTAAGTAAGCTCATCCTTGATCATAGATTCTTCCTTCTCTAAAACGTTATCAAAGCTAAAACCAGATTGTTCTTCCCTCATGACTACAGTCATCAAGTCATATAATGTCAACATTTCAATGCCTTTACATAGCATGATACATTAACCTCAAATTCTCCAAACTAGCACAGATGGCTGTTCATAGTCAAAGCTTTTCTCCCTCTCTCTCAAATATATACAATGCATACACACACACACACACACACGTGATATATTATCCTTGTTATCCTTTATATCTGTACTACATACCCTTCACATATGTATTATACATATATATTACTGTATATATTTGTTATCCTACATATATACATATATGTATTACCATATATGTGAATCTATGTGTGTGCATGTATATGAGAAATTGCCTTGTGTACCAAATGCATTGTATACCAAATTATATATAAGATATATTATGACCATTGGGGTTTGTCCCAGGCACTAGGACTATGAGTTGGTTTCAACATTCAAAATTCGGACAATGTATTTCAATGACAATCAATGTCAATAGACTGAAAAAGAAAAAAAAAGAATCATCTCAGTAGATGCAGAAATTAATTTAAAAAATTTATCATCTATGATAAAAACTTTTAGCATTTTTAAAATAGAGAAGAATTTCTTAAATCTGATAAAATGTTTTTATTAGAAACCTATAGCTAACCTACAGCAAATCAGATTTGTAAGTTAAGGATGGAATTTTTTCCCCAAAGATCAGGAATAATACAATGATGTCCATTAATACCCTCTTATTCAAAACTGTACTGGAAATCCTAGTTAATGCAATAAAATAAAAAGAAAGAAAGAAAGAAAGAAAGAAAAGATATTTAGATTCAAAAGGAACACAAAAACTTTTTTTTAACTCATAGACACAATGATCACCCACATAGAAAAGCCTGTAGAATCTAGAAAAGAGCTGCAAAACTAATAGGTGAGTTTATTAAGGGTGTAGTTTACAAGGCAATTTATAAAAATCAGTAGAATTTGAATGAATAATTGAAAATTGAAATAAGGAATATCATTTTACTTAGTATCAGAAACATTAAATATTTATGGTTATATCTACAAAAACATGTTTAAGATTGAATATTAAATTTTTCTAAACTTTTTTGAGAGATATCAAAGAAGGATTTTCATGAATCAGAAGACATGATACTGAGATATAAATTATTCCCAAATTTATGAAGTTTTGATGCAATTCTGAATAAAATCCCCATCAGTTCTTTGTAGAAATTGACAAGTTGGTTCTAAAATGTTTATGAAAAAGAAAAAATCTGGAATAATGAAAACAATTATGGGGGAAAATTTTAGCAGATACACTTTACCTAAATGCAAGATTTACTGTAAATCTACAGTAATCAAGGTCATGTGCTACTGGAATGAAGACAGACTTACGAATCCACAGACCAAAGAGAGAGTCCAACAATAAACCTGTATGTAGTAGGCAGTCTTGAACATGGCTTGTGATGATTTATTTTCCAGATATTCATACCCTTAGTGAATACTTTCCCTTTGAGTTGAATTGTACTTATTGCTTCACTTCTAATTAATAGAATACAACAGAAGTGATATCACTTCCAAGATTAGGTTGTAAAGAGACTGTAGCTTCCATTCTAGGTGCTCTCTTGTAACTAGATCTTTACTCTAGAGGAAGAAAACTCTCTCAATGGAGTGGCCTACATAGCAAGACAACGATAATCTGGCTAATATTCAGTGAAGACCTAAGGTCTATAGCTATGTGAGCAAGCTTCGAAGCTCACTTGTTTGAGTTTTAACCAAAGCCTTGGCCAAGAGTTTGATTGCAGTGTTGTGTGAGATCTGAGGCACAATATTTTGCAAAGTTGCTCCTGGATCCCTGACTTACAGAAAATCTGAAATAATAAATGTTTAATGTTTACAGTCACTAAGTTCTGTGGTATTATGTTGCCCAACAATAGAAAATAATACAACGTGCTGGTCAACTGATATTTGACAAAGGTGTCAAGATATTTTAATGGAGAAAAGTACATAATTTTTCTATAAATCATGCTAGGGCAGTTGTACACTGAAAAAAAAAAAAAAAGCTTAGATCCCAACATCACACCATATGAAACAAAACTATAAAATGTATCCTGGACCTAAAACTCTAAAACATCTAATCTAAAAGAAAATATACCAAAAAAATCATCATTGCAACTTTGGGTTACAAGAATATTCTTAAATAGAAGGTAAAAAGCAAACTTGAAAACTGGACAAATTGGATATCATCAAAGTTAAAAATTTTGCTCTTTGAAAACTAGTTAAAAATAAAAAAGCAAGACACATACTGTGAGAAAATATTAGCAAAACACATCTGATAAGGATTTATATCCAGAAAAACTTCATAAACTCAATACTAAGGAGACTAATAATCAAATACTTCAAAAGAGTGAAAGATTTGAAAAGAAACTTCTATTCAGAGGTACATATGGCAAATAGGTATATGGACAGATTCTCATCATTAGTCATTAAAGAAATATAAATTAAAATCACAACAAAATATCACTACACACATAGAAGTGGCTAAACAAAAAATAACTTTGGCAACATCAAGTGCCGCCAAAGATAAGGAACAATTGCAACTCTCATACATTGTTGGTAGAAATGCAAATTATATAACCACCTGCAAAACAGTGGCTAACTATAATGCCATCTGGTTATTTATCCAAGAAAATGTCAAAACATATGTCCACAAAAAGACCTATATGTGATTGCTAATAGTTTATAATTATCAAAATCTGGAAATAATGGAATGTCCTCCAATTGTTGAATGGATAAAAAAAATTTGGGATTCATCTTTAAAACAGAATACTACTCAACAACAAAAAGAAATGAGCTACTGATATATGAACAACATGAATGAATTTCACAATTATGCTAAATGAAAACAGCTAGACACCATGGTATCAATAGTGCACAATCTTATTTATATAACATTTTAGAAAAAGTAAAGAAATGGGAAGAAAAACTAGGTAAGTGGTTTCTAGAGGGCGTTGACAATCACCTACAGAGAAGAATATAGAGTTTTGCTTTTTTGTGGTGACAAAATATTCTATATCTTCATTGTGGTAGTAGTTATGCAGCTATTTGTATTTATTCAAACTAATCTACCTAAACTAAAAATGATGAACCTTTATGTAAAGCAACATTACAAACTTGAAATAAAGGGGAAAAAAAAGAGTAAAATAAATAGATGAAACAATACAAAGATAAAATCAGAAAAAAATGTCAAATTTGGATATTTCATTCACATAGGTAATGTTTTCAAGGATTACACACCAAACTTCTAAAAACAATTACTTAAATGTATAGAAGTGAGATTTGAAGAGGGTAGTTACAAGAGAAATTTTTTTCCAGTATATTTCTATATCATATAATTTATGTTTAAAGCCATCATGTATTTTTTTCTTATTAATCAAAAAAATTAACATAAATAACACAGTCCAGAAATTTAAGGAGATTATACCTCAATGTGTGACAATAGACATTTCAACCAACAATTGGAATGCAATGTGATATATTCCTTGAAAGGAATGGATACAGAACTGCTGTGGAATCATAAAGGAAAAAAGAAATTACATTGCCTTGAATAACTGGAAAATATTACAGGGAAAGAAATACATTTCATGATTGAGTGTGAACTCATCAGTAGGTAAAGATGTGGAAGGTTATTCTAAAAAGAGATAATCAAATACAGCAAATGAACACAGACTTCCAAATTAGAAAACATGTGCTCAAATCTTGGCTACTAACTAGCAGAATCATTTTGACAGATAATGAAACTTTCAAAGCAATATATGTAAAATAGATATAATATGATCATCTTAGCCAACTTGAGGAATGATGGTATCATTAATATGATAGTGATTAAAGCAGAAAGAATGGGTTTAAAGGTGACAATAGTGAGCTTAGTTTCTATCATGTGGAATTGAAGATTTTGAAGATTAGAAGAGTTGAGGCTGGGAGATTGTGAACACAGAGGATATATTTAAATTCATTGCAGTGGATTTACTGGTCAGGAGACTATATCTACTGAGAAGAGGCCTAGTCCCATAGGCCTTGATGTTCAAGGGTAGTTCATGGACAAGAAATAAGGGCATTTCCTGGGAGCTAGTTTGAAATGCAAGTTCTTGGGCCCCATTCCAGATCTGTTGAATCATAATTTGCATATTAACAAATTCCCCAGGTGATCCGTATGAACAGTAAAATGATAAGCATTACTCCAGAGATCACCAAGTCTTGAGGGTCGATTTGAGAAAAAGGGGTCAGCATACAAGAGAGAAATGTAAGCTAAGCAAGAGACTTCTATTCCATGATATTTATGGGAAACATGGCAAGAGGCATCATAAAAAATCCACTGAGGATATACTTCTCTATTTTAAAAGAAAAATAATGATGGTGCTAAATATCGTTCTTTTCTCCTAGTCCACTCTAATCATGTTTATTGTACTTCTGACGCCTTCCCATTATCCTTTCCACAGCTCATTATTTTAGGAGATATTGTGCTGCTCACTTCATACAGAACATGATATTGTTTCTGTAGCACCGGCAGCAACTTTGTGTTCATTCATAGACACATATTAAGAAGTGTATTATCATTAATTATGCACTAAAATGTTCTTGGCAACAGACTAAGTGACAAAACATTTGCTTTTGTCAGAGTTCTATTAGGTGAACCCAAGTTGAACCATGGAGAAATATGACACTTTTCTTTATTTTAATTTGTTTCACAAGGTCAGGATCATGACAGTGACTCTATTTTGCACATTATTTTCTCTCTCATTGTAATGATGTTAATGGAACTCTTTTAACTAAACTGTTTTTATCAGGTCTACAACCTATTTATTGCATATTAAGAAAAAAATTTCATGTTAATATTGCTTAATCTACTGAAGGTTCCATTGAATAATAAAAATATGCTTTTCTGAAGTACATTATTATTTATAAAAGTTCAAATGATGCTATATTTTTATTGTATGGCTAATTCAAGAAGAAATTAGAATAAAGAAAAGTATAATATGTCTATATAAGTTCCAATTACAGATCAAAGAAACACTTCTTTATTAACAAACAGCATACATCACAAGTTGTATTTGACTATATAACTGATTGGAGACTTAGAGATTACTTTTAAAGTTTGCATAAAAAGAACCTTATAAAGAAAATATTTTCAAAGGTAAATCCACTGCTACTTTTCATGCTAATGTAAATTACAATTTTTTTGTTGATGATTAGCTCCACATCCTAAGTAATTTCAAACATCTTAGCGTAGTTTCTCCTGGTAACATGGTAGACTCTTAGTAAATGGTACACTATACCTACCACAGAGTTCCCTGGACAAAAGTACCTTAAATTAAGAAATGAATGAATAAAAAAAATTATGTTTGCTACCAACATTTTTGTAATTAAATTAAAATTTAGTTGCAGAAGGGTAGCATGACTGATTTTTTAGCTCATTTTTTAGGGACAGGCTATATTAAAATTGGATAGAAAAGGCATTATCTATTCACTCTACATTTATTCAGTCTCTATAATGTGCCATTCTATGTTCCAAAGAAAAATATTTTATGAGAATGGTATTGATTAATGATTTTGTTTGTTTTTGTTCTTTTGTTTTAGTTTTAAGGTGCGTTGATTAAGTTTTAAAAAAGTGAAAATTAAGCAGAGTTCTTAGAGGCTATAATGGGGACAGAAACAATACTAAAATGATATTTCCTGGATCTGAGTACAGGATTTCTTTAAAACTTACAAAATACTATTTAATAAAATCTTGCTTTTGATTGGGTTGATATTATATAGATCTATTCACTGGCATCTTACACGGCAATAATAAAATACTTTTTTCCTCACTTCTGCTCAACCACAGTGAATTTCTTGATCTTTCTTGTAGAGCCAGAATAGAAGACATTAGGTAAAGTGCCTCTGGCATATGAATACTTCCATCATAGCAGGCTGAACAGACAACTATCCAAAATGCCAGATATCATACATGCTCACACACACGTGTGGGCGTGCACACGCACACGACATGCACACATGCATAACCTACATTAGGTAGATATAGGGTAGGTTATAATGGATCTTTGCATGTTGTTTAACTTGATTTATTTATCTGATAGAATATTTCTTTTGTATAGTTATATGAGAAAAGCTGCCAGACTTTCCTTTAGAATAAGAAGTTCAATATGTTAACATGGAAACAATCACTAATAACTAAGCAATATTGGAGGGATGAATTCTATTAGAGTAACAAGTGACTTAGATTTTCATACATGCCAAATCTATCAACAAGTAAAGAAGGCTTCTAATATCAACATGGGTTTTGACTGCCAATTTATAAATGACTAAATAAAATGATAGGAAGTTGAATTTGTTTGTGCCGATACCAGACTGGCCAAAGTCAAAAGAGTGAGCTGTAAATTAGTTATAGTTTGTGATACTACTTTCTTTATCTTGGATATATACCTCCACCTTCCAGTAGTCCCAGGGCATCTTCTCTCCTATTTTAATATCTCCTATTTTGCAAGATACTGTCTGGTGTGGTTCAGAGGAGGATTCCCTTCCTCAGCAGTATGAGGTACTATTAATCCCTTTTCCCCTGCTCAGTCTTGCCACTCATATGCCATCAATGAGTACTGAACCTAAATTTTACACTCATAGAATTAAACATTATTCTTATATGAATATAAATATGTTATGTAAATATGCATTGCATAAATGCTTATTACAGCATTTATATTTTACAACATTTCCTTTATTACTTCCTTTGGACATTAGAACAGTATTTTTTCAGACTTTTCTGATTGCCCTTACCAAAATGCAGAGACTTTCAACATTCCCCAAATGATATTATGAGATTAGCATCTACAATAGCTATATAGGAATATACTCACCTTGTGTGAATGGTGCATATAGAAAATAACTTACTATTTTAGCAATAATCTCATTATAATTTTACACTTGATGATCTTGATTGCCTATCAACAGCAAAAATATATTAGAACTTTACATTTCTTCCTATATTCAGGCAAGTACAAGCCAAATGCATACACAAAAAAGAGAGTTTTATACAACCTTCTCAATTTTTCTACAGGTTATATATCTACTTTGGCTGTTTAGTTACTTATAGTATTGAGTTGAGATTGCAGATTCTAACCCATATTAACCAGGTTCCCAGTTTTAGGGTTCTGGGTTAAGCTTTCCTTGTTTCTCCCTAGTTTAACCAAAGTATAGTTGACAAATACAATTATAATATACTAAAAGTATACAACATGATGATTTAATGTATATGTTTATTGTGAAATGATTATCATGTTAATTAACACATTTATTACCTCTAATAGTTAATTTTGATTTTCATTTTTTTAGTGAGAACACATAATCTATTCTCTGAGCAAATATCAAGTATACAATACAGAATTGTTAACTATAGTCACCATGTTGTACATTAGTTCCTCTGAACCAGTTCCTCGCATAATTTGGGCCAAGTTTTCCAGACCTATTATCACAAGCAATATATCACAATGAAGACACAGAATCTCATATGAAGATCATATAAATAAATCACAGCCTAAATCCAAATGTCTGAATGTCAACTACACAAGTCTTTCTTGTTCATTAAAGATATAAACAAATGAAAGTGTATTTTTCATTCTACATTGCAGATTAAGGATCACAGAAGAATTTTTTTCTAATTACAGGTGTTTTCAAGTTATAAGGTCATCATTACAAAATTGATTCTGAAAATAAAAGTATAATTATTGCAACATATCTTCTATGCTCCCACGATCCCCTCTAAGCAGCATTTACGTTCTTGTTCTAACACCTGTATGTAGAGAGCATGCATTTCAAAAGTTTTAACTCTGGGGTGTGTGTGTGTGTGTGTGTGTGTGTGTGTGTGTACATGGAGAACTGAAGAACTGCAGTGCATTTTACTCCAAAGGACAACTTAAGAAGTGTGAATCATGTATATTTAAAAGAATACCTTTGAGCATGAATATTATCTTTCTGTATTTCATATGTAACATCAGGAATATTACTATTCACTCTCTAGTCTATACCATTTTTTTCAAGGAGTGTAGTTTCTCTATTGAAAGAAAGCTAAGTGAAAGTAAAAGTTATAGAAGGCTAGTTTATATTCTCGGAGGAGAATAAGCACTCCAGATTACCTGCCTTTTACAAAGTCTCTTTCCAAAGTACTAACAGTATATTTTAGGAAAACTTTGACTACCATCATAGTTCATCTGCTCTTTAATAACTATGAAATAGAAACTTTTTAACCTTCACTTGCATGTTTTACAAATAATTTCTGCATAATTTTTAATTTTTATTATATGTTTCTATTTGGAATTTTTACTTTGGCCTGATAATTTAAGGCACAATGCTCAAGGCAAGAAATAGAAACTATATCCTTTTTTCTCTATATGTAAGATGTAAAGCTTCCATAAAATGGTATCTCCTTGATGGTCTTTAGCCACATATCTCCCCTCACCCCCAACCAGGCTAAGAAATTCTTTCAGAATTCTGTATACAGATAGGTAGGTAATGTATTTTTTTATTTCCAGCAGTAGTAATTTTACTCAGATCTCATAGCTATCAAATCATTATCCATAAGGAAGCTCATAAGCAAGGTACAAGGAAGGCAATGTCTATGATTTCAAGAAGGTCATAACCCGGAATTAAAAAAAATAAAAATAACTATTACAATGAGGAACAAGGTATAGCCACAAAAGGAATAGTTATAATTTATGCTTGACTAACTTCAGCTGAATATAGTTTATTTATAAACTGCTTATGGCAAATTCTGTATGCCCCTGTTCTATGCATGTGCTGAACTGTCTTCTGGTAAATTATTTAAATTACACCTAGCGGTAATTCCTGAGGACTTTCATACTTCATTTTCTCTATTAATGCAACAGAGAAAAGCTGCTTTGCAAGGATTGCTCTAAATTCCCAGAGTGTGAGTTCCAGACTCTGTATGTGTTGCATTATGCCTGTCAAAAAACTTGTCTTCTCCTGAAATTTATTACTGAAGTTTCTCCACCCGAGCTACTCATTGAAGCCTTACAGAAAGCTCATACATGATTTAAGCAGCTAACAGCACTGAGAGAAATAGGTCAGGTTAAAAAAAAATACAGAATTTAAGCTACCTTCACTTATTACTTATGCAAGATTATGCATAATTTAGCACACTGCTGAATATGCAAGGATGGAATAATTGTTTACCAAAATATTTACTCTGAGTTGGTACCTGTGTTTTAGTGAGATAAGGTAACTTCTCAGCGTTTGCTAATCATTTTTGAATTAAAAAACAATGAGTGAGTTTTTGATTGGGTTGATAACCGCATAACAGTATATGTAAACAGAGATCTTGTTTAACAACTTCATTCAAGTAAAATACATGACACTGTTGTACAGACTGAGCAGTTTCATTAAAGTCATCCCAGTTTAGAAAACATTTCACCTTTTTTTCCTTGACTACAGTCCTATCACATACACATACAAGTGTTACAGAACATATCTCTACAGAACGAGCTAGGTTTTTTCCCGCTTAAGTTAAGCTGAACACTGTGTAACGTTTTTCTAAAGTTTGGAAGCAGACTAAAGGGATGAACAACCACTATAATGAAGGAGAAATCATCTTACTAAAATGCTTAAAAGTTCAAAATATGTTGCAGGGATGGTATAAATTTACTAATTTGCACAGTTTGAATAAATCCAAATTTTATAGATAATATAATTTTTCGTAATTTTGAAGGAAATGTTATATTTATCTCTTATTTGAACAAAAGAAGGTAATGAATTACAAATTCTTTTAAATAATGAAAACTCATGAAAGAAAATATAAGTATATTAGTCTTAACACATGTAATTTAATCTTTAAAAAGAGCACCAAAGTAAATGAACTTAAAACTGGTATCCAAAAATATAGAAATAAATGGAATAAAAACTTAAAAGTAGATTCTATCATACATTTATAATATCTTAAAATGAGAGTCATAACATAATAGAAAAATGAGGAATCTTTTAACTGAAAATGGGGATTCCATCTATAGATAGAAACTAAAATAAATTTTAATTGTATTACAAGATAATATTTAAAATAAATACATTTAAATCGGAAAATGTAGAAAATATATTTGACTATATAAGCTCTCCTGAGGGATTGCAATTTTAAGCTTTGAAGTGACAGAAGAATTAGAAAGCAAAAAATAGGTAGGTTTTACTATGCAGAGGTTGAAACCCTGTTTTCAGAACATAAAAGAATAACTTACATAATAAATATTTATAGCAACTATGGCCACAGGTTTTATGTTATATAAATCATTTATAAAATTGATAAGAAATATATTAGGATGCATTATAGATAAATATAGAAGTAAATTCAAAGGACATATAACATGACAAACAATTTACATAATAGAAATATAATTATACAAATAGAACATGTTTAACATTAAATGTTATCAGATAGATTACAATTTTAACAACAATTAAGTGACATTGATTTTCTGAAATGATTTTAAAACCTAATAATGGTGAGGTGAAAGGAAAAGTTAATGGCAGAATTATTTATGGTGCTAAAAGATGTTAAAATATCCAAAGAGCAAATATAAATCATTACATTTGATATAGTGACATTAAATATGATAATTATGAAGTCTATTAGCAACATGGACTTTTTCACATAAAGTACATTTTTTAAGCTTAATACAAAATTGTAATTATAAGATGGTATGTCTACATATGCATACAGATCAGTACTAAGGTTAGAGAGAGAAAACAAATGCCGTTTTGGAAAGAATTATGTCTTTATGATAACAGTTTATCTTTTATTTTGTTTTAACTGATTGTATCACAATTAATTATAACATTTATTTACATTTCATTCTCACTATGACACTATGAGTAAAGAATTAAGAATGTCTTTTTAAGTGGTTTGAAGAACACTATTTGCAATGGATTGGTGAAGCATTAGCCCATTTAACAAAATTATATTGCCCAATATATTTTCAATGGCAACAAAAATAAGATAGTTGCCCTAGAACAAATGTTTGGCATGGGATATACATTATCAACACATTTCTATCATGTCCTATAAAATTAATGTGGCTATACCCAATTAAATTTGTTCACATGTATTTAATAGGGCAATGCATAACCCTTCTGGTAGACAAATCACTAAATATTTTAAAGTATATTGTTGTAAAAAATAAGAAATTAGTTGATATTTAAATCCACTTGTGTCTATTTTTTCAATAACTGTATTGACATGAAAGAAAATAATCGTGAGTGTCTTAGTTCAAACAACACTGTACATTAGTCCCACTGATTAAATCAAACGCCACAAGGTAAAAAATTCATTTTGGAGAATTGTAACAATAGGAACTGCCAAGATATGAACAAACAACTGTGTATGAGTGTTAGTCTTGCAATTTTCAAGTAATAATAATTTCAAATGCTTGTTTCTGACCATAATTTAAGTAATAACTCCACACAAGGCCAAATGGTCATGAACTATATGAATTTCAACGAAATATTTCATTTTATTTTGTGCCTGTCAAAAATATAGCTCAAAAATAAGTCTTACATTAATAAAAATCGAGTTATATTATAAAGCATATGTATCTTTTTGATTATATTTCTTAATAAGCTATGTGTCATAATCAAGAATTTCCCTATTAATTTTAATATTTTTACACAAATACATAATATATTTCTGTGATAATTTTACTATACTAAATTATTATAAACTTTGTCTAATTCCCCAACTCCTGTTTTTATTTTCTTATTTAAATTGTTCTCTTATAATTGTTTTTGCTCTTTGTTCAAACTTATAAAAAATGGAACAGGGTAGAAATGAGAATTATTAGCTAAAGATATTAATTTAATGATAATTATCTTATGTAGTGTTAGTAAATTAATCCATTTTTTTATAAATTCAATATTTAAAGAACACTTCACAAAAGTTTTTATCTATTTATTTATTTAATGGACATTATTCGAAACTAGTTTTGATGTCAGATTTTCCACCAGGAGCAAGTTACCTTACTGCAACGAATGCCCATTGTTATTTATGGGTTGTCATTAAAAAAATTTTTTGCAAAATTTCTTTGAAGAGTTCCCTATCTTTCTATTCCTTTCAGTTATTTCAAAACCAAAGTAAAATTTAAAAATTTACTGAAAAAATTTGAATTATATGAAATATCCTAAAACATTCTTAATTTTCATCAATTCATATTTCATTTCAACTTTACTGCCTCAGAGTTGCAGGTTTCCAAATTCATGTCATCCTCATGATCTTTTGAGCTATAAAGTTATTAGCATCCTATTTGAGAACTTTTATATTTGCAGAAACAGTCATGGTATGTGCCAATCCTCATTTTTTTCTTTTTATGCCTAAAATATAGTTAAATATACAAACATGTAAATTGATCTTCTGAGATATTCTTCTCTGTCTTTTTATCAAGATTGATATTGAAAATTCATGAGAAAAGGACAGAATATTTGATCAATGGTATTAAAAAATTAGTTATTCATATAAAATTTAGAACCCTGTTTAACGACAACAAAAAAACAAGAGTGTGTTGAATACTATGACAAGAAAAACTTTAGTAACTTTAGTAGACAATTTCAGAGAATATTGCATATTCACTCTATATCAAGCAAAAAGCATTTACATATTGGCAGAAAATATATGCAAGGCATATATGAGACAAAGAATTAGTATCTAGAACATATGAAAAACTCATAAAAATCAATAAAGTAAAAATACTAAATTATTTTTTTCAAAAAGTAAATGATTTGAGAAGGTAATTCACAAAAGAATAAGTCTGAACCTCTCTAATCCCCTTATTCCTGCCCCCAAGTAATATGGAAATGGTCCAGTGGGTTATTATGTCATATCTAATAGATATGGCAAAAAGTTGGAATTCTGAAAATATTAAGTATTGCTGAAACTATAAAGGAAAAAGCCACTTTTATTTACAGCTTGTATGATAAAATCATCTAAGAAAATCAATTTAACAATATCTAATACAGATGAAGATGATGAAGATTTAAATTCTTTGCAATGTCAGTCAAGGTATATACTCTAAAGACACTTTCGCGTGCAAACCAGACATGTGCAAGAGGCTCATAACATCATTATTTGTAGTTTTTTAAATGAAAATAACCCAGGTGAATTATAATAGATGAATAAATAAAATGGCATAAAATGAAATACCATTAAGTAGCAAAAGTAAATAAATGGAGCCACAAGTCTTAGATTTACAAAAATATAATGATAAACGCAAAGACTAAGTTGCTCAAACATTTTTGTAGTGCAAGTAATATTAATTTAAAAATATATAGTCAATGCTATATGCTGTTTAAATGTATTTATTACAATTATAAAGAGATGCAAATTCAGGATGGAAGTTAATTCTTGGGGAGAATTAGGGATCAGACAAACACATGGTTTCTAAAGATTTTGAAAATTTATTTCTGAGTCTGGGTGGTATAAAAATGAGTGTATATTATATAATTTATACTTTCTAATGCATAATATATTTTATAATTAAAATATGTCAATATCTATTTATCTATATGTGTATGCATAATTCTAAGCACCTATTATTGCCAACACACACATATCAGTAGATGGAATTAATATATATCTAGTATATCTATGTAAGAAAATTTATACTTTAAAAGAAGTAGCTAACAGATATAATAACCAAGTTCAATATTTTTCTCTTATTAGTTGAGGACAGGTATCTGCTTTTTCCTTCTTTTAAAGTAATATTATTATGAATAATCAATCAAATACATAAAATAATGCATTTTTACACAATGTACAGGCAGTGATATAAAAGGGAAGTTTTTGCAGTTTATTTTTAATCTGTCTGCAATGACAGCTCTGTGTTGTGTTCTCACTACAGACTGCGAGTCTTAAAAATCACAGTCCTGCTCCCTGATTGGAAGAGTTGTCTGTTATTTAAAAGCCCCATAAATCAGGCAGAATAATCCTTTCATTCAGTAGCCTTTTCTGAGTCAAAAGAATTTATTCTGAAAAAGAAATTAACAGAGGGTTCACTGTTCACTAAGGCATTATTAACAATAATTTTTATAAAATGTCATTTTTTTCCCAAGCAAATTAGAGAAGTGCATAGTTACCCATGATATGAGTACTAGCAGAAGCAAGAACATCAGATTTAATGCTTAGGTTACTGGTGTGAAATATCTTGCTCCAAATCATGATTTCCATATTGGTCTTTTATATAACCTAGGAAGCAGGTGTAATTTATTTTAGGTTTACAATCTCCCCAATGAATATAACACCATGTCTCACAATTGCCTACCACTTGAGAAGTAAGTAATTTAATAATAAGATCCCTCCCAACAAATTCATTTATCCTATGAGTCCATATTATAACCATATCCTTAGCTTCTATTTTCAATATCAGAAAAGAAACTGCAATTTTCACTTTGAGAAAACAAACTTGGATTTTTTTCAGACTTCATTTTTCCATCTTCTTTTTTATAAAGCACCTATTTGATAATTTTTATATAAAATCCCTGGATGCATTTGTTCATTGCTGTTTTATTTATTATTGAGAAACTATATGCTCTGCAGTGTGCTAATCACTAATGATACTATGTTCAAAATGAACACAATCTCTATCTACTCTACAGGAATCCACTATCTATTGAGGAGAGAACAAACAGGGCTAGTCAGTGAGAATGCTCTAGCATGAGGGTAGGAATCGACTGTCCTTTAGAGAGGAATCTAAACTCTCAGTTTTAGGAAGCTAACAGCAGACTTTCTGAAGGAAGGTCCATCAGCTGGGATATGAGAATAAGTAGGAGTTAGAAAAATCAAGAGTTAAGGGTAGGGTAGGATGAGGAAAGGTGTTCCAGGCAGAGGGGCCCAGCCTTGTCAGGAGAAAGGATTTCTGAGACTAATTCTTTAGGTTAATATCCCTTTGGAAAAGTAACTAAATCCACATATATAGTTACATAAAATGCATAATGGACCCTCAATATATGTCCTTCTCTTCATTCAAAATGATACAAAAACTATTAATCCCACTTCATATTTTCAGTGTTTCATTGAGGATTCAGATGCTTTAAAGATGCTAATAAACAGTTGTTTGATGAACTGTATTATTTTTTACATCTATTGAAGCATGTCCGACTATCCTATAATTCTTCTTAGAGGTTATGTAGTTCATATTTATCTCATCTTCAACATCTAGAAGAGTGCTTTGGAAAGAGTGCACATTTAGCAAGTACAGCAAGTACACTGACTGATAATAAGTAAAAACATATCCTACTTAGAACTGTCGTTAAAAAATATTGGCAATAGTAGTTCTTTAGTATTTTATTGGTAATTAGATATTATCTCACTTATTCAATGTTTTTGATTATGAGATTTAAAAAGCAATATGTCATTGAATATTAATATTCATATATATAGGAGTATATAGGTCTCTCTCAGGTAAAAATATTAAGGTATGAATGATGAGTTTTTAAATGGAATCATATAGTTTTTGTACTAATTGTTAATCACTAAGGTCCTTAAATGAATAAAGAAAATGCCATATAATTTACAATATATTTTTATTTCTAATACATGTTTACTTTTTTATTAACTAAGTTTCTTTTAATTTTATCTGGCTAAAAAATAAATTTTCTTGTATTATTAAAATTTTTGTTGCAATTAATGGAAACTAAACTTTTGTTAGCTTCACACACACAAAAAAGTGTGTGTTGGGGGGCAGGAAAGAGCATTATCCTGTCTAAAAATTTCACACTCAGTATGAAAACTGAAACTGCTACAGAAAGCTCAGGGATTTAGACCTCAGAGGCCACTGGAATCAGGACCTTTAATACTTCTGAAACACTCTGTCTTCATTTATTTTGATTCTTTCTACATGCTGTTAGTGTATCCTATCTTTGTGGCCACCGACAGTTCCTAAGTTATACATTATGTAGCTGTAGCCATCAGAGAAGGAGACTCCTTTTCAGGTCCCGAACTTCCAGATAATGTACTATGATAAACCAGGCTTAGGCAAAGCCTTTACCTCTGGAACAACAGTGCAATGATTGGATCAGCTTGAATCAGGGAAAGGGGTTTGGAGAGAGTACCTGGTATATAATTTAGGTGGTGCAATCTCTAGCTGAAGATGAGCAAGCTGAGTAGCTAGTTATGAGCATAAATGATCATTTCATCTATCTTCCACTTACAGTAATAATAAGGATTATCCCTTTCTTGACCAATAAATTTCAACAAATGATTTCCATATTCATTTTTTAATATATGAGGGAAATGTCTTATGTTGAATATATATTCTCTGTATCACATTAATGCACCTGTAGTGAAACAGACATGGTTCATCATTTATTAGGATCCCTAATGTCTGTCCATTTTATATGTTAATGATTTTTTAAAAAATATATTTGAAGATGGTATCCAGTAAAAGATAAAGTTGAAAACGATCTTAGACATCACTGGTGCTGCATAAGGATAACCATACAAAAACAAGTCGAGTAGGTTGTCTTTAAACTAGCAAAGCCTGTCATGATAGATGTCATTAGTCATCTGTGGGAGAAAATTGAGAGACTAATAATTCAGCCTCCCATGTAGGGGCTTTGTTAAAATGAAAAAAAGCTTTGGTTAGGCCAACTTCAGAATTCTGGACTGATCAACATTTGTATTTTTCACCGTAAATTAATAAATCATCATTTGATGTTTAATGTAGCATTCTCTATGAATGTGATAAATGGGTATCCAGCTGTGTGGGACCCATGAACTCTTGGTGTGCTACCCAAATCAAATTGCTGATCCTGAAAGGCTGTGAGGACCAGGCCTTGGAATACGGCAAGTTTGCCGATGGATAGATAGTATGTTGGCGACTTCTGAGTAGTCAGTCTGCATAACTCCCCTCTCATTATACACGGCCTTCAGAATGCAAAAGATGCACTTAATTTGTTTTAGTAGCATTTCTATAAATATGAACATTAAGTGATTATTAAACATACATTTCCAGAGAAAACATCAGAGCTTCCCCCCACACACATACTTTTTCTTTGTAATTGATTTCTAAGGGAAAACATTTTCATCACTTTTTTAGGAGACCACAGTCTTCTTACCATGTCAGCATCAGACCCTTGATTATATTTCATTCTGAGCTTACTGTGCACAGTCTGTTGGCTGCAAACATATATTTCTGCCAAGTTAAGTTTGTATACGTGTCTGCTTTTCTATATAATGGAATGTTTATAGCACTGAAGGGTTTCAAATAGCATAATTTTGGAATAAAACTTGCAGATTCCCAAAGTGACTCTAAACAGGATCAAGCAAAGCTTATATAATCAAATAATCTTCATTTCATTTTGTCTCCCCGCCCCTCTTTTAAACAAAGATACTCAGTAAAGTTACAGAGAGCAGTACTGGCAGCAATTTCATTGTTATGTGATCAGCAATGAAAAAAGGAATAGGAATCAGTCACTAATCATTAAATCTTTTTATAATCTGCTAAAACATCACAAAGGTGATTTCTTCAACTCTATTAAGCTCTTATTTTTAGGTTAAGTTTCTGTAAATAAAACACATCTCTTGCCTGCGGCCATGTCACTGTGAACAGGCCCAATCCTGTCTGATCTCTGAAGCTAAGCAGGGTTGGGCCTGTTTAGTACTTGAATGGGAGACCACCTAGGAAGACCAGGTGCTGTAGGCATGAAAAATAAAAAGTAAGGGATGGTAAACTGATAAGGTCCTTGCAATCTGTGAGGTCAACTAAGGGTTGCCTCGCCTAAAAAATAATTTTAAAAAAACAACAAAAAAACGCATCTCACAATAACAGAACAATTTAAAATAGTATCTCAGTACTATACTAGATATTAAAATAACATTTAGCTTTTATATAAATATTATGGTAAGCTTTACCTTTAGTTATTTATTTCTTTGCATGGGACTGAATGCACTGGTGGGGCTCTCCAAGCAATGTAATTTGTTTTCAAATGAAAGTAAATAAGGTAACTATATTCATTGAAAAGATAATAGTATTTATTTTCTATTATATCATTTAGATTACATATGCACCCTTAAAGGCTATAGTAACTGTCTACACACAATTGAAGTCTATAAGTTGCTGTTATCATGTCCCCTATTCCAGTATTTTTCCATCTTAAATTATCTCCCAGTCTTTCCCTATCAACCAGTAGGCATCCTTTTTTATCCTCAAAGGACCAGGTGAAACTTTACATGCTGTGGAAACCTGAAATGACTGAGACCATACCTTTACCACAGTGTGTATATTGTTTACGAAACAACTCTTCCTCACTTGTCTCATGCTTATGTATACTGACTGCTTTGCATTGTTCTCAGGTTTCTTCATGTGTGTCATTTCTTTCCAAATAGGTTTCAAGTTTATTGTCCAAAGGTGCATCTGTATATTCTACTTCTCCCTCTTCCTGTGGCCCAACTGTATAACCCACAGCAACTTAGTAATTTGTCATTGTCATATGTAATAGTCCTTTACTAGAACTTTAACAAGCGAATTGAAGTTTTTTTAAGTGTTCTTTTTTCTAAATTAATTTATAATTTTTCCTAGGATTATTTGCATTCTATTCCTTCTCAATCATAAAAAGATAATATAAAGAATCAGATTATATGACATAAACTCTTTTTGAAACAAGATGGTATCGTATGTAACAGATAAATAAGTAGTAAATAAAGTGGAGGACCAATGTTTATTTGTATCCTGATCTTTGTTCCCCAGTTACAATATAAACATGTCAGAGGTTATGAATAAATATTTATTAATTAGATGAATAAAGTCAAATAGTTTTAAAGCTAAATAGGTGATTTGTAAGCTACAATGTATACTTAGGGAATACAAACTATAGTTGCTTAATTCAAAATGATGTTGTTTCCAGTTCTGCTTGCATTATATTTGTGGAGTCCTTAATTTTTGTTTAAAAATATAAATCTTACATCATATACATAAATGGCAGAATCCTATTTTTATGTTTCTACCAAACCACTGAGTTTGTACTCTTGGTTATGTTGATATTTTGCTGAAATGTAGGTTGTAGAAAATTCTTTTAATGTTGTATTTAAATATGCTGCCAAAAAATAATTTTTAAAAAGATGCAAAGTGAGTAGTTATCAAGATTAATTTGACACTTGAGAAAGATTTTATTTTTTAATGTAGAAAAAAATGTTAAATATATGACTATTACTAGTTTTGAATTCCATGAAAAATTTCAATTATTACTGTTATTTCTGGTCCTATTTAAAGAAAGAGCAAGAACTTCCCAACTATCCTTCAGTAAAAACAAATGACATTTGAGGAAAGAAAGTCAAGAAAAGAAAATGTATTTAAGGAAATCTAAACAGTGTATAGCAAGCCACGGGCATTGTGCTGTAGGTCCCAATATTCTAGATAGTAAGACTTTTCTCAGAAGTTTACTTTCCACACCACCTATTAAAATATATTTGCAAATTATTCTATTGTAAATGGGATCTAGTGATGACTATGCATTTTTGCATTCATTTACGCACAACCTGCACAGTGATATACCTAGAACCAGTGAGGAACGAACATCTGCTCTTCTTGGATATGCAATTCACCTCACCCAATCAATCCTTAAGCACCTTGGGAAAATAAGACGTCTTCTCTTCAAGCTACTTGATGGTATAGTAGGTCCTCATTTAACGTCATCGGTAGGTTCTTGGAAACTGTGACTTTCAGCAAAAAAACCTTATAAGGAAACCAGTTTTACCACAGGCTAATTGATATAAACAAGAGTTAAGTTCCTGTGGCATATTTCTAGTCATGAAAACATCATCAAACTTCTAAATAAAGACTCCAAACTCTTCCAATATCCAACACTGAAATAAATGTGAGTTATACATACATTTAAGAAAGAAGAATGAAAACAAGTAAGATCATTATTTTCCAACTTGCTTATTCCAGTTCAGGGTCCAGTGTGGCCAGAGCCTCTCCCAGCAGCTCAGGGCACCAGAACAAAACCTACCCTGGACAGGTCACATTTCCTTTGTAGGGTCCCTCATACACACGCCCACGCTCACTAAGACTGGGACAGTGTAAACACACCAGCTCACCTAACATGTACATCTTTGGGATGTGGAAAGAAACCAGATTACCTGGAG
Source organism: Eidolon dupreanum (assembly GCA_028627145.1). Lineage (NCBI taxonomy): Eukaryota > Metazoa > Chordata > Mammalia > Chiroptera > Pteropodidae > Eidolon > Eidolon dupreanum. The sequence continues at coordinate 128,802,611 of CM053502.1, read as the reverse complement.
AAAACCCACACAGACAGTGGCCCCTCCCAGGATCTGATTTTTTTTTCTCATCAACATTATAATGAAACAATGTTGAACAAAATGCTGAACAAAACAACAATTATTTAAAATTTGCTGTATGTAGCTCTCCTTTTTACCTTTTTCATATTTGTTTTTTCTTTCTGTCACCATTTCTTTTGTTCTAAGCAACTTTTCATTATTATATAGCCTAAGAAGGACCAATTGAATTATGAAAACTAAGTGGGAAAACTGACAAAGATCGGTATTGTCCTTACCAACACAAGCTCCCACCAGAAGCCTACTCTAGGTGAAATTAATGATTAGCTTTCCAGCCATTATGAGAGGGCAGGAGAGCGACTGGCAGGGAGCCCAAGAGGGTTCTAGGTAGGAGAAACAGTGTGATTGGATTCAAGTAGCATGTCTGTGTGAGAATTTCTAGCAAATTGTCTCAATTTACTGGAACAAGACCTATATCTTTAAGCCTCTAATTTGTAGTGATTTTTTTTCTCATTCTAAATGAATATTTACTTTTCGTGTAATTTTGTAAGCATAATTTTGTAAACTTTTTTGTTTAAAAGGGTGAGGATACTCCCTCTCAGAATCCGTATATACATCAGATCCACAATACCTGAATCTATACCTTTCTTCTGTATTGGCTGATGTTTCTTGTGATGATTCACTTTCATGCAGTGGTCTTCTTTAGCATTTGAATGAAAAGCTTATTCATACTAGTAGCAATAACAAATACAAATATTTAATTTTAAAGTGTTCAATGCATTTCACATATATTATGTGATGGGTCCTCACAATAAAATGTAGATAAGGGGGATATATATCACTTTTCTATTATAGATGAAAAAACTTAAATTTACACATATTAATTGATTCATTAGATACCTTCATACAGATACAGATATATTCATACAGATACCTTCTACTGAGCTCAAGTTGAGAACAGGTAAAGAGGTGCCTAGTGCTATTTTGACATAACATTCTATTTCTAAAAATGCATTATTTATTCTGAGAGAAACAAGTGAGAATTAATCTCAAGGAAACCCAGGTTCTGCATCATATTTACCAACAAACTACATTAAATTCATGCCAAAAGAATACTAGTGGACTAAATAACAAGAGAACTGAAAAAGTGAACATTAAACATATTAGGCTTGTGAACATTAAACATATCTGTCTTATTTTGAATTTAAAAAAAAATGTAGCCTGGATTTAATTGTTAAGATTTGAGGTTACTTTTTAAAATTTAACTAAATGACAATCATTTTGGTATATATTATTTTTAAATAATTTAAAAATATTTTATAGGATGATTGCTTTTATTTTTGAAATAAGCTACATAGCTGCATAGTCCCATAGAGAAACAGCAGCAATACCACACAAGGTGGTTAAACAGCTTATGAATTAAGCTCCATATAAGCAAATTTCTTTGTAAGTAATTTATATTGTATGGTAAACTTGTATCCAACTAGAACAGCAAATTAAAACATTAATCACATCTGTAAAATTTAGGGCCTTGTGCATACAGAAAAAATATTAGGGGAATATATTTTCTTGTATTGCTGAAATAAATATCCCACATATGGAAGCCAGTCTAATCCTTCTCATTATAGTGTGGATGAAGATGAACATTAAGTCTATACAACATTTCTTCCTGAATTAGTCGATAGCTCATTTTAGTAGGTAGCACATATTTCCGAACCTGAAATGCCCATGTTCAGTCAGATTTGCAGTTCCCTTTTCCCTTGCTGCTCAGGCTTTCCATCACTGTTAGGTAACCACTGTGATTATTCTGTATCACATACTGATGAGATGGCAAAACAGTTACGAGCTTTCTTCCCTGCATTAAGTAGGTTGTAAGCCATGGAAAACGAACTTGCCCTGAAATTATCAAGCATTCCCGTACTCTGTAGCTGCACCAATGCAGGCAGTCTGCCAAAAGGCATCCAAGACACCAGGCCCTATTCTCAAGCACATTTTAATCCAGCTGTTCCTCACAAAACATCCAGCATGCTTTGATTTACTGCTCTACTTAATTAGAATGTAGAGTAAGGAAGACCATCTTATGCACAAGATAAGCATTCTGAATGATATTTTAAAATTATAAAATATGGTGGATTTTTTATTTGTGTGCTTTTTATTCTCATAACCAGATATTGAAATATGTGTGCTGCATTTCTGGCATTAGCCAACTGAAACTAAAAAGGAAGGGTATGTAAAGAAAGCAAAAACAGACATATTTCCAATGGGCATTGTATGTACGATCAAGGCTGTGCCCACTTTAAGCTCTCAATACTGAATGAAAATACCAGTAGGGGATCTCTGTTGAGCCTACTGTGGGAAAAATAAAATAAAATAAAATGTTTTAAAATTCTGGATTTCAAATAAGAATTTTAGGGATCTAAATGGGATTCTGAGGAAGTTTTATGTTAAGAAAGTGGCTATGCTACTATTTAGCCTTTACTCTGAGGATACAGCATTACTGAGACACTAGTCCAGAAAAGATCAAACAGAGCCTCTACCTGCCCTTGAACCCAGGATACATGAAGGTTTTCTAATATGAGAAATTTCAAAACTCAGATTTAATTGTGTGGAAGACAGTTTTAAGAATAAGCACAATAATTCCTCAAATCTCTTATACATAGAAAAAATGAGGATAATCATGGTGAAATACTGAAAAATTTGGTAATACTGCATGCTTTGGGCTCTATGATAAATTAATCCCATTACTTCGCAAAATTAAGTTATAACTTTTTCATGTTATTCTGTACCTTGTTATTGAGAAGAGACATTATTTCTTTAAAAGTTCCAATATTGTTCTCCTAGAAAAGATAATATATTATGTGGAACTTACACTTTATCAAAACATATTATATAATCATGATTCAAGTGATCAATTGAATTTAAAGTTTTGTTGAATCAACAGAAAACATTAGGTATTCAGTGAGTTTCTAATCCATATGCTTCCTCCAATTTCAGAATTTTTAAAAATGTAAACCATACCAAGAGCTATGAGAAAAAAAAATTCCCAAAAAGAGATACCATCTTTAGAACTCTAATATATTGGGCTTTTAAAATATTATAAAGTTAATTTTTATAATACAAGAATTAAACAGTATACAGAATGTAGCTAATTTATATTGTATATTAACATGATATTAAATTTATTTATTACTTTTTCATGGACATATTTCATGACCAAGACAGAAATGTTATCTTTTAAGTAGCAACAATGTTGAAGACCTATTTTCAGCAGAAGGTACATAGTCACTTCAGCTTATGTTTTAGCATTTTATATTTATACATTTATAGAAAATCACATGGAATATTTTTCTTCTGAATGTTGCTATTCCAAAACCTATTTCTATTATTCCTGGATTTCTTAATCAATCAATGTTACCACATAGGTTCCCTATTATATTGCATAATCTAAGTTTTGCTTATAAAGCAAAGCAATACGTGTTATGGGTAACACTGTTCCATAAAGTAAGGCATATAGGCAAAAGTGGAAATTAAGGGTGAGGAGGAAGAAAAAAAGAAGGAAAAAATAATTTAGAAGCTGAAAAATTTAGCTACAAACTAGGAAAGTGGTTAGAAGAGTAAGATCTACAGAACACTAATTCTGTGAGATGCTTAATGAGGAAAAAAAAACCATTTTGGTTCTAAGGTTAAACACTTTGGATAACATAACATACCACAACCTCTTTTGAAGTTTCACAAAGATAAATATTCCAATACATATTAAAGACTCTACCAACTTCTAGGAAAAAAAAAAAAGTATAATTTTGTTAACTGCTATGTTTGGCGTGAAGATGCACCACCCAGATCTCCCATAAGAAAGCCATGCTCGCAGCTGCAGGAATTGCATCCAACCAGCAGCCTCAGCCTTCTGCTAAGAGGTAACACCCATCTGTTGTTTGGACCAGAAATCCCACCATTCCCATCCAATCCACAACACCTTGAGCAACAATCCTCGCTTACCAGCATCTTTCCAGATTTGTTGATGATGCTTTATCCCAACATGCATGGCCATTCCACTTCCTCCTCTACCCAGTCTTGCTTCCTCCACTTCCCTTCACAAGTTTTGATCTCCCAAACTCTGTCACAGTGTCTGATTCTACCTAACCTTAAACAACTACCATCTAAGAATTTAATTGGACCACATGATACATTCCTCTGTACCTGCTTTTAAGGAAAGTTGAAATAAGGATTTGGAGGACAAGTCCCTTTACCAAGACTAATGGACAAACTGAACTGAATCCAATCTGAAAATAATGTAACCTTTTACCTCTGAACCTCTGAGTCCTCCAGCAGAGGAATCAATGGACTTTTCTTGATTTCTCCTTCGGTCTTTATAATTTTACTGCAAGTGTCATCTGAAATTTTTTTCTCTTCAATTAAATTAGAATTGTCATTTTGTGGCATGTTTAAGTCCTAACATGATAATAAAAATTGATTTCAATAATTTAAATGTTTGCAGTTACTTTTAGGATCAGATAGTTTACTCTTTCAGTGAAGGAATGACCTCTTACACACAACACTTATATATTTTCAAAGTGTATACATAACATATATATATATGGTACTCAGGAAAAAATTTGAACATTGACCAAAAATACTATTAAAATATAAAATGTTCATCTCCGCTGAAACCACTTTGTATCCTTGCATCTCTAACTGATCAGTAATTAGAATCAGATTTTAAGGCTCTTAAGTTCACTACAGTACAAAGCAATTTCCTGCTTTGATGATTAATTCTTGCTCCTAACTTCATATTTCAGTTTAAAATGTTTTTTTATTTCAATTCATATATATATATATATATATATATATATATATATATATATACATATATATATATATATATGACATCCAAGCATTCATACTTCACAGAGATAAATTATTATCATCAAATGTGAATCATCAAACATTGACCTAAAGTTGAAACATTTTAATAGATGTGAAAAGAGTCCAAAAGATAAATCCTCATTAGAACAAATTAAAATTCTTACATTCTGCCACTTTTCTATATGACTATATGAAGATAAGAAATTCTTCATTTTCCTTATTTTGAAATTTAGATAGGCCATGTTATGACAAGACAAAGACAACAAGTCATAAATACACATTAAGTATATATTTAGAGGATTTAAAATGTGATTGTACTTAGGGTTTGCAATCAGGTTAGTTTTAATGGTCATTGTTTTAAGAATATGTTTTGGAATTTTCATTTCTGAGGTTTATTTGTAGTCATACCTGAGATGATTTTCTGAAATGTCTACTGAAATACTTTATTAATCTATTTTGGCAAATAAAATGAACACTGTTATCATTGGTAGGTAATAATAGACATGTTCTATCTCCAAGCTGCATACACATCAATTAAGCATGAACATATTATACAGAACATTTATTTAGAGCCTGAAGCCAAAAGTAAACAAAGAAATTAAAATAATGAACAAGAAAGATTATCAAAAAAAAGCCCCCAAACCACCAAAAGAACAAAAAACATTAGCTTCAATCATGGTACCAGGGTAGAGGGGTCAGGAGGTGACAAATTGCCATTTTTCCAATATCAGTAGACCTTCAATTTCACTTCTTTTTTGGAGAAGGGTGGAGTCTCAAAATTTCTAACACATTTGTCATGAGGGCAAAATGGATGTTAAATGGTTTTTCTCAAGCTTTCGAAATACAGTTCTTTGCTGTTAGGTGTGCCAGTAATTCAATTGCAAGTAAGCTAATGAAGAAATTAAATCACTTGCCTTTTTCTTGTCTCTTTCTTAAAGAGGTTGCATTTTGTGCTGACAGTGCATAGCTGATAAAACAGCAATTTTTGAAAAGCTTGCTCATTTAGCTACTCTCAGAACCCCTGCTGACATCACTGACATTTTCTCCAAATATGCAAATATTATAAGTCACTTTCTAAGATGCATGCATATATTTCCAAAAATGTTATTATTTTATGATCAACTAGGCATAAATGCAGAGGCAGACTAGTTTGCTGGCTTTGTAATGCCACACTCATGAAATGACTTTTTTTTTAAAATGAGATTTCGTAGGAATCTGTCACAGCCTTGTAGATCTTTAAAGGTGAGTTATTCCTTTTATATAGAGTGGGGGTTATTTTAAGGTTTTCCCATTATATAAACATAAAAATAAGAGTAAAAGCCCATAAGCTCAGTAACTTAAATATTTGGGTGACAATGGCAATATTGTTGTTAAACTCGACACACAACTTTTGAAATACAGTGCACATGCAATAGGCACGAATACTATCTTATTTAAATGTCTGTATTAAGCACAACCACTCTCTGCTAAAAATGGGGAAAAAACAAACAAGTCATATTCATCAAAGTAATTGTGTAGGTACTTTCAGTACCAAAATGCCTAGAATGAAGGATTGAACTGCTAACGGCAGCAGTGACAGCCATGAATCATGGTAGGCTACTCCGGGGCCTTTACCACCATAAAACAAAAGATGTAGATGAAAAATGCTGCAATTAAGTGATTTGATTTCTGCCCCCTTTTTCCTACTGCATTCGTGCATGGCTGCACAGCAAAGATTGATGGGAAAAATTACTCTACGTGATCTCTGACAGAGCCTTGGAACAATTCTATAAGGGGGAAACATACAAATCAAACCAGCTTTCTTGTATTCAAACAAAATAATACATATAAAGCAAATACTTTAGCCTATATCCAAAGCACCAAAATTTGCATGCACACATAAATTGTTGAGAAATGCTCTGCTATCAAAACAAAACTCATGGATTTTCCAGCTAGTTGGGTTATACTGATATTTGTTTAAATAAATATTCAATCAGTACTGCCGAGTAGCATCCTCGATATGTCTGTGCATAGAGAAAAAAATTACAGATACAAATTTGTGGAGGTAAAACATTCTTATCTTTTATATTGATAAATTATTAATGAAAATGCACACAAAATAAAATAATAGAAAATTTCACTGACTATTCAACTCCCCTGTCATTATAATCATTTAGAGGGACATTTTAAATGGGTATTCACAACTCGGTTGGGGTCTTATATACAAAAGAATCATACTTGAATGCAAGAGAATACTTTATTGTGGTTAGTATGTATGTTTAAAAGATGCTAAATTTGCAACATCCACTGAATAAAATAAACAATACTGCTAATACGAAGAAAGGATAATTTCTATTATCAGAGGCTAAAGTGAAATCATGGGGGTTTCATTTCCTGAGGAGAGAAGGTCACTCAATCTCAGTCTGCTGTAAGAAATGTACAGTTAATTTACCTTAAATTTCTACAATAGAATTGTCCCCTCCATTGAAGGGGGGAAACCAGTGTATGCTTCATTTTGTTATATGTAGTGAGGCTGTATTTAAAGGCTGCTAGTATAATGATGTCAAATTCGGTAAATTCTTACATTCTATCTCTAAATCTTTACATCTCTTCTTTCAAATATTGCAATGATTTAAATAAGGAGTTACATGCAGAATTAGCAAGACAGTAAATATCAGTGCTGCTATCAGTTTCTGCCTAGTCAGGGTCCTTTACAAATATGTTTTACTGAAACTAGTATTTTACTATAGCTTTTCAAAAAGTTACCATAAAAAATTTGTAGCCATTTCTTATGCACCAAATGGTTGTGGTTCTTTTATTATCTATCAGAACAGTAAGTCTAAGGGTCCCAGGGCCAGTACTCATTGGTGGATTCTCTTTTTTTTAATAATGAGAAATCTGTGAAATACTACCCTAGTTTGATGAAATATCACAGACTTGGAGATCAGGAGACCTGGGTTCACTACTAATTAATATTAGGTCAACCCATATTAAATCACTGTTTTTATAGGCTGAAAACAGTTGACTATCACAATTACAAATGGTTCAACCTATATTAGCTTGGTATAGGATAAACACTCAGCTTCTATATCCTCATGTATAAAGCAGGCAAAATGATCATTTCTAATTTTTAAAGTAAGTACTTAATATGCTTTAGTCAAATTTACATTTTATCTTCATCTGATTGATAAATAATTCTTATACTTTACCAATAATCACTAAATGTCAACAAGTATCAATTCACCAATAGTCTTGATATAGTTTATATATAAATTAACTATCTTAAATATTTATTTTGTAATTAAGGTAAATCAAACTTTAGAATAAATTCATTTGGTGGAAGCTCCTCAAGGATTCTTTTAATCTTTCTTTTTGTACATGAGCTTTTAGTGTTATTTATTGGGGCACTTGAAAATTATTTTATTTTATTTTAAGTAATTATCTCTTTTTGTATAAAAACAAGGAATATAAGTAGGAAAATATCATTACTGAAGACCAAATGGAAATTTAAACATCATAATAATAAATGTTCTGAAACTGAACTCAAAATTTGGTTCTGAGCTTCCTGGGAGACTGAATAAAAAGCAAAAATGTTAATGCCTTTTTTACGTTTCAACTTTTATATTTAGATTCTTTAGGTTGGAGGTATATCCTCTAATTCTTTGGATATTTTGAAGTAGTCACTTCCTCCTAATCACCATTTTCCTTCTGCACTGAGACTTTTTCAAGCAACTAAATAAGTCAGTGTACAAAGCTATATTCTACAAAGAACTTCCATTATCACATTGCTCAATATTTTATATTTTGGGATGTATGTGAAACTCTTACAACATAACCATATATTGAAGAGAGGGTCAATATAACCTTTAATACTTAACTCCCCAATAGCAGCACGATTAAGTTATTTTGTAAAAGTGAGAAAACCATGGTGCTATCCTGAGAATTTTACGCTGTTTCAGTGTCAATGATAGTATCTACTAAAATTAAAAAATGAAATGTAATAAAATAACTACTTTTCTATTGTTTTATGTTTTTCAATAAGATATACCAAGTGTTGACAAGGACGTGAAAGAATTAGAAATTCCAATACATACGCTGGTAAGAATGTAAAATGTTACACCCTCTTTGGAAAACAGCTCAGCAGTTTCTTAAAAAAAGTTAGGTATACATATCACATAATTCTGAAATTAACTGTTTTTAAACTGACTTTATTAAAAGACTATCTTTAGCAAGCCTTAGGCTAAGAAGAATGTTCCTTATTTGGCATAATCTCTGTTAATGCTTACCTCTCTATCCTTTTAACAATACAGGCTTTAAATAATACCATCTATCTGCCATTGACATCCTCCTTTGTGGCCTTTCCAGTGACTCCAAATTTGTACCTCCAATGTTTACTTGATTAGTCTCTCAAAAGCAGTTCTCATCTAGGTTTCCCCATCTCAGGAAAAAGTCCTACTATCCAACCAGATGCTTGATATCAAATTCTAGGAATCATATTTGATGCCTTCTCTTCCCTCACTACTCCCTGTTTGGCCCCCATATCCAATCCATCAAGAAGATCTGCCATCTTTACCTCCAAAATGTGTCTAGAATCTGTTCAGGTCTCTCCACTTCCATTAATACTTCTCTAATACATATCTCAATGACCTCTCATTATATTGCTATAATATATTTCTATCTTTATATCTTCAGATCCATTCAAAAGCCTAAACCTCTATACTTCATTATTCCTATAGCAACCAGAAAACTCTTTTTAAAACCTTACTCATATAACTCTACTTCCTCAAAAACTCCAATGGCCTTCCTTTGCACTTTTAATAAAATTCAAACTCCTTACCATAACCTACATTATCAAATTTCTGATTCTCTCATATGCAGCTCAAATCTCTCACTACTCTAGACACACCTTCTTTATGTTCTTCAAACATTCTAAGCTCATGTTCCCATTTGAGCCTTTGCATCAGGTTTAGTGCCCCCAGATATATTTTACACCAGATTCCTTTTTTATATGTCAGTCATCAGCTCAAATATCATCTCTCTAGTGAATTTTCCCTGACTGATAAATCAAAATTAGCACTCACTCCTCCATCATCTCCTAAACCATTGTCTCCACAGCATCTTATTAATTTATTTTGTGTATTATCTTTTCCATTTCCTCTAGCACTTTGTCAATATTGCCAAAATATTGAAATCTTGTCACCATTCTTTTCCTACAGCCCTAAGATCCAGAAAAGTCCTTGGCTAGTAGGGGGCAATCAATTAATCTTTAATGACTGAATATTTTTGTAAGACATATTTATATGAAATCTAAAGATAATTTTAACCCCAAAATATTACATTTTATGTATCTCTTTTTGCATTTTGCTTTATTTATGAGAAAAATATTCAAAAGATGTGGTTAAATAAAAACAAAAGGAAAAAAACTACTAAATTTGAAAGCAAAATTTTATCATAGAATAATAGTTCTTATACTTTTCATTTTAACTAATTGTAAGGTTAGAGAACTGTCACTTGATATGGCAATCATTCTGAGGAAGAACACTAAAGCATAAAGCAGGCACTCGTACTAGTCTTCTGTCTTCATTAATCAAGTTTATAGCAACCATGTGTAGCACCACCACATACTGGAATTTTTAGTGCCTAGAAAATCTTGATTTTGTACCAGGTGCCCACTAACTGGGGGTGACATGGGAAGTTACATTACTACCCTGTAATCCATAAGGGATTAAATAACAGTTCTTTGGTCAGCTCCCATAGCTCCTGAAACAAGTGCTCCCTTTGATTAGTCTTGGAGCTTTGGGTATCATAGGATTTTATCAAAGGGAGAAAAATGGCAGAACTCTACAAAAAAATAACTTTTCATTTCCATGGGTGATAATTTTTAGTGGTGACATTCTCCTGGAAAGTCGATCTCTTCCTTTCAAAATGGTGGTTAATGTAGCATTCAAAAGCAAATAGAATGGTCCTATCATGCAGAAGATATGAAAAATGAAATTAACATAATCAATGAACCTAAGTGACATGTTGGCCATGGTGGAGTCTTTAAGTAAAAAAAAAGCTTCCTTAAAGTACAACCAGCAACAAAGCACACAAGCTGGAGGAGGTGAGAAACACAGAGCAGTGCCATGAAGTGACCACAGGAAAAGTAAGAGCAAAATAGATACAAAGAGAGACCAGAGACAGTGGACTTAATGAGAGGCCATGGTTGGAAAATAATGGAGGGCCGTCTATTTAGTGTGCCATTTCTAGAGAGAAATTGTGTAGGGAAAAGTGGAAGAAGATAAAAGGGCTAGCAGGGGAAGCAGCAAAGGCCTTGAATTGTTAAAAATGGAACACTGAAAAAAGGCAATCTGTAATTTTTCCCCCATCCCATGAGAAAATGGGTTAAAAGAGTTCTATTGAGAATACCAAATATAATTCATTGTATGAGAGTTTAAAAGAAGAAATTAGAACTTATGCTACACACTGTTATGTTTAACTTAATTGATTCATAAATATGGCCATTAGTTTATATATGGTGTAAAATCTGTTTATCCATTACATAAACCCATTTTTTAATTTAAGCCTTAATTTATAAATCTTATCAGATAATTGGCTATTTCCAATATAGAAGAGCTTTGAATACCAATCAAGTGCCATAAAGAAAGGGCAGACCATTCCTGATTTGATCTGCTATAACCCAACTTAGCTAACAGAGTGGATAAAAAAGAGAATAAATTGGAATATTGAAAATGCATGAATATGAAAGAACAAAATGAAAAGTACAGAAGTACAAAATGAAGTAGACAATGTTTCTTGTCTTTAATATAGGACCAATAATGAGTATCTTACAGGAAGTACCAACAGGAGTAGAGAAAAGTGAATAGGTTCTTCTTAGGAGCAGAAAGTAACCTAGACTTACTGGGAGACTGAGAAATGTTCTTTTTCTCCTGCATTTCTGAGTGCTTATAGAGGAAAGAAAAAATTAATCTATTCAGTCAGAATAAAAGAATATTAAAAACCATTGATATAATATCTAAACATACAAAATCATAAATAGCTTGTTATGCTTTTTCCCCATATATTATGAAATGATATTCTCAAAGAATAATCTGTGAGAATGTCTTTTCTTTGATTCCTTAGCAAATCTGTTCTGACCTTATCTTTCAGAGAAAAGTCTTTTAAAAGTAAGCAAGGACCGAAAATACACCAAATCTACCCTTATCTATCTATTTATCAATCTATCTAACATCTATCTAAAAAAAAAAAAAAGCCTAATTCTTGTAGAAATCAGATAGCTGCAAAAACCAAGGGGGTAAGCTAGAATTTATTTATATTTGGAGAACATGAATATTAATTTGAGAATCATAAATCAAGAGATTATCTTAATTTTTACAATTGTCTCCTAAAGGCTCCAAATTGCCTCAATTCATTTTCTTTTTTATGTCATAAACTCACACCAACACACTGTCAGTGACATAAAAACATACTCAATATTCACTCAGCAAAGATTTATTAGAACTTTCCTTTATAAAGGATATGCTGGGACCTATGCCATTATTCTCTTGGAGAGCAAGAAAAAAACTTTGGAGAGCAAGAAAAAAACTTTGATCATACTCTATATCCTATAAACTGATATAACATTTATAACATTTATATTCTCAATATGGGTATAAAGTCCTCAAGACAAAATTAGAGTTTGATCTCAGATTATCCCACAAAACTACTCAAGCTTTACTTTTTTAATGCATTCTGGTATCTAAAATTTAAAGTCTTTGGTAACTTTAAATAGATAATGCAAAAAAAAATGTTATTCATTAGTTTCTCTTAATATTATTTGATCTATGGTATTCAGAGTTCTACTTAATGATTTTTTTCTTAAGTGTAGAGATTCGGGGCTTTCATACCATGAAACTTCTTTTACTAAAAGTAAAACTGTGGCTATATTCATTATAATTCGATAGGTCATGTGATGCAATTACTGTTTTTAAGTTTGCATGTCTTAAAATTCAATGTTGTAAATGGCTTCAGGGAAATGATATTTTAGCTTCTAAAATTCATTTTTAAAACTTACTATATAATATCAGGAGTTAATCTAAAGATCAGCCAAAATTCATGTGTTTTTTTTTTAGCCATATAGTTTAAATATATAATAAAATGTATAATATTATTTTATCTCAAACATTTACTGGTTGTAAGCTATATATTAACCAATCTTGTATATGTAAATGTATAGTGCTAAAATTTGACTTTTTAAAACTAAATATATATTAAGAGGTTATATAATACTGAGATTGATATTTTAAGATTTTTAGAGTAGGAATAAATATAAATGAAACATTACAACTTAATTTTTCCAATTTCTCAAATACACTTTTATAAATTAAACAAATTTCCTTTATTAAAAAATCATTAATTCTTTTTATTATCAGTTTTATAGTTACATTTAACTATAGCCTTAGTTCACCTAGAAAAAGTCAAAAGTTTACAGTTATTTTTAGCAAAAAATATTAATTTACTTGAAAACAATTTTTCCTTCTTTCTAAATAAACAGAAAGAACTGAATATTAATCTACAAAATAATATTTTTAAAGTAATAATTATCTTTGTCTTCTTTTGAATAGTGTATAATCACAATGACTAAATTCATTGTTTCCAGGAAAATACATGTTATAAAATTATAGGTATATAATTTGCACAACTAAAATTATTAGTGATAGTTTAGTATTATTAATGATTTACACATACCTTGGACAAGAAATATTAACAACATTAATAGCTACAATTTATTATGTGCCTACTAAGTCTCAGGCTTATCTTAGGACTTTTACATATATCATTATTAATAGTCACCACAGCCCTGCAAAGTATAGGTTATTTTTTCATTTTTACATCTGGTGCAACTGTGTTTCAGTTCTGGTAACCACTTGCCTGAGGCTGAACAAGTGGAAGAGCTGGAATTCAAACTCAAATCTCTGTCATTTCTGTCTAGGATCTTTGACTTTATTCATCAATGATAAATTATGTGCAGATATGCTTCTTAATTTTTCAAAATTCATTATCAATTAAAATGTTTTCAAAAAGAACATCTGACAACAAACCAGCCACAGGCTTCAATCAGGTACAGAGACATTTGGGGACTACATTGCTATTAACAATACCAAATTTTGAATTCTAATAAAAATATACTAATTATTGAATGCTTACTGTGAGTGGCTAAGTACTTCAAATGCAGTATTTAACTTTTACAACAACCCTGTAAGGAATACTATTTTCGTGACTTTACAGGTAAATAAATGGGACCACATAAGTATTAATCAGTTTACCCATAGCCAAGCCGCTAATGAATAGAAGAGCTAAGTTTAGACTCTAAATTTGCCCACGTCAAAGTCCAACACTCACTATTATACTATCTTGCCCTACACACAGTGGTCTTTAGAAGTGGATTTCATTAAAATTTCCACACAAGGACTGGGGCTGAGCCTGTGATCATATATAAGTGGGCTGAGCCCACAGGAAAAAAGGCAATGGCTGCAGCTGTGTCTTGGCTTTTTGCCCCATTTAAACTCTGAAAATTCATTTCTTTACTTCAAAAGTGAACTGTGTGTATTATGTAATCTCTAAGATCCACTAAAGCAATGAAAATTATTAAGATCCTATTAATGCATTTAATTTATGTAACAGAACTGTGCTACTAAAAATATCACTGAAGTTTTGCTGTGGTTTTGCTATTATTTCTATCCCTCCCCATTGGAATTATAGAAGTTTTAAGTGTGACCAGAGTAGAGTCATGTAGAATGGACTTCTGTTCCACCTCTGCTAAAGCATATGTGACCTTGGGGAATTAGCCCAACTTGTCTATGCTTCAGTTTGTTAATCCATAATATGAAGAAAATACTAATACCTATCTCAAAAATTGTGTGAGAAAAAAATAAATATAAAAGTGTTTGGCACAGAATAAACTCAAGAAAAGTTAACATTATTTTTATTGTTATTATTACATTATTAAATGGAGAGACTATGTTATACAATTTATGTCAAATCACTTTAAAAAATCACACAAAAAATAATTAAGGAAAAATGTTCACTGCTAGTAGTTACCCCTTTACCTGGTATTAAACATCTTTAACATTCATTTTTTACATGCATTTTGTTCTCTTTTTTTTCTTCAGTGTTTTTAAATGGCAAAACTAACAGGATCAGCATCAGATTTAGATAGAATGATAATATGCAAAAGAACACAGAATTCTCACATGTATAAATGCTGTCTAGTTATTTTAAGACATTTTGTGGAAACTACTAAAGTGGTGGGGACGGGACAATGATGCATCAACTGAATTAATCACTATCATCACTCTTCTAAAGAAAAAACAAAGCAACTTCAGCATACTCAATCATCATGAACACGAAGAGAATGGAGCCGCATAAAACCAAGGCTGGGTCCTGCCTGGTTCTCTGGTAGGTGATGTGTTAAAAATTTGCAGCCATTGACAGAAGACTTGGTCCATAGTTTTCAAACTCTGAAATTCCTATTTATAAATACCATGGAGAGGCATTTTCTTTTTACTTGCTAGCCTGCTTTCTATCTGTGTTTGTTTCCTTACGAATAGAAAATTCAACTGTTTTATAGAACTGTGGAAAACCCTACAACCAGATGTTTGAGACTATTTATGAAGAATTTTATATGATGGCAAGAGTCAAAATGACACAGATAATAAGTGTCAAAGACACATAGTGAAGAAATGCCATTCTCTTTTTTCAAATGCTGGCAATTCTAAGAAGATGTGAGGATGTCTAAGTCTCACCAAAACTCAAACATAAATATAGGAGTAATTCTATGGCTTCTGGCTTTTTGCCCTTTTCCAGAGATATAATTGCTTGCGACTGATCCAGATGCATTTCTACCATTGCACTGTTAATTCAAGGATAACCCAGATACCAAGAATACCTTTTAGAAGGGCTATGAAGAATAAAGAATAGCCCCTATACTGACTTCAGCAAGAACATATAAAATAACAGGATTAGTTAATCTCAAGGGCTTGTATATTCCCCTAACCATTTAATTAACCACGGTCTGATATTTTGCCATGTAATTTATTTAAAAATATAGAAAAGTTAAATGATGATTATATTATTGAAGGAAGGAAATATATAGTAACCAATATAGTTAGGCTATTTATAGATTAGGAATAAATGGCTGATACTGTGGATAATTAAAATTTACATTATTTTACTCTCTACATATAGTGTGTATGTGTGTATATACATATACTATATGTATTATGCACATACCATATATATATTTTTATATATATATAGTAACATGGTAATATATGTTCACTGCTAGTATTTACGCTTTTACCTGGTATTAAACATCTACTTAAACATTCAATTTTCACATGCATTTTGGTCTCTTTTTTTCAATGTTTTTAGAAGGCATGATTGGTATATTAGATGATATATATTAGATGGTAATATACCATATTACCTTATGAAATATTTTTCTTCTCATACAATATTTTGTAAATTTTATCCTGTAGATCAGTGTTGGGCTTGCCACTACAGACTACAAACAAACATAATACTGTAAAGATGGGATACGCTGAAACAGCAGCTATTAGTAATTTCTCACATACGTGTGTGCAAAGAGAAAAGAAAAATGGCTTAGTGCATCTTAGTTCATTCACAGAGCTTTGAGAATTAATCACACTTATATTGCTCAATACTAACAGTAAGTATTAGGAAACAAATGTCAGGTTATAAATATAAGAAATGTGCCTATTATTTTATCTTTGCTGTCACCTAGATTTATAATATGTATATATTTAAATTACATACACATTTCACATTCATGTATAATATAGATCTATATTATATATACATATAATAAAAGCTGCTTCAGTACATAGGAATGAGGAAAAATAAAGGCAAATAAGCCTCTTCTAAAAAAAATCATCATCAAAATATACTGCATATGTTCTATTGGGAGACTATAATTCAAATGATAGATATCAGAGATAGCAACAGTCTTCTGTTTATACCATGTGAAACAGCAGAGAGATGATCACTTAGCTTTTGTTTTGGTTCCAATTCATTTTTTTTCAAGAAGTGTAATTAAAAACTGCATTAATGCCACCAATTATGGCCTCCAAGGGACCAGAAACCCCATGTTACTCCGTGATGGAACACAACTGAGCTGCAAACATCCATTTACCATTATAATACTCATTAATCCTGCCAAAAACAACTCATTATGGGACTTCAAGGAAATCATCTCATAGGCAAACACAGCACAGAATCTGTCATTGCATTCCTCACAGCAAAGTTGCAGAGGTGGAAACTGTTCAATGTCACTAATTTATGATGCTGAAAACTATGATTTTGCTTTTTATCAAGCTAAGAACTTTATGTAAAAGAACTGGCTGAACTCTCACCCTTTAAGCAAAGTTTTAATAAGGAAGTGATTTGACTCAAAATCTCAGTAATCTAAGCTTGAAAAATTTCACTAATTATCAACTTATTTCAGAACCCCATATTACCTCATTGGACACCAGCACTATTAGTAAATTTTCTCCCAAAGTAGTAACACAAATCCCACTATATCCATTGTCATTTTTCTGACTGGATATAAAATGAAATATAAACCCTCTTTCATTCTTTAGTCAATTGAATATATTCAAATATGTTGGCTCTTTTTTGTATCCCCAGCTAAATCTTTCGGCTACTTATTAGATTTAATGTCAGTGTTCTGGGAAAAGTAGCCCTAAAATATCATCCAGCAAACAAAACTTTGAGTTTTCAATTATCACTTTATAATTATTGCAAAGATGAATGATTAGAGAAAATACTCATTTAAAATACATAAACAACTCATGTTTCAAGACTATAACCAAACTATTCTCTTTCTCTTTAATACCACATTTCTCTGATATTTCAGGAATCTTTGCTTGAGCAGAAATTATCTAAATAAGATCTTAAAGGGTGTTCTAAAATAAGCTTGGATATATACTAAGCTAACTTTAAAATATTTGGTTATGTTAATCTCTTTTTATAGGATTTGAAATAAGAGAAAAAATTTGTAAGAAAAATTTCCCACAAAGACTATATATTTTCTCTCATAAAATTGCTTGAAAAAAAATGAAGAGCAAGTGATAATATACAGTATCTGAAATCTAATAAGTGGTTATCTTTAATCAAGATTGCTCTTTTAGAGTTTAAACTAAATTTTTTTCATATATTTTAAAAAATAGCTCATTCCACAAAATTCTAATGAAATGAGTAGCAAAATTATTTAAATTGGTTGAATCAGTAGCAAAATTAGGCCTAATGTGACTTCCTTCTACAAATTCTGGAAGTTGATACTTGAAGTAAAAATTGAAGAGAAGCATACAATTTACAAGTGATAAAACACAGGATTTAAATTTATCATTTCTTTTTAGTTTTCAGGTTTGGGATTTAAATCTTGAGAATAAGTACAAAGTAAATGCTGCAGGTTATCACAGAAATCAGGAGTTATTTGCTCAATTGTCAACCTTATAGATTATAAAAGTCTCCTTCTAGACCCTAAGTTCTGTGAGAACTGTCTTGTGCACCGCTGAATTATCAGCTCTTAGCATCACGTGGAAGATAGTATTTAAATGTTTAGTGAATGAACAAATCATTGAATGTAACCAGGATAATATTCTGAGAATGTGCAAATATCAATGTTGTTTCACTCATGTGACTCTTATTTTATCTTTTATCTCAAGAAGGTGAATTGACTTTATAGTTTAAGTTCTGAACTCCTTTCCTTGAGGAAGTGAGTGTGCTATGAGCAAGATGTGAGTTTTCAAAAACTAAGGAAAAATTCTACCTTCTACTTCTTTGTTGATGGAAGAAAGCTTACCTACTGAGAGAACTAGAAATAAGAGAACTGGAAAAGACATGAATGTCTTGGACTAACAGTCTTTTCCCTGGCTTTTGGGGCCTTGATTTACTTACTGCATCTAGGGTCCTGGATTAGTCTGGAAGGGTTAAATCTTTAAAGGCTGGAAAACTTGCCCAGAGCTGAAGATGATTAGAAGAGCCCTGAGGGCTGAGCTGAAATCCTCTGGGTGCCTATGATGTCAGAAGAGCACTTTTGACTATGCCAATAGCTCATTGCCCTATTAGGGCAAATAAAAGAAAGCACGAGAAGGAAACCTTGGCTTAAAATACAACTCATTCATTCCCCAGTCTATCTGGCCCCTGATAAGATCTTTTCATGACCCCACTATAGACCTGGACATCAGGACCTAAAGCAAATTAAATATGACTTTTAAAAAAATATGAAATTTCTTGTATTCTAGGTTTTTAGACCAAAATCTGTGCTCATAGGGAATGAATACCAACAATCCCATATTCCTATTTCTCCTTGCTGGGAAAGTTTCAATATGGATCTTAGTTTATCAGACTAAGAGTTGAACCGGTTGGAAATGGGAGTAAAGGCTGGCTGGTACCTCCACCTCCTTTCTCAAACTACTAGCAAATAAGTAGGTGTTTCTGTGATGGCATCCTTGCCTCCAGGAAGGCATCAAGTTAGATGGGAGCACATATTTCTCGTTTTGTTTTCAAATCGTGCGTTGGGATGAGTAGAAAATCTTCATTACAGTGCTAGTTACTTAATAGGTACTAAATCTTAAATAAATGTTATGTGAGGTAAAAATTGGAAGATTTTTAGGGAAATTGATATTTTTAGGTTGGGAAAAATGAAATGGCTTTAAATCTAACATGCGGATATAAGTGGGTCATGTTTGCACGGGCACCATATTTACAATTTAGCACTTCTCCTCCCAGAAGCTATAGAGGCTTTTTCTCAACTTTCTGTGAAATAAATTTTAAAATAATCTTAATTTACCAACTTTTAATTGTCCTTTTTATCTTTTAATTTGTTATTTATGGGAGAAAACTTACTTCATCATCAGTGAATATGTATATTCAATTCTAAGTTAATGTAGAGAATATCGATCATAATAAATAAAAATAATTCTCAATCTGCTGTACTTTACATGTTTCAAAAAGGCTGATGTGTAGAAAGAAACTCATTTACAATGTGTAAGTAACTATTCTTTGGGAATCGAATAACCAGTACCTGTGACAGTGTTCAAAGATCCAAGCACAATGTGTTTCCTAGGGTACAGAATAAAGGATTCCCAAGTCTCTCTGAGATGTGGGATCTACAGTGTCAAAAATGCCAGCTCATCTCTGGATGTCCCAGACCAATGTAGAACACTATGTCTCCTTGGGAAATTTAAAAAACGATGTGTTTTGTCAGTAGGAAAACAAAATGTTGCCCTCAAGGTGTTACAAGAGTACGAAAACATTTGCATTTATTAATATAGTTTAATGTGTGTTTTCTGTTCAGTTTTAGGAATGACAAATAATTCCAATTGTATAAATATCATACACAATAAATGCCCCATTAGCACACAGACTGACACACAGACACATACACAGATGAGAGAGAAAATGTACCACGAAAAAAGAAAGAAAAGTTTACCACATTTTTAAACAGCAGGAGTAAAAAGTTTTGTTTGAGAACTTGCTTCCTAAAGTTCTGGAGAGGCTAGTTACACTCATGGTCTATGGTTAAAGTAAAATTCATATAGTAAAATACATATATGTTTCAGTAATTATTTAAGGTTATTTCATTGATGATCATTACTCCCAGAATCAAGTTAAAACTATGTGCACTTTCATTTTAGGAAATAATTGCTAAGCAATTGCTGCCATTAAATTTTCTAATTCAGGTAATTGCCTCTCACCCACCCCTTCCACATTTCTGCTGCCCACCCCTACTGTAGACTTCATTCTCATCATTAAAGCAAACTAAAATAGATCAACAACCATGAATGTTGCTGAAAAAAATGTAATCAAAAGTAGGGTGGAAAGCAATGATAAAATATTCGTCGAATGATTCTGTTTAAATATTAAGTCTTTTGATAATGGTGTGCTTAGTCTACCTGGATTAACATATGGGATATACTCTTTAAGATTTTATGGCATATGTACTCAGGACTTGTTCTGATTTGACTTCATTCTGGTTGTTTTTGACCTCTCTTCTAATTTCACACACACACACCACTGTAAAACCAAGCTTATGTTTCCAGATGCTAGTTTCTCCTCTATCTTGGGATAATCAACTGCAATAAAAACATGATTATAATGTACATGTCCCTGACTGACAGATATATATTTCAATAATATATTTTGAATACCTGTGGCATATTATTTCTAATGATATTAACTAGCTGATTTTCAGTCTTCAATGATTTAATGCAGTGAAGGTGATAACATATTGCCTGATATTCCTTTGTTTTTACTCAACTATTAGCCTTATAATATGACAATCCCTAACTCATTTCATAAGTCAGGTGGTATAGGTTACTTAGAAAATTTAGACCCCCAAAATATAAATTGTTAAGAATTGTAGAAGAGAGGCTATAAAATTTCAAGTTATTTTACTACAAAGGTTTATCTTATTAGAAAAAAAATGAAGGCTATCACATGCTCCTTCTGAAATGTTTCAGAACATCAGACAAAATCATTATCGGATAAGGCAATCCTATAACAATGGAAGAACTTGGCACTGTCTCTGAGAAAATTAAAGACATAATGTCAAAATCTAAAAGTAAAACCTACCCTGGACATAGAATAGCTTTGGCTTAACAGGTTCTATGATGTAAAACACATGAGGTGTATCACAAGATGATGTCCAAACAATCTAAGGTAATGAATAAGTCATGAAAATCATTGATGTTTTCCAAATTCTGGAGATTTTAAATATTTAGTAACTCAATGCTCTATCAAAAACTAATAATTTTAAATTATCTTCAAAATTTGTGAAATGAACATTCATATTAAATAACTCACCTCTGTGAATCTTTTGTGTTTCCTTTGGTACCATATATATCAGGTACAAAGTAGTGGATTATCAGAGAGATGAATGAATTCTCCATCCCTAAGCAGATAAAGTACTAGAGGCTGCTATAAACAGCTTCAAGAATTCCCTAAAAAGAACTTAAGGAAAAGGAGACACTGGCTGAGCACTGGCAAAAAGCTGCAGTTGGCAGCAGTGCAAGGAGCTCCTAAAACTGAAAAAGACTCTAGAGGACTTGGAAGGATCCTGTGGTTCCAAATCGATGAGGTATTATAGTATTTCATTTACTCTTGGAATCACAGAACTGGGCTATTCATAATATTATTGTGAAAACAGCAATTTCTTCTTTCATCTTCCACAGGTAGTTATAACTTTCATGTAAAAGAACTAGATCTTTATTCAATAATGTTGAGTTTAATTTTTTTCCAAAATTAAATATTATTTCTAACATGGACCAATCCATTCAGATATGGACACAAAACAAAGCCAACCATATCACTCATGAGGCTTTTCATAGAGTCTTAATGTTACTTCACAGACTCAAAGGCTTTGCTTGGTCTGTTTTATGAGTAAAAGCTAATTGTTTCTCTCCAATGCTCTCTAATTGTTCCCACTAAACAGAATACAGCAAGAAACTGAATCTTAATAACGTGTCAAGGTGTCTTAAGAATTAAGAATAAAATATTTAGTTAGCACTACTTCTATGATGAAAAGAGACTGAGAAAATTAAGATTGAAAATAATAGCTGAATGTAAGAAAATATCATTTCTAATGCTCTTTTTGAGTTGTGGGCTTTAGAACAAAAACTTATTGACTGTCTAAACTTTCTAATGTAGGATCCTTATGTTCCAAAGCAATAAGAAGTCTAATAGCTTTAAAGATATCAAAAAGGCATTTTGCCCATGATATAATGTAGCACAGTGAAGTAACAAAAATATGGATCTACCCACCTAAATGAATGAAACATATAGAGTGAAGTTGTAGTATCTGATGCCAGATATTGATTTGTGAGAACATAATGAATTGTATGATCTATAAGACCATAATCCTGCTATTAATCTGCCTTTCAGGTCATAATCACATAAACTTCAAAATGCTAAGCCAAATAGCAAGAGTTCTTCAATTGGATTCAAATTACTGAAAATATATACAAATTAATGTTTGCAATTATCCTATGAAAACTGTACTTTATTAAATACCTTGCATCAGACTGACTATCAGAAGAAAGAAATACCATCTCCTTGTATTGATCAACATTGTGCAAATAAAAACATAAGCATGTTTGGATTTTAAAAGGTCTATCTACATTTGTTATCTTCCCCATAAGCACAGATTTTAAAAATAAACTTTAATACTGATAATGTTCCCATTATGTTCCTACCAAAGGGTAATTTTTATTTACTACACTGGAAGATTTCAAATACTAATAAGTTATTAATTTATATAAGTATCCATTACAACAAAAGTGAAATTGTACTTTATCATTAATTTGTAGTAGCCAGTGAATTAGAAAAATTAGTTGTTTCCATTTCATAGGTCTTCTGGTCTGATGCTGTGCTTTTAGCTGGATATCCCCCAAACCATGAAAGAATTATTAGAGGAAATACTACAGGACTATATATTTTGTTTCAAAGGTTTGTGAAGGTATAGCTCAGTGCAACTTTATTATATCAAAATGTTAATGATATTGTAATATAATTTTTCTTTTCATCCTTTTCATTCTCGTTCTATCCTGCTCTTCTGTACCATTTTGGGGTTAGGAAGTAAAAAAATCAAAACAAACATCAATATTCCATGAAAAAAAATTAACCCCTTTATTGTGGTCACATTTTTCCTTTAAAAGTTTAAATTTTAATTTTTAAAAATTTTTTTATACTTTGTTTCATGACTTGCTCTCAGAACAAATAATTTAATGGCTGTTTGATTGTTTTATTATTTATAAGCTGTATTGCTTTAATTACAGATTGAAATACAGATTTACTTACAGATAATTTAGTAATATTTACTTTTTTGTAAATATTGGCATTTCTAAAATGGCATTTCCACTGTCTCCTATGATAATCAGTTATTGGAACCAATAATATTCATTGTGGAAATTCTCCACTAAACATTTTTTTCTTTACTTTAGGACTTTTCCCCACCTCATTCTGTGATGATATAAACACTTCGTCATGATAAGAAAACTCCATACGTTTGAAGATCAATGAGATTTCAAACAGCTGATTCTTAACTTTACACCATTTTCAGTCCCTTTACACAGCTCCTAGGCTAATTCTGTTTTACCTGACACATTATGGAGTTTAACATTAGAAAAAAATCTTTTTCAATGAGTCTAACACATAACTGACTAGAATGAGAGTATTGTTTCCAGATTTCTGACAATGAATTTCTTATTTTATATTTATTATAGATTAACATGAAAATGATTATTGTTTCTATTTGTATTTTCTTTACAATAATGCATTATAAAATTAATTATGGTAACATATTTCATAGCGTATAAACTCATGCTTGGAATATTATCGGTGGCTAAAATTTTCTCTTGAAAATTTAGAGACAGGAAATTCAAGCCAAGTTTATAAGATATAAGAGAAAATATGTTAATGATCTTTATATTAGAAAAATAAAATGATATAATGGTTTTTAATAAGGGAAAGTAAATATTATCTAAATTAGTCATAGATCTTTTTAACTGAAACATCTAGAAGAAGTTAGAAAGAAGGTAATTGAATACTTCATACTTCATTTATTGACAGATAAAACTATAATTTTGACATGTCATTTATCGACAGAGAAAGGAACATAAATTTCCCAAGAGCAGGAATTTTGTCTAATCTGTTTGCTGATATGTTCCCTAACACCTAGGATGCTGTTTGACATTTTGGACTCACTCAACAAATATGTGTTGAATAAAAGGAAAATATATTTTTCTAACAAAATATTTTCTGTCTCTCACACTCTTTTTGCTCTTTCAGCTCCTGTATATGGAATAATTTTATTCTCACTTTTCTATCTCTGAGCTTTCTC